>JAWZYV010014833.1:0-67555 GCA_038373885.1 Cheiracanthium punctorium | reverse complement strand
ATTATATTATGAGGGCGCTTAGTAGCAACTTTGACACCATGAATTGTTTCGAAATTTTGAACCAATTCCGGATCAGAGTCCGAGCACCTCAATTGGTACACCTACAAGTATCATTTGGACATGGAGGACATTAGAGCCATGGGAGATTGATATTTGACAAGACACAGCAGCTTTTAGCGTACACTCTGCTCGTTCTATAGCAGACTCAGTCCGGAGAGTGAACTGGACTGAGTCTGCCACGGAACCAGCATTTGGACAATGCTGGAGGTCGAGTGTACCTTCAGCATTGGAAAAGCCGGTGTTGCTTTACTTTCGGTGTTCTGATGGAAATGAAGTTTAACTGCTGAGTCATGGCTGGACTGTTGCAACCAAATTAAGATAAATGAATTTGATGTTGGGTGAGCGACATTAAAACATTAAATTCATGTACAGCTGCGGAAAAAAAAAGTCCCACTTATACTTTTTTGGCTGTCGTTCGTCGTACAGCAAAGTTACAGATACCAATCGTTTACGATTGACGTACACTTTAATTTGCTATGCATAAAAATTGCATAAGGGGCCATCTACATATTAAAAATCGCACCAACTTTTTTTTTCTCAATAGTAACCCCTAGATTTCACTTCATATTTCAAAAATTTAGCTCATTTTAACCCCGGATGGCGAGTTATGATCTTCCAAAATCCCCCTCCCCATATGTTAAAATATTTTTTCATGCATCAATTCATACCTCATGTAATATTGATAATAAGAAGTTGATTTTTATTCGTATTATTAGAACTAAGCGACCCAAACATAATGTTATTATGATTTTTAATAAAATATTAATATTAATTATGAATTATTACATTATTTCAAAAAAATTATGAATAGCAACCTAGTCAAATTTCGATGGAAATAGATGCAGAAAGTAATATTACATGGCTGTGCAAAATTTCAAATTTTTACGTTCAGTAGTTTAATTTATATTAAATAAAATATGATATTTTCACGAGTTAAGGGACCATATATAAATTTATTAAGTGACGATTTTTTGAAAATTGCATAAAATAAACGTAAATTAGATTTATTTTGTGCAAAAACACAGTAAAAGATACCGGTATAAAAAAATATCAAATTTTGAAGCAACTAAATTAGAGGATTTTACAATTTGATGGTGATTCTATAAAGCGTCTGTTGTTGCGTCCGCTACCATATTCCTACAAATAAATATTTTCCAGCTATAGACTTAGATTCGGTAGATGTATGTCTTCTAATACAACATCCTATTTCTGAAAAACTAACATCCTCAACTTTCCAGGCATGAATGTGACCTTTTTTAATATCGGAGACATTAGATACCCCCATACCTTATCAAACATTAAAAAAAAAAAAAACATTCAAAATCACATTTTTCTGTCTAAATTTTCATCTGACTATAAATTAAAATACCACCAAAAGTCTTAAGAATATTGCACATTGCAGACGATAGTATTAAATGAAGAAAGTGAAATAACAAACACAGTGATAATATTGGGTTGGCAAAAAAGTAATTGCGTTTTTTACAGGAAATTCAAACAAATAAATTTTCTATCATGAAACCATTCTTTAAGTTCGACCATAGCTGAGTAATATTCATGCTTGTAGTCAGAAGAGCAGAGAGCAGCCTCTAACTCCTGCCAACATTTCAGCTGTCTAAGAAAAATATCAAGGGAAATAATAAATAAGGATTTCAAAATTAGTGAAAGATTTTCAAAATCGTGAGCAGTCATTTTGCATTTTTCCCTTAAATCATGTGTACGAACCGAGGTATTTATGAACTCACGGGTCATTTGGACCACAGACTAAACATTCTAATGTCTACACTTGATATTCTCAGTACAAAAAACTTCGACAGATGGAAACAATATTTTCCTTGAAAATAATATATATTTCTTTTAACTCTCGCGAGCGAAATTAATGAAAGGCGAAAAGCTTGGAACCTACAAATAGCGTTTTTCAATTTGCAGGAAGTCCCTTATAAACGCACAAAAATTAATTCGCAATATCTGCACAAATTATCGTAGAAACTTGATGAAAATTTATATTTAGGGTCATTTGAAGGTTTTCTTTCGTTTAATAAAGTCAAAATACGGTGTTGCCATTGAGAAAAACGAAGTTAGTGCAGAATTAAATATGAAGACGGCCCCTTATGCAAATTAAATTAATAGTAATTTAAAGTATGCGTTGTTTGCAAACGAATGGTGTATATAACTGGTGTATAAAAAACGAAGTTAGTGCAGAATTAAATATGAAGACGGCCCCTTATGCAAATTAAATTAATAGTAATTTAAAGTATGCGTTGTTTGCAAACGAATGGTGTATATAACTTTACTGTACGACGAACGATGACGAAATAAAGAGCAAGTGGGACTTTTTATTTCCGCAGCTGTACCTACCATAGAAAATAATTTAACAATTTTTTGTGTCGTATTAACAAGATTGCATACAACGGCTTCAAATTAGGGGCTTATTAAAATTGTTTAATTCATTGACTTAAAATGTGCTTCAAGCATTTACATTAGGTAATCATTAATATATATGGAGTAAATTTGCGAGATTATGTGACAATGAAATAAAACTATAGGTAATTGGTATAAAATATCCTTTAGAGTAAAATCTTCGTAAACCCAGAAAATATTTTTAAAAGAACATTGCTATTATGGCAGTTTTACTGAACATAGGTCTCTGTGTCTTCAACGTCCAACAAGCCCGCTAATAATATTGCCTTTCCTGGAGTGACTCGATTCATCAACTTTTCTCTAAAGAACCGATGGCACACCAATAGACTAATATCAGCATCCCATAGACTTTGATGAAGGAGTCATTTTTTGTTTTTTGTAAAAGTTATAAAAGTACAATTAATCATATTTTTTGATAGAGAGTTCGCTGCAGTAAATGTCAATGGCAGTTTTGATTTTAGTGAAATGTATTTATGTAACCAAAATATATTTTTTGCAATCAGCAGGTAATTTTTTAAGTGTTTTTACTTTATTGTGTGTGTGTGTGTGTGTGTGTGTGTGAACTTACAATTGAAATGACAATATTTTTCAAATTTTTCATAAGTGATCAGATAGTTTAATCCGCAAGATCATAAAGTTTTTAAAATAATGTGTCGAGAAATAAATTCGCATTAGAGATGCAATATTAAAACTGGCTTAAAATACACTTTTATGGTAACACTATAAAATTAAGCCGTTAAAAAATCAACTTTAAGTGCGATGATAAAAATACTTCTTTTGAGAAAAAAAACTATTTTTTAAGGTGATGAAAGAAGTATACATAGCTGTCAAGTAAAATTCCAACTTGTGAAAACATAAAATACTCGAAAAATGTTAGGTAAAAAGACAAAGGTTAAGAAGAATGAATTTGCGTTATTGTTTTTTGCACTTACAGCTGTCTCTTTTGCTATTAACTTAATTTTGCCTGGCTACAATTAACGGGTAGGTATCAATAACCAGGAGACAAAGCAGCTCTTTTATTATGTTACTACTTTACGCAAACAGACAAACTAACATGTTAAACGTGTTTCTCCGTTATTGAAAAACCTTAAAATCTATTAATTAGTAAACATACTTTAAATGATGCATCAAGCGGATACTTTTTGTATCCTAACTATACTGATAAGTCTGACTTTACACTTCGATTTATAAAACAAGTATATTTTCCTTCTAAAGGGTAAAAGTGTCGAATAAAAAGTGAACAGTCAGGTATGAAAATCTTTAAGGCACAGTTTTTGTATTCAAAGAGAGACAAAAATTCGCTTTTCACATTTGCCTTTGCATTTTGTCTAAGAGGGAAAGAAAAAATGACTTTTTAAAATATTCATAGAAATGCACAGATCGAAAGTGACGGTAACAGATTGTATTTTAATATGCAGAAATGTATAAAGTATGCATTTCTCTCCTCTCAGTACTTTGAATATGGTATTTCGACGTAGCGAGAGCAGTTTGATTTATTGAAATGTAACAGTTGCTGTGACTGTTTTCTCTACCATCGCCATTTAACAGCATTCGCTAGAGATGCATCTATCATCCGTTTCTTGTTTAATGTGACTGAAGTAAATCAAGGTGGGAATTTAATACTAAATCTATTTTATTTTACTTCGTTTAATTAGTTGCTCAGGTGGTGTACTGGTTAATGAACCATTTTCTGGTTCGGTTTCGGAATTAGATCTTAAGTTGTCCGTTCCTTCATAGGAGGTAATACTGGCCACATACCGGTTGCCTCGATAGTAAAGATGCCAACACGTTGGGCCTTAGTAGTTGCAAGTACCTGATGGAGCAAGTGACCGCTCTTGAAACACACAAATAATTTCCATAAATTAGAAATAGCAAAAAAAAAAAAAAAAAAAAAAAAATTCTCCAAACTGAATTTTAATTCCCTGAAATATAAATCATTTAAGGTGTCTTTCTATTCAGAATTATTTTTTTTCTGTTTCAAATGTGAATATTTAAACCTGTGGCAAAATTGTTCTAGCCACATTTTTTTAAAAATCTCTCTTACGGAATTAAATAAAAGTGCAAAATATTACATATGATCTTCATTCTACCCGTTTTTGATGATTGAAAGTAGTGCTTTCTGATGGTGATTGAAAATGATAATATTTGAAAATTCGAAGACTCTGTATAAGAAACAGAAACACATACAAAGCAAAAGAATAACAAAAAAGCTAAAACAATTAATTAAGACAATAAGTTTATGTTTTTAAAGACATTTAAATAAAAATTAGCAGATATTAGCAAAGTTTGTTTTTCTAAATTTTGATCCTGAAACTGACATTACCAATTTTTTGAAAAACTAAGAATTTAATATTTTAATTCATTTTCAACTTTCCTGTTATTGATTTTTTTAAATAACAATCAAATTCTTTATTCAGAATTTAATACCATAGTTATATAGTATCGCCCGTCCGAATGTCAGATGCAGAGGGAATCATGTGTTCCAGATTAAATCCAATAATGTTGCTTTAAGCATTTATTTTATTCATTTATTATTTTAGAACGTTAGTTCTGTTTCGTTCGATCGGGTTTTTTTTGTCAAAATATTTTTGCGGATATAATGTGTGGACATGACTTGAGTCGACACGTTTTTGGCGAATTTTTTAATAAGATTGCCAGATAGCGGAGGAGGGAGGGTAGGGGGCAGAATAGAATTCTGAAAGTCATTATGTTTTGCACCTTTTCGATAATTTATCAGCAAGTTTGGTTCCAAAAAAAAAAACAAGTCCCCAAAACTGGACCTAGCTTAGCGAGATCTTCCTCATTCGAGGCAAAAACTGGAAAACGCTACAGTTTATTTCACAGGAGAAGTATATAATTGGAATGGAATATGCTTGGGGAAGATTATAAAGCAGTCTTAGTAGGCGATTTTAGTGTAAATTTCAATTCAACATTAAAGAAGTGTTTTACTGAAACCGGAAGAAAAATACGGTACACTTATGAATAATGATACGCTTTCCAACTGAATGGAATAAGGAAGAAAATTAGAGATAACGCATGGACTGTCATATGCTTTTAATCTATTGCGCTTTGTGTGTATTTAAAATGAAAAAGAGTCTCAGACTTTTTTTTTCCATTAAAGAGCATTCTTAGATGAAAGTAAATAACAAGACTTTGGAGACGGTTTTGTATTTGATGTTCTTGGAACACAAAAGGCTAAGCAAAATGTGTTAAATACAAGTCCTCCAACTTACGAATCATTACAAATCAATAATTGCTATTTAACTATTTCCGTCTTTTTGCACAAAATAAGTTTGGACATGCCTTAATTTATACACCTGGATGTTATACTTATATAGTTTCCTTCGTATGTGCAGAGGTGTAAAATAAAAAGTGAACAGTCTTTTTGTATGAAAAAAAATGTGTGCTAAGGGGGAGAGAGTTGAAGACTTTGCTTTTCACGTTTGCTTTTGCACTTTGGCTGGAAGGGGAAAAAAAGTTTAAAATATTCATAGAAAGTGATGGTAGCAGATTGTATTTTAGTATGCAGAAATGTAAAATATGCGATTCTGTTCTCAGTCTTTTGAATATGGCATTTTGTTGTTGAGAGCTCGAGGGAAAGGAAGTTTTGATTTATTGAAACATAACAGTTCCTCAAAATGTTATCTCTAGCACTTACTTAATCTAGGCTGTAATTTGGGTTAACTATATCGCAATATTCAGTTTTACGGTAAGTTTGGTTAAAAAATCAGATACATAATATACAGTATGAAAAACATTCACAATAGGAAAAGTACAGATCGCCAGATCCAGGGATCCGTAACTTAACGTAACAAAATTGTAACGTTATTCGGCCTTGTAACAAAATAATTCGTTATACAATTTTTATATGTACAAATAACTGCTTGATTTTCGTTATGTATTAGTTACGTTACATTTTGTATTTTATTATCGTACCGTAACAAATCTACAGAACGCAAATGAATACGTTATTGCAATAACGTTATTCAGAATAACGTTATTCAATGGTATACTTATTATAACGTTATTCCGTTTTGTGTTATACTTAGAAACTGAAAAAAAAGTAACAGAATGCATTCGGTTACTCATGCTAACGCTTAGTTTATAACGTTAAACTCACCTAACTATTTAATAACGATACAGTATCAATTAGTTATAGAATATAGCATTTCGCTGAATAACGTTTTAAATACGGTATGAGACCATAACGTTAAAGGAACAGAACGATATTTTCATACCGTTATAGCTACATAACTATATGCAATAATATTGGAACATTTCGTTACAAATTATAACATATTGGTGTCAATATATTTAAATACGGTATAAGATCTAACGGTTCAAATAACTTAAAGATTTCTGATCCGAATCAACGGCTTTTCGGACTGAGAGGAGGGTGTAAGATAAGTGTTGCGTGAGAGCCACCCTTACTTATGTTTTGTATGTAGCACACACACGGACATAGGGGCTGTCCAGGAGCAAGGGCTTCGGAAGCATAGGCCAAGGGGATCATTTGCCTCCCCCCTAGATTATTATATGCCGTTTATCCTCTGCTTTTTAGTTTTTTTTCCAATACGATAACCATATGTTGAAACAATCTTTGTCCTCCCCCCACCCCTGCATCGGAAAATTTTGTGCCGACGCCCATGTCCAGGAGTCGCGAGTCAGACAGTATGATAGGGGTATATTGAATAATATAAGGGTATATAAAGGGGTACATACAAAGCCATTGCTAAGGCTTTATTTAAGGAGGGGAGATAAATTGCCAAGTCAAATATCGGTTTTTATCAACTTATTAATTTTTTTTATCAACTATATTACCAAATTTTAATTTTGCCAACTGGGTTTGTATAATTTTGTCAAGCGTATCAGAAATGAATTATGGTTTTCGTTATTTTATTTATTTATTTTTTTTTTACCAAGTTTGCCAATTAGGAGTCTAATTTTGCCAAGTTTAACAGAATTTTGCGAGTATTAGAGGGCAGACTCCCCCTACCCCACCTCCCCCTTTAGCAAGGGCCCTGTGTACATGATCTTGAAGAAAAACCTTTTTTTCTAATAGTGGGTGCATGAGCTAAATTACTTGAACGTCTAAAGCCGAGATTCCAAAAGGAGTCAATTAAGCTTTCAATGGGTCTATATTATTCCAGGGACGTATTGGGGATCGAAAATAACTTTTCGCACTTTTAACAGATTTCTTCTTCTATTTCTGCTTACTTTTTAAATAAAAAGTTTAAACATCTCTGGGGTACAGTCAGCTGGGACATGCCACCATTTTACGATTGTAAAAACTGTTTTGGATGAAGTGGAAAGTCTCAGCGTTTTGGCTTATCCCGCGGTTGTCAGACTGACTTTGGAGTTTTGGATATTGAAGAGAAATCGTTTTTTATTATCTGGGTTATTTAATCGTCTAAGCCGAGATTTCAGAGGATGTCAATGAAAGTTTTAAATGGGCAGAGGTTTCAGGGACGTTTTGAAGGGTGAAGATTATTTTTTTGTGTTTTAACTGTTTCTTGTTTTCTTTTTCTTTTTTAAATGAAAAAATAAATTTGTTGGTCTATTAATAAAATGAAATTAAGGAAGTCGAAATTAGAGGCGTAGCAATGGATATATATCCCCCTCGACGCCGAAATTTTTAGATCAGTTACCATGAGCTTTTAGATTTTTATGTCTTGCAGAAATTACATTTTTTTATTCCCGACACTAATGCATATTTTTACCCCGAATAAATTACCCTCTACATTTCTGGTCAAGGTAATGAAAAGGTTGGGAATCTGAAGAGAATTTCGACAACATTAATACATTTTAAGAGACATACTGGTTTACGTGTTTAATACCAAAAGTGATATCGTTCTTTTATAATTGCCGACATGAGCCGATCATTCTCGTTACAATTTTTTTCGGAAGGGGGGCGGGATTGGTAATATGAAGTGCTCGAAAATGATACAGCTTGTTCATTAGAAATATGAGTGTCTCACGTTTGAGTACCTCATGCGTGCTTAATCATGTGTACTATGATTCACGTTAACCACAACAGGACAATAATTCACTAGTGACAGTTCTGGATCCGCGAGTAAAGCTTCAATGAACAAAAGTGAGAAAATTGAGAGTCAAAATAATTTTATTTATGCTCATTCAGTACATATAAGTATTACACGACGCTATTTTCCATTTAAATGTTAACAGTAATGTGTAAGGTATGTATGACAGACATTCACTGTTTAGTACAAGGACTAGTTTCTTCATGCTTCGAATCCTCACACTCACTCGTTGTTAGAACTACAGTACTATTAAAATCAAGCATGTTTTTCAGCGTCGACATAATTTGTCTTTGTCTACATGCCTTGTCACGGCGAGGCACTTTTCAGATGTGATTGCCAGATAAAGTGAAGGGGAAGGGGAGAAAAAATGTTGAAAGTCGCACAAGGTTTGCAATTTTTGATAATTGATCGCCAAGTTTGGTGTCAAAAATACGTCTTCAAAACCAAACCAAGCTCTGTGATATCTTCCAAATTTGGCTAGAAACTAGCAAACGCGACAGATTATTACAAAGGAAAAGTATAGTTAGAATATGCCTGGCGAAAATTGTAAAACAGTTTTAGAAGGCGATTGTAATATAGATCTCAATTCCGAAGATGTGTTTTATGGAACAGGAAGACAAATATAGTACACTCATAGATTACGATACACTTTCCAAATAGTATTTATAAAGGTGAAGTATAGTTAGAATATGCCTGAGAAAGATTCTTAAACAGTTTTGGTAGGCAATTTTAATATAGATTTTAATTTTGAAGAAGGGTTTGTGAGCAAGAAAGACAAACACGGCACACTCATGAGTTATGATGCACATTCCAAACAGTATTTAAAATGCTGAAGTATAGTTGGAATATGCTTGTAAAACAGTATGTATTGTAAAACAGTTTTAGTAGGTGATTTAATGATAGATTTAGAATCCAAAGATGTGTTTTATGGAGCAAGGAAAAAAAATACAGCACAATGAATAATGATACACTTTTCAACTTAATGAAATAAGGAAGCAAACTAGGGAAGAAGCATGGACTATGATATGCTTTTAATACATAGCACTCAAGTGCGTATTTAAAATCTGTGTTTCAGATTTTAAATACGCACTGTGTTCTTAAGTGTTTCAGATTTTAACTTTAAAAAAAATAATAATACAGCCAACTAGGAAAAATTCAAGCTTGTAATAGTCCTGTATTTACTTTGAACAAATAACTACATCTTACATTTTAGCAGTTTGTTGCTACGGCCAGGCAAGTAAGGCTAAATAGTAATTAAAAGGAACATTCAGATAAAAAATACGATTTTCGCCAGTTCTACAGGAACATTTTGACTGACAGTGACTTGACTTTGATTCACGGGGATTATGTAACTCACACGACATCACAAAAATTTGTGAACCCATATGTCTTCTGACATAAAACTCGGGGCGCAAAAAAGGAAAGTTATTAAGAGCTGTAAAAAAGAATTCGTTTACATTATGGTCTATGGATAGAAATTCTTGAAAGTGCGCTATTGCATCGGCAGAAAACCGTCCGAAACTGTAGACCGTTAGATCGACAGCCGCGCAGTATGTCCGAACGCGGTACCTTCACACTTTGGCTATCGACCATACTCATTGTCTTAACACTGGAGTCTAAACGGCGCAGTCGATTGAGCTCAAATTGAGCTTGTATGTTATAGGTCACGTTCGCATGACCTCCGTAGACTTTGGTGTGTGTAGTGCTAATAATTTGTTCACAGGATTGCAAAAGTAATTCTTGTGCATTTCGGCCTACGAATGCAAATCAATTAAAACGTACTAGTGTTTAAATGGTACATTCGAATAAGTTTAAAAAGGGTATGTATATTATAGATCGCCGTCACACAACCTGTATATCCGCCACTGGGTGTAATAAGCATCTTTATAACATAGTGAACTTTCTTGTATTACTTCAGTTTTAAAGTATTTCAAAGACTGAGATAACCGTTCCCCTCTTCTTTGAAATGCAAGAAATTCCCTTAAAAGTGCTCCTATGAGAACCCATGAAGGACGACACGATCCATAGATTGAATACTATTGATTTATACGAAAGTTAATGCGAGTCATGGAACTGACCTCACGCTAGATATACACTTACAGAATTTAGAGTTATTTTTAGCTTAAAAATGCAAAATAAAATACCAGGGACCAAATACAGGGTGTCTACCGCTCCGGAAAATCCGGAAAGTCTGGAAAAAGCCGGGAAATTGGAAAATGGGTCCGGAAAGTCTGGAAAAAACCGGGAAATTGGGTAATGGGTCCGGAAAATTCACCAAAAGAATCAATTTTTTTTCGTGTTCTTTTTTTACCCTTCCTCTTTAATTGTCAGACTGGAACCGAAAGCAACTGCAATGCATTTTTCGGACCGCGAAAGCATCAAGCGATGTGTTTGTATAAGGAGGGAAAAATGCGGCTCATTAATCGTGATGGGAGGGTAAAAGACAAATTATCTTACTTGGTAACTTATGGGTTAGGACCGTCTTTCCAAGAACAGTTAGTTAATTCTATCATAAATAGCGACTACTTCTGTTTCTTTTAATTGATGAAAGCTTAATCCTGTATTTCAAGAAGTTGTACAAAATATGCAAATATAAATACAAGGGAGAGGGCATTGTCCAATTCCCCAAAGTAAAATGCATTGGTCAGGAATTTTTTTCCCGGGACCTCCCAAAAGTCAGGAAAAGTCAGGAAATTGACTTTCAGAAATTTGGTAGACACCCTGAAATAGCTGCCTGGTTTGTCATTGCATTAGTGAGGTTCTTCGTATATGTATTATATTTCTAAAGATAGGTTTATATTTTTTAATTCTGACAAAAAAGATTGTACGGAAATCTATTTGGGCGGTCTATAAAAAGTCCTTTTCGTTTGCACATCACACCGTTGTAAAATCACAAAATAAAAATATCATTATGTTCAAAATAATTATACAAAATAAACGTCTCCTTTTAAAATAAAAAATACGGTGAAGGGGATGGCATACCGCCTCAAATACAGCACTTCTATTCTGATTGAAAAGCAATTCGTATCGTAAATTTATGGACGAGAAATTTTCGTGAGAAATATCGTGTGAGACAATTCTCTGTCTCGTCTAGCGTCTCGCCTTGCTAAATATTTCCTTTCTCGTCTCGCGCCTTGCCTCGAAAAGTTTTCTCTGTTTCGTCTCGCGTTCTAGTCTCGCATGCTAAACAGGAACGCGACACGATGCGATATATCTCGTGTCCATCCCTAGTTGCAACTCTGCCGGATTAAAAGTGGCTAGAATCACAGCGAAAAATGGATAGAAATGGCTAAAAATTATTTCGAGCTGAGAGAAAAATAAATTACTAATAAACTAATTGCAATAACAAAACAAAATTTTGATTTTGCCTCGTTTTGAACGTGTCCTTAAAGGAATAAATTGTAACATCAAGTCAAGGTGCCCTATTGTGTTCTCGACATCCAGAGAGTCGTCTACGAAGTTTTGTTTCGCTGTCGCAGAATGTCTACGCTTTTAAAAAGACGTAGACCATCGTTTATACCATCATGTTTGCGCATTCGCATTATAAAATAAATTTAAATAACATGTAATGATGCAAATGGAGAACTACAGACACGGACAAGCGGAATGGACCTATGACTAACGACGTTTCAAATGGCTAGAAATGGCAGAAATAGCTTCAAACAGGAAGAATACGGCTTAATTCCTTAAGTTCTGATATTCTGATTGTCTGAGGTGGGTGATTGGATGGGATATTTCGGTGAAAGGTCTCGACATACTAAGTCAAATGTAAGTCATGTAATCGAAGAACCTTTCTGCGCTGTTATCTTTTGTCGCAAACATAGCCAGAAGTTTTTCTGGAGAAGTTGTGAAAGGCAGCGGTGCACCCTGGCACCGAATTGTAAAAAAATTTTGAGGGAGCTCGAATGATTCGTTGGGACGTGTGGGGGGGGGGCGGCGTTAAAAATACTAACCAATAGTTTAATAGTTTCCATAGAATCAGGATTTTTGTAATTACGTTCCAAAATGTGCATTTTTCATTATAATCATTATATTAAAAAATTATTTTTACATTTCAGAAAATCTGCATAATTGTTTCAAGTATCCTATCTTAATTTCAAATTAAATAAGTTTAAATGGAGCGCATAAAAATGTATATAATTTAATAGACATGAAAGAAATCATGTGTTTTTCGCATTTTTTAAAATTACGTTGATTATCAACTCGGGGGATCTAGTCCGAGGGGAGTGCTCTCCGTGGGTGTTTTCCTAAGGGGTCCTAAACTGTATTTACTCGAAGTTTCGGAGAAAATCCGGGAATCTCCGGAAGGCTAGATAGGCGGATGCGACCTGAATTTAAACCAGGCACCTTCCGTTTACTAGTTGAGAGCACTATGTGCTCGGCCACTGGTGGGGCACATCAAGTTTTTTAACTTAATTTTAAAAAAAGGAAGAGGTTCTATGTTAAACGCGTATGATTTTTAAAAATAACTTTCACTTTCTTTGGTAGAGTTTTGGATCAATATATTTAAAAAAAGGGTCAATTATCTTTTATTTCGCATTAGAAAATTTCACGATTGCAAAACTATAAAGTAACGAATCTGAGTATCCGGAAATAATCTTCAAGATGTTTCTTTATCCACTCATCTTGCTTAGCCCTAAAAACTAATAAAATTTTCTAACGGTCCCGCCACATTTCTGTCAATTCAACTCTGTTTAGACAGAAAGATTCGAAAATCGAGATTCAAAATAAACTCTAAATTTGCGCTTTCAGCTTAGATTTATCAAAAATTTATTATGGTTAATTTTTTTAAGTTTAAAAAGAGTCTTTTTATACAAGCCCAGTAGTTGGTTAATTGTTGAAAACTTTTTACTATGGATAATAATACTTTCATCACGAAAAAGAGTTCGCTTAAATATTACGAATGATTTATCGAAGAATTGGTTATTACAAGTGTTTCAGGCTGAAAAAGGGAGAAAACGTGAGGAAAATGCAACCCCTACACATTTTTAGTTGCTTTTTCCAACGATGTATCTAATCAGGGATTTATAAATACAGGGTGTATCACTACACTAAATTCTGTCCCGGGTTTGGAACGCTTATAAAAAATAATATATTGCCGATACGGCAACAAAGTTATCTTTACTGAAGAAAGGAACACTACAAGTTTTGTTTCACAAATCACGAGCTTCCTGTATCTCTAAATATATACATATAGAGTGTGTCACAATCCCCCCCCCCCGGGTTTGGAAGGCTTATAAAATATATTACCAATACAGCATCAAAGTTGACTTTACGGGGAAAAGAAACATTACAAGTTTTGTTTTTCACAAATAACCAGCTTCCTCGTCGTTGAATTGGTCAAGGCTCTATCGACGACAATCGCCTTCATCCGTGGCCACCACGCTCTCCAAACCATAAGTATGCGATTTTTTTATGGAGTTATATAATAAATCATGTGTTTGTGTCCCGTGTGCCTCATTTACGCCAAAGGATCACAACCGCATTCGCTACCATTGATCGCGACAAGTTAAAGCGAGTATGGGAGGGAAGAATTTGACTTTAGACTTGATAGCTGCCACATCACGAAAGGTTCACATATTGAACATTTATGAAAAAAAAGCTTGTAACATTCTTTATTCAATAAAGTCAACTTTGTTGCTGTATTGGTAATATATTTTTTAATAAGCTTTCCAAACTCGGGAGGGAATTGTGACACACTCTGAATATATGTCTGTTCTTCTGTCTATCCTCTGTAAAGTATTAAGATAAATTCTAATATTCTGCGGTTTCTTAAAAAAAACGAAAGGAAAATTAAAATTACAAAATATTTAATTTCATTTAAAAAATAATTCCTTGTGTGGAGGTCTCTTCACCCTCCTGCCCCCGCACTACGGGGTAACTTTCAACTGTGTGTTCGGGGGTTTCGGAGGCTTACTATACCACTGCTAGGGGCGTAACCCTTGTGAGGAGCACTTTCCAAGCATTGTGTTGAGGGGGCGCAAAATTCAAACCCTGCTAGAAGCAATCATGACACCTCAGCTACAATGCTGTTGCTCTTTCTTCTCAACCGAAAGCTGTCGACCACCTCAAGTTTGCGGTTTTCTTGACCCCTCCAACAGGAACAGAACAACCCTCTGCAAGAAAGTCGCCCCCTCAGTCTCAAGGTCATCCTTTTATGGCTATTTTATCTGCTAATCATCTGCAAAGTCAAGAAATATTTCTTGCTACTTCTAATTCATTTGAGACGATTACTTCTCACAAAAGCCTTTAAGTACTTTGTGAAAAAGCTCCGTATCCACAGTCTTTTGTCTTATCGAAAAATAGTAGCACCACACTCTTTGAGTCTCAACCAATATAGAAAAAAAAATATTTGACAGTAGAAAGATTGGAACGAAATTTTTGAGGAGGCTGAAGCCCCCGCAAGCCCCAAGGAGTCGACGACTGTGGCCGTACATATATAAACTTAAATTCGGCTTGATGGAAAAATATTAAAACTCATGCTAAAATTACCCGGGGAATGATATATCCCGATATCCTCAACCCCGGCTTCATGTGTTCTTACATCGTCGGTCTTCTGTCAAATGAATTTATATATTTAAAAGGGGACAATGTAATCATGCTTTCCTCATGCTCATGACTAAAAACTCATCGTGGTCAGGATGCACGAACTGCTTGTTGTACAAAATTTCTTCGGAAGACAATAAATCAAATAGTACAAATTGACATAGTTTCTATAAAACTAGGCGCAGAATTTGAATACGGCAGCTTTACGATTTCACATTAGTTCTGTCTCGGTACGTTCGAACATTCAATAATTAAGAATACAGTGTTCAAACGCTAGTGCACTTCAAAAATTAATGTACAGACCGCAATGTATAAGAATACTTTTTTGTGACATGAAAAAACTGTGAATCCTACACTTACGAGAATCTAAACAGGTTGTAAAACGGAGACCTACAATATACATACTGAATTTGAACTTATACGAATGCACCATTTAGACACTAGTACACCTTAAATTATTTGTGTCTATAGACCATAATAATGTATAAGAATCCTGTTTTGCAACCCTGTTAACAAACTATAAGCTGTGCACACACCAAAATATTTGCCGGTCATGTGCCTGAGATCTATAATATACATACTGAATTTTCGCTTAATCAAATACACCGTTTAGAACTAACGTTAAGACAATGAGTATGGTAGACAGCCAAAGTGTACTGGTCCCGCGTTGGGGCATACTGCGTGGCAGTCGATCAAAGGATCTAGAGATTCAGGCGGTTTTATGTGCATGCAGATACAAAGTAAATACGCGTTAGAACCCCTTAAAAGGTCCTCCGCCCAAGTCCCCCTCTCCCGTGGGTAGATGCCCTTCGTGTAGCCTTGCCATAACACAAAATACTGAAATACTCAATAGACGCTAGCGCACTTTCAGGAACTCCCGCCCAATGTATTAAATTCTTTTTGCAGCCTTGTAAAAAACTACACATCCTGTACACGCGAAAATCAATATGGGTGGTCTATAATATATATACAAAATTTCAGCTCAATCAAATGCACTGTTTAGGAGCTATCGTGTTTGCTTACGTACACAAATCCATCACCGCAAAAACAACATAAATGAATTAATGCCCGAAAACGTGTAAATACATGAAAATCTTAAAAGTCGAATATTTTCATGATTACAATACTTTCCATATATGTTCGGAAAGTAAAAATGCGATAGATTTAAAGATGAGGATCATTGACACATGAGAGAAATGACAAAATAGTATTCCGAAAATCAGTCATCACATTTGCGTAATAGCAATATATATATTTTTTTATCGTAGCAGTTTCATAGTTTTGCACCATTTTATTCTTTATTGGACCTTTAATTATAACCCTTTTGAGCAGTATGGCTAACGGAATGTATGGGTACATCCACGCGCTACTGTAGCGTACGCAGACTTCCTTCAAGGGGAGGGGGAGGGAAGACATAATTTGCATGCACATTAAGAAAGTACTATCTCCGCACTCAACATCATTTCCCCCCTTTCTTCAAAAAAGAAATGGTATGCAAAAAACAAGAAAAAACATAAAAGTAATGGCTGATTGGTACATAATTTGAGTTCATGAGATCAATGATGTTACATATGATGTTACATAACACGTAAAACAGTATGTCTTTTCAAATTTATTAACATTCCTGATAGCCCTAGATCAGTGATTCCGGATTTCTTTCCACTATCTTGCGACAGTGCAGAGAGTAGTTTCTTTGGAAGGAGCTATGCATTAGAGTTGTGTATAAATAAACGTAATTTTCGCAAGGCATAAAAATCTAAATGCTTATGAGGTCGCATCGTGGCCAAGTGAATAAAACATTGAATATGGTGGATTGCTAAACTATTAAAGTCCAGGCTTCCAGCCAACTGCGTCTATCTAACGGTCTGAAGTTTTGGGCGATTTTTGCCAGATGTTACGCGAATATGCTTTGAATTTCTGAAAAAGACCTCGCCCAAGGCAACGACCCCCCCCCCGCTAAGCAGATACCCGTCTGTTAGATTTGCCTCAGCAAAATACTCACATACTCATTAATGCTAACACTGACTGATCTAAAAATTTCGGTGTTAGGAGGATACGTACCCCTAGCTAAGCCCTTAACTCACACTTCCTTTAAAAAAAAAAATTTAAATGGACCTACAATTTAACCTTTCCAGGGGCGGTGTCAACATCGGTATGTCACTTTTTTACATTTCTTTAAAGTAAAGAAAGAACAACTACTAATTATTTTAACTTTTAAAATTATTAGGTCGGTGCATAATTATCAGGCGTTTTTCCCTTTCCCCATCGGCCGGAACAGTCCCAGCTTTCGCTCCCTTCCAATCTGCCATAAGTGCCTGGTCGTCAAAATCCGATGGTCGACCTCGTCCTGGCTTATCTTCTAAGCTAATGTCACCAGACTTGAAACGGGCAAACCACCCTGCATCGAAAGCTGGGATTGTTTTGCCAAATGGAGAAAGAGGGAAACGCTTGATAATTATATATATGCACCAATCTAATATTAATTAAAAGTTCTACTGTTTAACACCCCTCCTATTGCTAACAGTTGACAGGACTAGCGTTTAAAAGCGTTTTGTGTTTAAAAAAAAAGATTTTTTTCTGTTGTATTGTATTGTGGCGAAATTACGCAAGGGCTATCTGCCAAAGAGAGGGGTGCCTTGGTCGAAGGACATTTTAAAGGGTTCTAACGCGTATTCACGCTGTAACTGGAGAAAAGCGACTAAAACTCAACACTGTTAGATTGACAGCCGCAGAATAGGACAAAACGCTGGACATTCACACTTTAAACATTTTTTTTTTAATATTGTAAAAAAGTGACATGCTGAAACTGACTGTGTCCACAAAAGGTTATCTTTTATTAAAAAATAAAAGGAAATACAATCAAAGTACGAAAAATTATCTTTGACCCCCAATACTTCAATAAAATAATCTAGCTGAAGTAGCAGCTTTAAAAAAAATGAAAAAAAATCCTCTTCAATATACATTGTCAGCGATCCAGAGTGAGGGGAGGGACACAGGAACACGTACCACCTGAAAATTACAGTGTAGAATATTGACTTCGTTTTTAAATTCAAGTGAATTTATTTACCAGAAATATGAGCCAAATGTTTTGTGCCACCTCCAGAATTTTTTCTGGATCCGCCACTGTCAGTATCTACCCTGTTCATTTTAAATTAAATTCAAAATGTGCAAGTTAAAGGGTTATTTGGGAGCGCCCCTTATTGTTGGGGGCCCAGGCAATTGCCCCGAATGCCATGCTGGAAATCAGTCCTTGCATGTATCCTGTGTTTTATGTACGGAACACGAGTCCAGGTGGTGAACCCACTCAATACTTTTACCTTTCATTCACCCTCCTCTCAGTCCGAAAAGCCGATGATTCGGATCAAAATCTTTAGGTTACTCGATCGGTTAGATCTTATACCGTATTTAAATATATTGGAACAATTTGTTATATTTTGTAACGGATTGTGTCAATATGAATGGCATTTCGTTATTGCGTTATAACGGTATGAAGATGTCGTTCTGTTCCTTTAACGTTATGGTCTCATACCGTATTTAAATTGTTATTGAACGAAAGGTTATATTCTAACTAATTGATACTGTATCGTTATCAAATAGTTATGTAAGTTTAACGTTATAGACTAAACGGTTAACATGATTAACCCAATGCATTCTGTTACTGTTCTTAGAGTTATTATGTATAGCACAGAAAAGAATAACGTTATAATAAGTGTACGTTGAATATCGTTATTAAATATAACGTTATTCCCCGAGCAGTTTTGGGTCAAGTAACCGAATACTGATTTCTCTCATTAACGTTATTGATTATAACGTTATTTTGTGAAGAACGATTTGAAAATTACGGTATGAATAACGTTATTCGGCTTGTGAATAACGTTATGATTTGTAACGAATAACGAATTGGTTATAACGCGCATTACGTTAAGTTACGGATCCCTGGCCAGATCATCCAATCTGAAACCGTAACTGCTATTTTTATTCGTTAATTAATGATAGCTTTCTATCAAACATGCTGACATATTAATCGAATTTCTGATCATGGATTGATAAATAATATTTAATTTTTAGAAAATACAGTTAGATTTAATATGCAATAAAAGTTAAGGCATTATTCTGATTACTTCGTTTTCATCGACGATTACTTCGTCTTCACTCATAAAACTAGAACACAAAGTAATTTGAATAGAATGAAAATTTGTGTTTCAAATTTTTTATTTAGGTAAGACTTATTCTGCAGTGAAGCAGAAGGGGATGTCTATAGCCTTCAAATTACGTGTTTTAATGAAGCCCCATTCATAATCTCAAATCTAAGTTTGAGAATACAGTTTGTCCATCAAACAACACCCCGATCTCAAAATTAAAAACCTCAAGAACAAGTATCGACAGAAGAATGTACCAGACGTTATGCTTATTATGTAAGCTGAAAAAATTTAATACAAGAGTTTTGAAATAGTAGCTACATTATCTGCCAGCAGATGGCGATGCACGAAAAAATCGAATGACAGTCATGATGTAAAGTACAAACTCATTCTCTGCAAGTAGTCAAAACGAGATCGTTTCAAAATGTCCACTGTCCAACATACACAGGTGGCATAAACGAAAAATGAAATTTGCCATCACAGCCTGCAATGTCTCAACAGAAATAGATTCACATGCCCCACAAATAAATGATTTAAGCTAATCCAGAGTGCTGAGAATGTTTCGGTAGACAGTGTCTTTTAATGTGCCTCACAGAAAACTGACACTTAAAAGTCAGATCAGGTGAATATGGAGGCTTGTGGGATCTACTAGCGGCTTTTGTTTCTACTATTTCGAAACTTGTTGTAGTAATTGTTGTTATAATTGAGAGTATTTCCTTGAGGTTTCTGACTACAATCTCGAAGATGATATTATACCCCTGAATATCCGTTTAACATTTATTTAATTCCAAATAACGTTTATTAACAATCAGGACAATAATGGTACAGACACAAACATCCATGCCCGCATCAGGATTCGAACACGAAACGAAAGGGTGGTAGTAGGGCGCGCTAGCCATCACACCGCCTGGGCGGCAACTTGAAGTTGTATTTGAAAAATTTATCTTCCGACTTGTGTGCTTGTTTTCAAAACCGCTTATATATTCTCGTCGAATAAAGTGGACAACACAATGAAAGTTTTTACTGGCACAGAAAAGGAGCTTTTTTATAGCCAGGGTATGAGGGGGAAATCGAACCCACGATAGTAGCCACTGACGTGGAGTAGACAGGCCCTTAACCTCCAAGCCGCCGATCCCCTTCGAAACTTGTGTATAAAATTCTTGCAGCTTTCATAATAAAAATACAGTTTCCTGCACCCTTCAACTGATCTTTGATTTTGAGGTTTTTAATTTTTGAAATCAAGGTCTTGTTAGACACCCTGTAACTTGATCCCCTAAAATAAAACCAACAATTATTGATTTCCTTTGCGAAATATCACTTTTAACAATGAATTTAAGACTATCCAATGATACTAACGATGAAAAATAACGTTTTCTTATATCCTCCTTCCTGCAATCATCTGGTGGAACAGCTATTCTTCATAAGCGTATACGGGCAAGCTCGCTGCTGTATGTAAAGAACATTCAAAGTGATGCGATATGAATCATTTCTATCTTTATACGGGTTTTTAAATTTTTACTAATGGCATCGCGATCGAATAACAAGAAATTATTGATATCCGACCTCATTTATCTAGCTCAATCAAAAAATCAATGATTGTTACAAGTTTAAAAATATGTGGTCCACCAAGAATGTGAGGGCTCTCAATCATCATTTATCATGCTGATATAGAAGAACATTCAGCTAGTCAGATTGCAGTGATAAATTAACTTTTATTTCTCGTATAAACTTCAGAAAAAGAAAGAAAAATATGGATTTCAGTCACCTGAAACATGAGTTCTGTTTTATCTTTGAATGACTTATGATTGATTAAATGAACATTAACCGTGACTAATCTAATAAAATTCCGTGGTAAGTTAATTCATGATGATGTATATTAAAATTCGTCATACAAAGGCTTCATTATATTGGACAATTATAAACAATCAGAATTGATTTATTAAAACTAGAACACAGAATAATTTGAATAGAATGAAAATTTGTGTTTCAAATTTTTTATTTAGGCAAGACTTAACTTAAGGCGGCCGTGGTTTCATGCAAATCTTTGAAAAACGGCATTCGTATAATAAATCTTTACCATTTACTCTATGATATAATGATTAAACTACTAGAATTTTCAATCTTTCTTGGACTGAAAATACGTACGCACTCGATTTTTCTTTAACGCAAATCACTGTCCGGATTATTTGAAGGTTGCAATGATCTTGTACAGCTGAATTTTTGAAGTAATTGCTCATCCCTGAATAAATTCAAACCTGCATGTAAACTGCACAGATTTTCACAATCTTTTTGCAGTATTTTAAACAATTAATATATCGAATAAACAATCTAAGTGGAGAAGTGGTGAAGTGCGTTTAATAAATGATCGCCCGTGTGTATTATACGGGAAAGAATAAGTACATTTTTATGAAAAAGAATTAGATGCATAATAATAAATTATACGAGAAAGATGATTATTAAGGGATTAATACAATCCAGAATTTTTAGCGATTTTTACTCCATTTTGGCAGTAACTTATTTTTGGAACTATGAGATCTAAGTAAACGATAATGAATATACTAGTGCTTGCATCTTTATGGCGATATATTTTAGGAAAATTTAAGAATTAAACTGATTAGCAGCAGAAATAAATGCAAGCCTTCGTTTGGAAAATCTATAAATTTGTCATAACTGAAACAAAAACTTCTCTTTTTACTATTGTTTAAATCGAAAAATATGTGTGACGAATATTAAATCGTGATTTTAAATTTTTGTATTGATTTTATCCTTTTTTATGTTTATTGATATTTATGGGAAAACACAATCAAAATTTTCGGAAAATATTTCTGTCAGCATTTCTTTTTCATTTTTTTAAACAAATACTTTTTTTTATTTGCAGAGCTTGAAATCCTCCAGTTTCAGGATTATTTTCATAAACATTATTTCATCAACAAGTCATTAAGGGTATTAAAGAAAATTTAAAGAAAAGAAATAATCATTCTCTGAAAAACGCGGAACAAGAAATAAAGCGATCGAAATTTAATGCCTCTAAGTATCCCTGATACACGAATCAATCCATATTTCATCTTTTATTTAATGTTTCGGTAATACAAAAATCCTCAAAGTGAGTCTAAAACAAACTTTTAATGCATCAGGCCATAAATCTCACTGGACAAAAAAAGGAAATAAAAAAAGTAATAATTATTATTGATGTTCCTAAAAACTGACAATGTTAGAACACTCTTATATTCAAAAATCATTTTTTAAACGTGTCTCACGGGAGAAGGGAAAAATTTGACGCAATATAAAAACCATTTTGCTTCCAGGCTTCGAGTTTTCTTTATTTTATTTCATTATTTATTTTTTTTAACAAACCAACGAACTTTAAGAAAATAAAAAAAAAGTTTGGGAAAATAAAATGGATATAAATTTCTTATATCAGCATGATTAGTTCATTGAATATTAGGTATAGAAATTGTTTTATAAACCATCTTGGGAAATGAATAGCTTTCATACTTTTTATCGATTTTTTATAAGCATAGTAATTGCATGATTTCTTATTCATGTTTCATAGTTTGTAAGCGAATGACTACATATTCATATGTATTTCAGATAAGAATTTGTAACTCAGGAAATTTGTAATTCCTTTTATAAAACAGCATTAGTTTATTCAAAGTTTGTTGAGACTTGTTAGCTATCCATTACAGAGGGAAATCTGTCAAGACATATTAATTATTTTTGTCCTTGTAAATTATAAGTATAGTGATCTTTTTTTCTTTTGTATTTGGAAATAAAATATGAAGGCAGAATGGTAATCTCACAGAAGAATTATAACACACGCGTTTGGTTTTATCTGCATGTAATGCACTATTATTATTACGGTGATTATCGCTGTAAATTGCATCTTTTATTGTTATATACCTATGTAGTGTAATTATAATTCATGCTTAAGTTTCAAAACACTATAAAAAGAGGCTTCCTATTTTTTAAGTATTCCAAATAAGGTCCATGATTTGTAGGGGGAAAATGGTGTTTTTAGTGTAAATCTTTAGAAACTTTCGAAAATGATTATACGTATAACGTCCTGTTTGAATGATGTACCATCTTCTCTGTCTTTTGCAAAGTGAAATCCAAGAAACGTTCTTTTATAAATGTGTGGAAGTATGCGCCAATGATAGGTCTATGTGTCTACATCCACGTCAAGTACCGGAAGTTTTACGAGAGAGTCTGGGTATTGAATTTATTTCCAAGAATACGTATGCGGGCTTGTACCTACTTTAGTGATAGTTATTTATTGTATTGTTAAAGCCTGATAACAGTTTTTGAGATGTTGGATTTTTCGCTGAAGTTTGTAGAAGTAACTTATAGGCTGAAAAACTATCTATGTTAATTTGGCTGCTTCATATGAAGAATTTAAAAACAATTTCATTGAAAATTCTTTCAATTCTGCTAGAAATAGTGGATTCTCTTCACGTAATTTGACTTCTAAGTATGAATGAATTTATTAGGATCACAACGCAGGCCGCTTCTGTTCCTTCCAGTGACTTGGACCGGTCCGTGTACTTCTGGTGGACAAGTACGTGCCTGGGATAGTTCATGGGGTTAATGTAAATTTCAAATGAGGGAAATGTAAACTTCAAAATGGTCTTTTCTGGGTGCAAAGACCATTTTGAAATTTTACTTTGTAATTAGAAGGGTGAAATAGTTTGAGAATGTATTGTCATTGGTGCATTGTTTCTTGAAATAAAAGCAAAGTCCGATCTCTTTTCCAGTGTTAAATCCAGTGGACGAATTCCTGTTAGTTCCTAAATAACCGCCGTAGACATTTACGTGTATGACCTTGATATTAGTAAAAGAGATGGTCTTTGCAGTGATGAAATGAATTTATCTTTTAAAGTTTATCTCAGGTTAGAAAACCAACAGGAGCTTGCGTAAACCAAGATCCTTTCAATTAGGGATGGACGCGAGACGACTTTTATGCGAGACGAGACAGAGATTTACAGCTTTTTTGCGAGACGAGACACACATTTTTAACATTACGATATAGGGATTTTTGCGAGACGAGACAAAGCTTTTAGGCTATTTTGCGAGACGCGAGAATCTATTTTCCGTCTCGCGTCCGTCCCTACTTTCAATCCACTCTTAAAGCTGTGTCTCTTATATGTAAGGAAGGCACAAACGGATTGAGCCTTCTATTATTTTAAAATGAGAGGCACATGGCCGATGCACCTCCCCTATAATGTTAAAAATAAAAGGTACATCGAAAATTAAAGGCACCGATTACAGTGCGAAATTTTTCAAAGGCACGGGCCGATATTTGTGACTCTGACTTTTTTTGTGCCTGAGACTACTCCGAATTTCAAGGATACACGCCGAATGTGAAAAGCACCGTGTCCTTGTACCTCTCAAGTTCCAGAGGCATCATGCTCTTGTGCCTCTCAAATTTCAGAGACATCATGCCCTTGAGCCTCTCAAATTTCAGAGGCAAAAATTTTCACAATGTGCCTCTTAAATCAGAGGCACACTTTTAAGGGTGTAGAGTCGAGTACCGGGGTTTAACAACTGACTTAGTATGGACTTTCTCATTTGTGGATGCAAATTTTAATATTTTTTTTATTAGTTCTATTATTTGTTGCTTTTTATTTTTAAGATGAGGTAATCAAGTCTACTTACTATCAGTTACCAACACCATACATACTTAAAAGAAGATGTACGTTTTTTTAACCCGTTGAGGACCAGGGAGCGGAGAATAAAGCGCAATCACAGGACCGAACGCTCCGAAACTGTTACCACTGGCCCACAGATTTTTAGCAGCTAAATTAAATTTTACAAAAAAATTTATGTAAAATCAGCATAACTGAAATGTTTCAAGTTATGAAAACCTCTTAGTGCCATCTAGTAGTATTGAAAAATTCAAAAAGGATCGGTCCGTTTTCAAATTACGCGTGCGCTTTCGGGACACTGGTCGCGAATGGTTGTTTATTCTTATTGTTTGAGGTTGTCGATTTCTTAGATACTGGGGATTTTTACCTTTATGTTTCCTTGGATACTACTATGCATTTTTCTTGTGAAAATTTAAAATTATTTTGTTAGGACCAGTTATGATTTTTAAGAAGAAAATTATATATTTCAGATACCAAGTTCAATCTATTCGAACTCCTGGAGAGAAACAAAAGATCCTCGACTTACGCTATCAGAGAAGATGATACTGAATTAAATATGTTTAACAGTATAGATTTAAAAGGGCCTTCCATAGGAACAGACATAAATGTGTACCTTGAGGACAGATTTGGTTGAAAAAATGTCTATATTCTGGATATATTCTATCACCAATCGCCGATCTATCTTTAAAGAAGGAAGCTATTGACTTTGTAAAGTAAATTGGAATTGTCTACCTGACCTCTCTTTCTCTATGAAACTTCACCCAGGGGACTAAGCCAGAAATATTAGTAACATATTTAAAGGGAATAAAAAGAGAAAAAACATATGCTTGTTAATGCTATGATTTAGATTTAATAAGCACGAAAACATGGCTTGGTGCAGAAGGTAAATAATCATAGAAAATCACCGTATAAGAATACCAATACGAAAATTAAAATAGCAGACTTGTTTCGACATGTACACCCACTAAAAAAAGTATTCGAGCATGTCCAAGTTTGGATTTTGGTTTAGTGATCCACTAATTAAGTTTTGGTAAAGCACAAAATTAAAAAGAAATATAAGAAGTTATTATATATAGCATGCTTTCACGGATACCTAACTATATTTGAAAGATGAAACTGTCATAGGAAATTTTACAGAGTCTCGAATACTTTTTTGAGAGAGTGTATGACCTACCGTCGTCAGAGGTGGAATTCTAGCACTTGACATTTGCTAGAATTCTAGCACATTTAAGAATTGACAACGGCTGGTCATATGAATACAAGAAGATGGCATTAGCTATCTTCAGTATTGGACGAAATGAAGTAACTGAGTTGGTCTTAGTATGGCGGAGCTTTTAGCTGATTCCTTTCTAAATAATAGTGAAATATGCACAATTGTACGGATTAATTAGACATTTTATTTTGACGTTAGAAACGAAATACTATTTTTACACATTCCACGATATTTATATAATGTCATGATACTGGTTGGTTTTTAAATTTTTAGGAAAAAATCATTTGAAAGAGGATCTAATGTTGCAATAATATTAAGGTTTAGCGATTTATAGCCAAACATTTAAGATATCGTCAATTTTGGTTAAGTTCTAAAAAACTGGATTTTGTCTCTTAATTTTTTTATACTCCGCCAAGCTTACGATAGTTTGTGGTACACTATAAATATTTTCAGTACACTTTATCTAAACTTATGTCACTTGAAGGATATACAATACTGCATTAAAATTGAGGTTCAGCTATTTCTAGACAAACAATTAAGATATCACCAAGTTCGGTTCAGATTTGGTTTTAAAAACTTACTTTCTGCACTTAATCTAGCGATATTTCGCTAAAAGTCGCCAAACTGACCCTAGTTCGCAAGATTTTGGACACATCCAAAATTTGGCTTTGACTAGACTTTTCGTGAATTCAATCTATCTTTAATGAATTGAAAGTCTTTTGCTTAAACTTGTAAATAAGTTACCCAGTCGATTGTATTAAGAAGAAAAGATGTTCAGTTATATGTCACAGTAGTTCTAAATACAAAATCTCAAACTTCTACGGTTAAAAGTTGTACGGAGTTGTACAAAATAAATTATTTTTGGTGCTAATTCCTGCAATATTAGGTTGTAACGAAAGTTTTCCGCCACTCCAAGTATTGCCTGCACAAGCAGTTCCCGTTGGTGTCTTTGAAAATATTTTATAAAACGATTTTTGTTATTTGAAAGAAAAGACTTGTTTTAGAGAACTGTGTTGTGAAATCTGTAAAACAAAATCGTTATGTTTAAGTATAAGGTGTCTGAAATGGAACTACCACGCTACCATATTGATCCATCATTTACTCTCAGTTCTGTCGCAAAAAGTCAGCTACAGAATGACACTGAATCATGTATACTGCTTAAGGTACTACTGCTTAATCATGACACTGTGAAGATTTGGTACCCAAAGTTCAAAAACGAGGACCAGGATATTAAAGAAGCAGAGCGCTTTGGCCGGCCTATTGATGCTGATGAGTCCCGCCTACGACAATTTGTGGAAGAAGATAAAATATTCATCCACTCGAGAGCTAGCTAAAAGAGTTAGACTTTAGTGCCATGTTCATTAGTCGCACTAAGCATAAAAACTTGACATATAAGGTCAATAGTTGGGTACCGCGTGAGCTGACTCAAGCAAATCTGGCGGAAAACTTTCGTTACAACCTGATATTTCGAAAAAAAACTCGTCAAGGTCGATGATTTAAAAATTAATACTAGGCTACATTTATACTAGCCTATATTTATACTATTCAAATCTATACTTCCATTAACTTGACAAAAGGTAGTAAAAAGTTGTTAAAATTAACTCAATTTCAAGAAATATTAAAATCGTTGGTACAATTGAAAGGAAAATTGGAGCTACCACCATAGAATAACAATGTTTAGGTCAAGGCAATATGGCGGCTGCGTTACAGTTTCGGCTTCACTGTCAGACAGGTAATGCCTTCTCCTTGGATTCATATCACTATGGACATAAATGCCGAAACCAGTCTGCCATTTTAATTTTCTTACTGCTGCTTTTAGACGTTGCTTTTTAATGCTTATTGTTGCAGAAATACTCTGCTCGTTGGGTTCGTCGTTCTAAATTCCAGTAGGTGTAGAAAGTTCTAGTAAAAAATACACTTGTCAGAATGGAACACGAATATTATTGCTTCTAGAACTTCGTAGAACAATCAGCTGTACAGAATTCACAAGCTCAATCAGCCAGTATAACCTGCTATAACAATCCGCTTAACACAGAAACTTTCACAAATGTTGTATTTCTCACACAGAATAAAACACTCCCACAGGCAAAAATTCAGTGGAAATATACGAGGGATTCCGTAAACAGTCCCTCAAGACTCAGTAAAGAAGAATTACACACAACACTTAAAAACAAAGCTTCAAAACGATAAGCGAAAATACCGCTTCTAAAGCTTCATACAATTCACAACGTAATACAGCGAACTCACTCAAAGAATGCTCAAAGAAACTGAACTAGGAGGTCTGTCATGCTTGTATTTATAGGTGACACAGAAGCTGCAAAGAGCTTCTATAACGGTATATCTCCCGAACATTCCCCAAAAAGCGGAGCTTTTAATTACGTCATAGAAAAGAAATTGAGTAATATTAGGCTATTATGTGATGCTAATGCAGTAAAACAAACTTTACAAGCACCAATGGAAAATCGCACCGAATGACAGAAATGTCGCCAAGCTCGGTGACTTTTTGGCGAAATATTGACAAATTTGGAGCCAAAAATAAGTCCCCCAAAAGCGAGGTTGGCGATGGCCTAGGACCAATATTTCTCGAGATTTCTAGAAACGCTATACTAATTAATGCGGAAACCCAAAACTACGTATCTCTGGTTCTAGTTAACTGATTTTGTTGCAACAAAATGCAAAATTTACCTATTTGACGCGTAGAATACGAATTTTAAACTATTTTTAACAGCCAGGTGGCAGAACAGACCGAAAATTCGTAACATTATGTTTCAGATTTGCCGAGAATTTAGAACCAGAGCTCCCTTACTGATTACTATAAAGTCGTACCAGATTCTCCACCTTAAAATGTGTGATCTTAGTTTCCTAAGATCGTGTACCGGTGAATCTCAAATGGATAGATAAAGAGAAAAAGAACAGAGTGCAAAACCAAATAGTCCACAACCAACCGGTAAGTTAACCCATTTATGCCTAGTGTCCCTTTTTTGGGACGGCATTTTCGCTATTAGTCGAAAACGTTATTTATTTTTCATAGCCTTTATTCACGAGTATTGAGCCTCAACTCCACAAAATATTTTAACATTACGAAGTAAAATGTAGACATTTCAATTTTTATGCATACTGATTTTAAAAGCAATCACCCTTTGTTCAAGAAGTTGACATCAGAAATTTATCTATTACTACTGGTATTAGCGAAAATCGAAGAAAGTTGCAAAAATATCTAGGCACAAATGGGTTAAAAGACCCGATAGCTGGCTCCCACCTAAAACAATCCCAAGCACAGCTAAACAAACCAAAAGCCTTTGAAATAACTTAAAGTTTATAAGTCTGAGAAATAAAGAGCTAATTTACCATACATTTATCAATGAAATACAAAGTCAAAAGCCGTTTTTCACTCAAATATCAAGTGAAAAGCCGTTTGTCACTCAAATATCAAGTCAAATGCCAGTTGTCACTCAGTATGAGTGACAAACTACCTCTGAAAAATTTACAAAATTGACTACACCTCCTTAAATGTATATTTTAGGTGAAAACAGCAAAACTCTGTAAGGCCGTATTCACTAAGTACTTGACACTCGTGTTAACCCTCCAAAACGAGGGTCAGATGTCGAATGGATATGTATTGGATGCCTATTTAACGATGAGAAGGTTAACACGGGTGTCAAGTTCTTGGTGAATACAGCATTAACAAAGATGACCAGATAGTTTAACAAGAATTAGGGGCATAAATATCATGGTGTCCCCAATTCAGCAACAAAAATTGGGACATTTTATAAATTCAATGTTCTTGACAAAAGAGTTCGTGTCCATTCAACTAAAGTATTTTAATAAAATAAAAGAAACAAAAATGATTGAAAAAAATTCTTAAATTCTGTCCCCAACTGCTGTTATAGATTTTGGAGAGAAATTTTAAAAAATCCTGAAATTGGTGACTGTCCTCAAAAATTAGTGACGCTTAGTTATCTTACTTTTAACACGCTTTACGAAAATCTTTCATTTGATAGCACCTGGTGGCATAAATAATTGCTTAGTACTAATATTACAGTAACAATAACAACAATAAAATCCCCTTTCGAAATACTTAAAATTCTGGGAGATCCAACCGGAGTGCAAACCAGCAAGTCTACATCTAGTTAATAGGTAAAATGGCTGACAAGGCGCCCATCTCTTGTAAAAAACTGTAACAACAGCTAAATGAAACGGAAACCTATTTAGTACTTAAAATTTTGAAAGTTAGCGCCGGGAAGATTTTATATTTTGTTTGTCACACAAATGGCAAGTCTGATGCCGTTTGTCACTCAATATGACTGAGAAACAACCTCTAAAAAATTTACAAAATTGGCTTTAACTCTTTAAATAACTATTTTAAGCGAAAACGTATTTCCCCTTTTAACGCCTTCCGAAAATAACTTCTCAATTGGTACAACCCTTGGGAGCCTAAGTACTTTCTTAAGCCAAAAATTACGAAAACTAAAAGAAATTAGTCACCATCCATGGAAACAGTATATAATACTGTGACTATACTGTTTTTACGACCAGTTATATTTTAATGCTTTTATCATAACTACTAGAATTTTTGCAAATCTTTTGATTCATAACACAAGTAAATATGTTAGTTATGTACACCCTCTCAAAGAAATATTCTAGCGTAAATCAAATTTCCTATGTCAGTTTCATATTTCAAATATAGTTACCTGGAAAAATAAATCATGCTATATATTATAATAACGTCTAATAGTTCTTTTCAATTTTTTGTTTCACCAAAACCTAATTAGAAATTCACAAAACTATAGCAGAAATTTCGGCTATTAATCTAATAATTTTTAGTGTATTTGTGCTGTATAAATATTATTAAAAAATCTTTCTTAGGATTGGTTGCAGAAGGCGTTGCGTTAATGCAATTTTTTAGTAAAATTCCCAATATTTTACATTGAAATTTACGGTTTACATTGAATTTCATTAAAACTAAATTTAAGTTTTTAGTTTTATACCAATTATTATAATTAAAAACAAGCATTTTTCATTAAACTCCGACTTAAAAGAACAGGAAGGTAGGCTCATACCTTAAAGAAGAAAACTACTTACATTGGCTCCCGTTCTTTTGTATTTTCAATTGCAAATTCAACGGTGATTTTTTTTTTAATAAAATATAACACCCATTAACAGTATTAAAAACGTTTTGAAAAAAGAAGAAAGAGAAATTCCAAAATAAAAAATGAAAATAATAATTTAATGCATAAATATATTTTTTATGCATGGATATCTTCATATTTCATGCTTTATTTAATGCATAAAAGATAAAAAAGGTCGGTAAGCAAATCAAACCCCCCAACTTCTAATACACCAAAACCATAAATCTAGCTGAGTAAAAAAACCTGCAATAATCATTATTGATGTTTGTATGCTCTGACAACGTAAGAAAAAATAATACATCTAAAATCATTTTTAAGAGGTTCTGTTGGGAGATTAGGAAAAAAAAAATCAAAAGAAATAAGAGTGTAAAGTCATTTTATATATGTGAATTTCTTTAATGCGTTTTAAAAAATTATTATTCAAGCAATTCTGTTTTGAAGAAGAAATTATGTTACATAAATAATATATACAGAGAGAGAAAGGAGAGGAGAGGCACATTTTATCAAATTTTGGAAGAATTGACACTTTTTTATTTACATACATGCAGATATTTACTTATACATTTATTTATTTTTAAATAATATATGAATACATTTATTGAACTTTAAATGTTATATGAAGAAAGTAATGTATTAGTCGAGAAAAATTAGAGGTTCTTCAAAGTGATTATGTCTTTTTAAAGCTTAAAATAATTTAAAAATTTCTGTCCAAACATGTCCCATTTGTGAGCAGCTTTGAACAAATAAATACAGAAAAGGGTATGAAATTATAAAAAAAAAAAAAAATATTTCAAACTGTAGATATTTAAGAAATCTAGCTGAAGTAAATAGCTGAAGTATTGAAATTAAATTAAACATCTTAATTTGATTGAAATAAAACAAGCTGTACAATATACGGAATTGATAACTATTAAAAATGATATCAAAGATAATTGTTGTAACAGAGTACGATGGGAGCGTATACTTATATGTTCTGCTGTGACACCTTTGTACTGTTACGTTTGAAAAAGCGTAACAATAAACAAAACTCATTACTCATTACTTACTGGAAAATGACAAATTTCATTCTCTTTTTTGCGTAGCATCTTAAGTTTTTACTATGCATTCGTAATGCAATCTGATCAACATTATGAAAAGTAGATTTACTTTGCAGGAAATTGAACTACGACGGGATTTCGGGGAGTAAATGTACTTTATCGGCAGCAGCAAAGGAAAAATTACTGCGAGCCCTTTGGCAACACGAACTGTAACCTAGAACCTTTCGCTTTTTCCTGTAGGTCATTCATTATGTTTAGGACGAGTCTTGTTTGGGCAGCACGTCTTTATAATGTCTGTGTCAATTCAGAATCTCACCAAATGTGAATTGTTTGCCGTCACGCCTTTTATTTCGTGCAAAAGGTGAGTGTCCAGTGGATATTTATAGTGAAATTCTTTCTATCTACGGAAACGTAAGGGCTATTACCTGGACGCTTTGTATCTTTACTTTCCGAAAACTCCTCGTACTGTGGTAAAATCATTCACTGTCACACTCAAACAAAAGTCGTTCCTTGTCTTTATGACAGCCTTTGTATAAATTATTAGACAAAGTCTGATCATTGGTGCTTCATAGTATAGTGTTTAATAGTATAACAGTTTATTAACTTAACAAATGCTCAAAAATGTGAATAAAAAGTGTAACTGAATAATTTTCATTTGCATATTAAACAATCATATAAAAGTATAAGGTAAAAGATCATAAATAAGAGAGCGCAGTCATTTTTTTACTGAATCAACAGAAAACATATTTAAGAAAAAAATCTGTGAAGAAAGAAAATTTTTTCCTGTTAGAATTTTCGTATTTTTGCTCCGCTCTTTTAAGCGGTGGTACTCTTTTAAACGTGTTATATGAGATTGTTACATTTGTACCACCGATGAAAATTGCTGGAAATATGCTCTGATATAAATATACATGTTGAATTTTTAAATGTTTACAATTTCCGTCTTGTGTAGCAACAGAAATTAATGTAAAATAGATCGTTTGATTCAAAATTTTATAATTGTGCAGCTAGGATTTCTTATCATATATTTTTTAGCATTATAGGGCTTTTCATGTAATTTTTAAAACTCCATATGATTTGTTTTAAAGTGTTTTTTATTTATATATTATTCTAAGAAAAGCTTTAACATGCATATTCTTCAAAACATCGATAGATTTTGTTTATTAATTAATCTCTGAAGGTCATGCACTGCTTTTACACTGTAAAAAAAATATTCCTTAGCAACAAAAAATATTATCATCCTTATAACAAATATTAGATGACAGTTTATGGAAAGCAGTAACTTGATTGTTTGAGTGTGCGTTTAATAAAATGTTAAAAATGATAAGCATATTCTAACAGTAATATTATGATAATCTTTTCTGTCTGTTTCTTTGTCTGAAAATTTGCTTGTTCGCTTGAAAATTTTGACTTGTATTAAAACACTAATGATGTTTCACTAACAGAAACTTTTTCAATTCTGGGTAAGTTAATAGCGTGCAGGTCTCTGAAAGAAAGCATTAGCAGTGATCCATATGCTTCCATCTATATTTTACAATACAAGTAGTAATCTAGTTTTTTTCAACAAATTGCTCAATGGTAAACGAAAACAATTCTTTCTTTCATTTTAGTAATTTCCTTTCTTTAAAATAAAAATATCATGAATTAAAGGTGATTAGGAAAAGAATAATCCTAACTATTACAATCACGATTTTAAAAAATAGAATAGAAGGAAGTACTTTTAACGAAACAGAGGAATGTTGTAAGAATTTTTGTAGTTATCAGTTTCATGGATGGCCGAAGAAGCAAACGAGATTATTTCAAAACTTTTAGGGGTGATATCTTCAGGTTAAATTACTCGTGAGAAAGAACTTTTCCTAAACAGTCATTAGTGCTTTAATCTTTATTTTTCGGTTTTCTTTCTTAAATGGAAATTAGACATTGGTTGTTGCTTTGCGTTTGAACTGCAAGATTCTTCTTATACATTTTTCACAGAATTGACAAAATGGTATTTCCTTCGGCTTTATCCTCTGTTTGCTTTCGAAATACCTTTATAATTTATTCTTTTTATGTTTGTTATCATTATATTTAATTTCGATGTGCGATGAATACATCATGTAGTAAATCAAATTCTGATCTGAGTAACATCTTTAAATGTTTGAACGAACAAATAAGTAAATTCACATATATTATAGTTTTTAAATCTGTAGCTTAAAGTCTTTGCTATTTTTTGAACAAAAAATAAATTATGATGTTACTTAGAATAACAAGAGTTCTTGTAAAAAAGTAATGTAAAACTATAATTTTAAAGTCTTTTATAGTGTTAGTATCTTTATTTCTCTAATAAAGTACTGTAGATTAATTGATTTCACTAGTTCATCCAAGACAACTGCTAGCAATAGACCACTGTTAATTTCACAAGGCAAGACATTACTTTAATCAACATTTGGGTACAAAGATGACTAATAGCAATTGCTTAAATACCTATTTAAATCTGCATTCATGTTAAAAAAAGAAGGTAGTTGCAGTGATCTTATCGGATTTAATTATGTTCAAATAATAAATCATTAGATAACAGAAATGCATGATAAAATTATCATTTTTTATTTTTCAGGGTGTTAGAAGTAGTCGAAAGCCTGCTTTTATTCCTTCTGCCTCCAAGTATAACACTGCTGAACGTGATTGGCCATTCACGACAAGGTTTCTGAAAAGCGCAGCACTGATGTTTTACCGATCTCAGAAAATACTTTCCCTTGCATGGACCAACAGACAGAACATTGCTGAATTAGTTTTACTGTAAATTATTTGGCCATCATCATCGACAGAGAATAAGATTTTGCTCCCAGCAATGTTTTCCTTTTCATACACTAGGTGTAGAACTTTGCTATCGCCGTTTTCACCACCATCGCTTTCGAAATGATAGGTTTCATTAGAAAAGACTGATATTGTGTGTGTGTGTGCATTTATGATTCAAAGTTGAAATTGCTGGTCGAATTTCTCCCAATCATCGGTCTAATTCTTCTTGACTTTGACAAGAACCTTACCTCCAATTCTTTCTATTCTAAAAATTCTATTACACCGCGTAGTCAGACTTTGAAGAGAAAATAGCCGTTATTTTTAAGAGCATTGGGAGCGTTTTGAAACAAAAAATTAAAACCTCTCTCAAATGACGAGAATTTGGTTAATAAACTGATATTTTCAATCGTGAAGAACTTTATGATGCGTTAACAAATCGGCACATGTTTATGGGATTTCGCTGGCAGATACCCTAGTTTGTTGCATGATGTCTACGATCTACTTATTTTGACTATTACATACCGCTGGATATATCTACAAGAAAACAGCGGAAGCAAAGTTGTGCACCAAATATATGAAGAGAACATCTTTTCTCCAGGACAGACATGTCAAGCGCTAGCAGGGATTGGACTTCTGCCGAACTTATTGCAAAGATGGATCTCACAATTAATACTCAGGTGGTTCTTATACTGAGTCGAGCAGAAACGCATGTATTTTTTTCCAGCGAATGTTTTATTCGAAGTAAATTTTGTTTTTGTTTATTGTTCACTGGAATCTTACTTTCGAATGCCCCTTGTACTTTATTTGTAATATGTAAAATAATAATGATAAAATACGATGGAATATTCTTTTAGGAAATTACGTTTGATTTAAATAAGAAGAAAATAAATTATTGAAATGAGTGAATTTGAAAATGCAGCTAATGTCTAATGTACCGAACCTTGTAAAAATATATTTATTTATCAATAGCAGAATAAAATATTCAAGAAATTACTACCTTTATGAATAAATGTAAAAATGATTAAAAGTAAAATTTAAAAGGCGATTTCCAAAAATATTATTTATGTCATGACGTATTGAATTGTTGAGAGTTACGAATTTGAAAATATACTTCTATATGATATATCAAACATAGTCAAAAATGTCAGAAAATTACTATTTATTTTAATGGATAAAAAGATAAATAAAAATTATCTGAGTCCTGTGAAATCATTGAGGTCTTATTGTAACGTCACTAGAAGTAAACATATCAACTTCTCAGTGACAACACATTACATTAGTCTCAATGACCACGTACGAATTGTAAAAGAAAATTTCAACTCGAAACATTTCTACTTTTAGTATTATTGCTGAAAGTAACGAATTAAGCACATGTTAATATTCACAAACTCACAGAGGATTTTGTTAAGCCAGCTAGATCTCCTTAAACATTCTCGTAAGTGATATTTGCGCGTAAGTATATAAGCCATTTTTCAATGATCTGGAATTCAATAATACAGAAAAGTACTGCTTAATTAATGGAATAAAGAAGGTACACAAAAGTTAGTTTCGTATTTGATCTAGTTTATATATAATGCACCTTGTATACTGCTGCGAAAAATTAGCTATTCACCGAGTTCAGCTAATTGCTTTATACAAATTTTATTAGGTGTGCTTCCAGTATTATTATAGAAATAAACCTTTGTAATACATACTCTGAAATTTTAAACTTATTTCATTTACATCCGATTGTTTTACCTAAACATTCCCGAAAGAGCAAAGTATTTTTAAACTCGATTTTAATAAGTAAGCAGTAAATACACAAAAAGGACACATTTATTTACTGAAATAAAGAAGAAATTAAGTGCTTACAAAGAACAATGTCATTTCCAAGAATACGTTTCTGATTTGATCAGACATAAAAGTGTATACCTCTGTTTGATGTTAAACCAATTAACAACCTTAGAGGGGACAAAATCTCAGAATTCATTGAAAATAAGAAATATTCATTTAGTTAACTTGATTAATTTAGCTTTAACATTGTTAGAGTAAAATTTCGAATAACTTATTAAATAAATTCGTGATCCAGGATTCGCTTAAGAGAAATTTACATTGATTTCCGTTTTCAAATTCAAGTTAAGGATAGCACTGCTTTAAAATTTTCAGTCAAATGCTTATTTAGACAATTTTATTTTCTCGCTTTCTTTTTTAAATTGAGTAACAAAAAATAAAAACAACGGACTTTTTATGGTAAATCTCTTGTTTTTTATGATGAAATTTTCTTTAAAGAACAAGAGACACATGCATAACAGAGGAATTTGCCGAGAAGAATAATTGAATATTTTATAGCCTTGAATAAAATCCTTTCATAAGGAATATGTGTAAATTTTCACACTTAAGTGCTTCATTTTATTAGGCGAGATTTTTAAAATCTACATTTCACGCATTCTCCGTCAATGTCCACTTTTGAGTTGAGCCTCACCAAGACGAGTGAGTAAGACACTAAACATGTTAGATGTATCATGTGTGAAGTCCCAGGTTCTGGCCTACTGCAGAACTGTTGACCTAACGGTTTGCAGTTATGGACAGTTTTCATCAGATGTAGCGTTACATTCCCTTTAAAAAGTCATCCCGCAAGGCATACTCTCCTAGACATCGCCTTCGTGTAGCTTTGAATACCAAATGAACAAAATTGAGTTGAAACTATGAAAGATGGTCAAGGTCACCGTGATAAGCGTATACAAAAATGCATGTACTGGTGTAAATAACAAATGTGTCTATTCTTCCGTCACATGTCTAGTACAATGTTTGAAAAATGATTGTTCCATTTCTCTGCCAACGAAGTATTTACATCCACATTGAAATATATACAAGGTGTCCACTAAAGTTTGACTCCTGTCTTAATTTGAGAATGGAAGCAAGTTAGAGAAGCAATAGAAGTTAATTAATTAAGTCGTGGTACATCTTCAACATAGTATGAAACTTGAGCATAAAAATGCTAAGGACTAACGTCTAAAACGCAGGTGTTTCAGCTGAATTTCCCATACCTTTTCGATATTAAACCCTGATTTACTTTGATTAAACCCTGGTTTACAATGGATATTTTTTCTTTAAAATGTGTATAAAAAATTCATAATTGTAACTTTGTATCACTAAAACATTTTGTGGTAGTAACTTTTAATACTGGAGAATTGAAGACAATAAATTTAAATAACGCTTATGAATTTTTGCGACCAAAGGCAAAAATAATCAGAATTGGTTACGGTCAGATTCAGAACACTGGGCGGAAATGTGTTAACCTTATACGTAGATCTTTGGCAAAGAAAATTCCTTCAAAATTCCAATATCTTTAAAAGAAGAGTTTATATGTTCTATTCAACTTTTTTTTATTCTTCTTCCAAATTGCCCTTCACATTAAGTTTTCAATGAAAAACTTATCTATATCACCTTTTTTATACCGAACATTCCTTGTCAATGATAGCTGTGAAATTTTATAATAACTATGTAACTTTCATTTATTTAATCATTTTTTAACACCAGTTATTATTTTGTTGGATTAACGAAAAAATGCACAAATTAACTGTGCAAGAGAATGCATTTTTTCCACATCGTATAACTATCGATTTTAGAAGAAAAAGAAACTATATTTAGAAGAGATTCAAAGCATTATTTATTTTATTTATTTATTTTACAATATTGCAAGAATATTGTATGTTTGAATTCTGCATGTTTTAGGAATAATATAGTTTGCTGCATGTAGAATAAGAATGTTTTACCGGTATAAATACATTGCATAAAAAATAAATAACAGTGTTAGCTTATGGGAACTATGTTGCGATAAAGAAATTTTGCTTTTCCCAACTCTTACTCAGTGTCCTAAATTTAAATTTTTTTAATATAAATTTCAGTTTACCAGATTCATATGTATTATGAATTTTGTGAAGGAAAACAATATGCTATTCCATGTGTGTAATGTATAAGCGAATTTCTCGAGTAGACGCAATCAATATTTTAATATTTAAACTTCGAAAAAAAGGCTTTTTGAATTTTATTATATAAAATTCCTTTTGTGTATTCCAACAAAGATTAAAAATGTTTTTGGATTTTCTTGGGTTTGGTACGTTTATCTGTCGTTTCAAACAAAACAAAAAACTGATATGCAGTTATATTGTTTATGAAAAAATATACGAGGTATCCTACATATCATTTTAAAATTAATTCTTTGAATAATTTAATTCTAAATTCCGTGCCGTTACCAAAACGACAAAACTCAACATTGAGCAAGTTATTGGAAATTGCTTCCACCCCACTATGGCCGAGTGGATAAGGCACTGAACATGGTAGACGATTGATGTGTGAAAGTCTCACGTTCGGGCCTACCGCTCGGCTATCTATCGAACGGTGGCCTCACCATGACACAGTTGTTATGTCACTGAAAATGCTTGATGGCCTAAGTGTGAATGCCCCGGTTTCTTGTTCCATCGCGCGGCTGTCAATCTAACGGTCTGGAGTATTGGTATGTGTTTTACAGATGTAACGTGAATACACGTTATAACTTCTTAGAATGTCCTCCTACCAAGGCATCCCCATCCTTAGCAGGCCGCCCAAGCGTAGGGTTGCCATAATCACATAAACGAAGAAACTATCGAACGATCTTGAGACGTAAAGTGACGTAACGTGAATACGCGTTAGAACGCCTTAAAAAGGTCCTTAGACCAAGACACCCGCCCATAGGCAGATTCCCCCCATGTAAGCTTTCCATAACACAAAGCTAAACTAAAATTTGTTTTCAAAAAATAATGCTTTGTAATTTAAGTTGCATTCTAAAATACATATGAAATGTAAAACAAGTTTTACCTTACAAAATCAATTCTATGCCTACATGCATACCCACATGAAATGCTTTGAAAAGATTAAACGTAAATATCTGATCAAAAATTAAAACTTAACATTTTCTTCAGTAATGAGCAGATAAAACCTATGCTTAACTTTAAGCACTATATTTAAGTGTAAATCATTAGAGGTTTATTTTTTATCTGTCAAAAAGTTTCTGTTACTGATTTACATGAATTTCTTTTATAACATAATGATCTGAACGTGTGTAAATAGCTGTGCTAAGGAATATGTACTAATTACTGGTATTTTTGAATTCTTCCATTTTAAAAAGTTAAAGAAACTTTTACCATTATTTTCAGGGCATATTAAAATGAAGTCATTATTTTTATTAACCCCACAAAATATATTTTCTACAAGGTATTTATGACACAAAACTGTAAGTTAAATAAATGTAAAAAGGGAGCTTTTCAAACGGTTCATTTCTCAAATGTCTTAGAATGCGTAAAAGAAGTGGATTTCATCTTAAAATATTCGAGATGTGTAAAAATAAAAAAAATTCTAAATATCAACATACATGGTTTGGTCCATACATCATCTACTATATCATTATGGAAATGATCAGCAAGAATTTCCTCTCACAATCTATGAATTTCAAGCAGGTCGGTAATAAAGAAAGCCTCTATAAAAAATGCAGTTTATTTTGAAAGTAGTTTTCGCATTACTCATATGAAAATAGAATAAATTTTTCTTTTTATGAAAACGGAAGGTTCTTTACTGGAATATGAGTAGTTTTGAGAACATGCTTAAAACACTACTTTCGAAATCATTAAAGATTTAATGATATTTTGGAAATTATTACTGCGTATTAAAATTCTTAAGAAATTACTTGATCATTGAAATTTAGTATATTGTACACTGCTTATTTTAATTACAGATTAAAGATATAGTTGGGATATTGCCATCTTTTATTAAGTGGAAAATAACCCTCCTATAGCCAATGGTAGTTTAAAGGTATAAAAAAAATATCCGACATATATTAATGAATTCCATAGTACATTTATGGTTTTTTAAGCACTTCAGGAAAGCAGTTTAATGTACATTTCTTAAATTTTTTGAAAATTGATGATTTATGAAGAAGAAAACCCATAAATCAATATTTAAAATAAATTATACAGAGGTGTTTCTCATATCGATCATCAGCCTTCTGGTAACTAAAAATATTTGCTTTTTTATAGAACTTTTCTAAAAGATATTCATTACCAAATAAGCAGTTTTGATCCATATGAGACCTAATTAATGTCATTGACTTCACGTAATTTTGCAGTTGTCGATGTCAAAATAGTGATGTTGACATTTTGCACGAGTTAGCAAAACCAAACACTGCGTGTGTGTGTGCGTTATCTACAAAATTTAATAAGAATTTTGTAGATAAAACACACACGCACACACACACACACACACACACACACACACACACACACATATATATATATATATATACATATATAATAACTTTGTGCTGTACATACGTTTCGGTTGGTATAAAGCGTCAATACTACTCTGCAAAAGACACTGGTTTAAAAAAGACACGAAAGTGAGATAAATAAACATAGAGTACAATGGACAGGAGATAACTAATCGAAAGAGGAAAAAAGTAAGATAATGAAAAGCCATAAAAGTTGAAAAAGTAGGATATAGGGAGAGAAGAAATAGGATAGAGAGCTAAAAAAGAGGATAGAATGTTAAAAAATCAAAATAAGTAAAATAAAAATACTTATGTACAGAAACAAACAAACAAAAGAAAAAACACATAAATAGAAGAATAAAATATTTATGGCATAATTAACGCTATTTTTTTAAATAAAACACATTTAGGAACACACATTTTAAAAATTCATGGAAAACACGTTTTAAATAATGTATAAAATCGGAGTAAAACCTTTAAGGTCCGTAAAAAATTTTGTGAAAATGGAAAAAAAAAAAAATCTTAAACTGAGGATTAAAATATCATTTGATTGATATTATTAACCTTAAATATAAGTTAAAAATGCTGCAAAATTCATTTGTAAATATTTTATTATCAGAAAATATTAAATTCCACCCAGGTTATGTAGTGGTTCAAGAGCCATTCTACCGCACCAAGGGTCCGAGTTTGATTCCCGGCAGGAGCTTGGGTGTAATTTTGTTCGTCCCTTCATAAGAGGCAACCTTCGTCGACCTATTAAGTGCCTCCAATTTAAAAAGACCAGTTATTCCGGTCTTGGTGGTGGCCAATGCCTATAAACGGCAAGTGTCATCATTGGGGGGGAAAATATTATAGAACACACAGATCGATAGTTAAGCCTGTGTAAAAAATTTAAGGCCAACATAGAAAATAGCATATAAGACCGAAAGTAAAAACTTTTAGAAGCTTGTGTATTATTCATTTCTTCGAATTACTTCAAACGTTCTTTTTTTGTTTTTTTCATGGAAGAAACTAGTTTTAACTAGTTTTAACGTGTTCGGGGTCTGTTTTATACCATTCGTCTTTAGTAGATTTCAGCTCCACTGATGATGTAAAATGTCGCCAATTTGCATAATTTCTGCTCTATATCACCCAAGTTTTAAATTGGGTTGAGATCTGGAGATTTAGCTGACCATTCCACAGTTTGAGCATTGTTAACTTGGAACCAAATTTTTGTACTATCACACGGATGAATAGGTACATTACCTTGCTGATATTTCCAACTTTCTGCAGCAAAAGTTTCAGCAACTGGTAAAATATTACTTTCTAGGACACTTTGATATGTTTATGAATTAATTTTACCCTAAACGAACGCAACTGAACCCGCATCAATGTAAGCAAAACACCCCCAGGCATCACAAAGCCTCTACCTAATTGGCGCTTTTAGAATATGTCTTTATCCTTTCTTAAATCATACCAGTAGCACTTCCATCGGTCTGGGCCATCCAAATTCCATTTCTGTTTATCAGAAAAAATTACTTCTATCTAATGGTCATCCCAGGTCATTACGTGCTGGCTGAAGTTCAAACGATCTATTTTGCGCTTCTGGAGCAACTAAGACTTAGCCAATTTTGCTGTATAAATGTAGGCTTCCAGACCTTCTAATTGTGTTTTGCATCGTTTATGTCAAACATTTAAACCCGAATAAGTTTCCTGGTTGAGTAAGTCTACAAACTCTTCCTCCATCACGCGCGGACCAAGCTTAGGTCTTCTCCGGTATTCTTTTTACCATAATTGTCTTTAAAAAAAATGTTGACTACAGTCTTTGATCTTCCCATCTTTATTGCAATATTACGGATATTCATTCCTGTGGAAGAAACAGTCTCAATAAGCTCTCTTTCATGAGCAGTTCATTTCTTACCTCCACTATCTTCACACCACCAAAAAGCACCAAAACTTCGAATAAATTTACGATAAATTTTAAGCCAGTATATTTATTTTTGAAAAATAACTGGTGGCCTTTAGGTTTTTAGTCAAGCTGATATACCGGTTCTGTATATGCGACTTTTTTCTGATAATTATAATATTTAAAATTCTGTTTGTTGCGTTATTTGTTGCGAAAAGCTGAAAAAAAGCCAAACGTTTGCGGTTTCTTGCTTCCAATAATTAAGCAGACCCAAATTTGCCTCACAAACTCACCGAGCACTTACTTGAGATGCCCAAGGGTATTGAAATCATTTCAAGCTCAACCATATTTTTCTGACAGCACGGCTTTATTTTGGTCATATTTGCCTGGGATATATTTCTTAACAATGAAATTTAATAATTACTAGTAAAATAATATTTAAATCCCTTTTATTTCATTTTTCCGTTTTCTCAAATTTTTTTACTGGCGTTAAAGATTTTACTCATACTATACACTGCATATTATATATGTATTATTATATACTTTTCTATAATTTTTTTTAACCTTAATTTTTCCTTCGGGTGTAAAGACAAAATTTACGCAGCAGTTGAGTTATAAAACTCTTTTTTTTTACATTTGAACCGAGCTTTTTACTATTATCCGTCATGACACATGCGTTTCTAATAATGAGAGTCTTTATTTCAACAATTACATTCTCTGTCTTATTCTCTCATCATGTACTTTCAAGTCTTCAAAAAATTTCGTAAATTATGTTCTTAATTTACCAGACGTTAAATTTAAATTAGCTTTATGAAATGCCTCATCAGATGTTGGACAGATGATTACACTTTTATGGGCAACGTTAAATTGCTCATATTGTAAAGTAACACCATGCGTAAATTCAAAGTCATTTAGCTATTGGCACGAGATAAAAAAAATATAAAACTTCTTGTTTGAAAAAAATAATTTAAATAGAAGGATTAAAATTTTTTTATACAACTATACAGATCCATATCTAAGATGAAGTTCCTTATTTATCTGCGCATCTTCTGGAATGCAAGAGTGAATTTCATTATGAAGCATTTTCCACAAGAAAATAAATAAGTAAATAAATATCTCTGTATGCAGCTAGGTCCTTAGATCTCATATCGCATCATTATGGAAATGATCAGAGGAGACTCCTTACAATCTATGAATTTTAAGCAGCTTTTGGTAATAAAGAATGCATTTCAGAAAAAAATAACGGGCATTTGAAAGATGATTTTGAAAATATTTTATCCTGTGTAAGAAAAATTTTATTATACATAAATAACTATTACCTGTAGCGTATAACCATCAACGGAAATTACCATAACAATAATGTAAATACGTCCATATTTTTAACTAGAGTACGCTGCACGTTGGTTCTGATAATTTTGATACATAAAATAATGAAATAGTTCTTTATAATAAGTACCACACAATGTTGAGTTATACAGGGTGTCTATAAGTTAGTTGGAAAAAAGAATGATTTATTGCATGTATTTCACAGGAGAAAAGTGCATACTGTTTTAAGATAGAGAAACAGTCTAAGTTTACCATTATCACAAATGTTCGATGTGACTTCCTTTCGTTACTCTGCAAATGTCCTGTCAGTAAATCAGTTCTTGCCACAGAATTGACAGGAATAGACGCACGAAGTGGCAGGGTGTACACTTGATCCTTTACAAAATCCCCATACACCGAAATCTAGCGGTGAAAGATCTAGCGATCATGGTGGCCATTGAAAAACCCCTCCACGACCAATCGAAAATGCTACCTGTACTCTAAAAAAATTGTGCATCCTCTAACCGCACAATCAATGTGCGATCCGTGAGTGCACATACTATTTGCACGATCATTGCACAATAGTTTGACGAACATTGACGTCATGACTAAAGTCTTGACGTCAGAGATACACTGAATTTCTGGTTTTTGAAAAATAACTATGAACAGATGGATATAGCTTAAATTAAAAATAAGTTTCTTAACTTTACATAAATTTAATTTAGTAAAGTGCTTCTTGGGGTCATTCGTTAAAAATTAAACTCATATAATTGAACTCATAAAAATTAAACTCATCTATTGGTAGCTATGCTGCGGAGCTGCAGCATGTGCAGCGCCGCATTTCTTTACTTTCTTACAGAGCAACGAGGCAATTCAAAACGTGTGTTACCGGGTTTTGTGTTTTAATTATCAAATTGAAGGTAAATCTTAGTTTACAGATCCATGCAAATACAACTTTTTTTTTCTTCTTTTCTTAGTGTTTCTTTTAGACAGGAATGATATTGTGTATAAAACAGAATAGAAATCGCATAAAGGGAGAGAAAGCTAAAGCTGTTGTTTCAGAAAGGACCCAGAAAACTTATCAAAGGACTGAAAATCTAAGTTTTTGGGATACACAAATTTAAAAAGCCTGTGCGATCCCTGCTTATGGAATATTTATTTAATTTTGGCATTAATTTAACTGTGGTATTATCACAATAATAGATTCAACTAAATATTTTTTAGCAGTGTAAGGTGCAGTGAGGCAAATACTTAATTTCTTCCAAGACCGCATGTTTCAAAAGAAAAACTCTCACTGGTGTTAATTGGTGTTCTATTTCCAGTTAAGACCTGTGAGCGTTTTTCTTTTGAAACATGCCATCTTATAAGTATTTGCTTCAAGGCAGCTTACATTTCCAAAAAAGAATGATTGAATCTATTCCTCTGGTGATGCCAAAATTAATGAATAATTCCAATTTAGAAAGGCAGAAATTATGTGTAGCTTTACCACACATTCATTGTGTAGGTTAAGTGCACATTCAACTGTGCATCTCGAATATACAATTGAGTACCCGGTTATGAGTAGCCTTTCCACACATTCATTTTGTAGATTAACTGCACAATCCATTGTGCATCCTGAATGCACAAACTGAGTGCACAATTATGGGTAGCAGCTGGGAGTGCACATACAGTGTGCTTCCCCAGTGCACATATCTGTACACTGTAAGTGCACAATCTTTTTTAAGTGAGTGAGCATTGAGGTAAAATATAACGTCGTTGTGGTAGTGACAAGGCGCGGCATCCTGTTGAGAAATGCAACCTCCTGACATTTTTTATTTTTTTTGACGATTGGCATAAGGAAAATCTGTAGCATGTCCAGATAAATAACTCCCGTAACGAAAAAAACAGTAATATAATAAACTAAGGATATAGACTGCCTTTAAATGGGTAAATTTCATTTAATATTTCGGAAGTTCTTAACTTGCGAAATTTCCCAGCTAATTTGTAGATATCCTGTGTATAAAGTTTGAACGATTTCTTTCAAAAACAATTTTGTCTTATTGTGCCACAGCGATGGTTAATATATAGGGTGGTCATAAAAAAGACTTTACGTGTATATGGACCTTTAGTGGCCGTACCGCTCTGCCGATTGAGATGAAATTTGAGAGATAGTAATTCAGAGGCAAAAGCTTGGGATTCTGTGAATAGCACCAAAATCTCACACACGATTATGATTGAAGATACTCAAAATCTGCGGTTGGTAATACCTATTATTACCATTGCAAATGCTCAACATATGCAAAAGCCATAAAGAGTTTTGGAACAGTATGTTCATCATTAGAAACGGATGTGTTATCCAAGAGCAAAGAACAGTTCTGTGAGCCTGGAAAATACGATCGAATTCTGTGACGGGACCCGGGTGAAAAATGTGCAATCCGAATAAAAGTCTCCCCCCCCCCGATAACGTGTTGTCATCAATGATTATTGTCCTGCATCTGTCATATGCAAACTTCCTCCGTTCACCTGGACGTGCTTTGGCCGTTCGCAGGCCCTTTTTAGTGTGGGTATAATGCGTCTGTATTTTGATTTAAACATACCGTTCCAGCTCTCCTGAAGGTTTTCGCAAGCGCTGGGCACTTCGCGAGGCAAAAAAGTGGGCGTTGAAATTCAAAAATTTTGACTTTCTGAAGGCATAATCGTAATTTTGAGTGCCATTTTGTTACCGTTTACATAATCCAGAGCACTTGTCCATGAGTACTTATATCTGAAATCTCATCTCAATCGATGAAAGGAAACGTCCGATTTAGATCCGTACATTGACAATATTTTTTATAAACATCTCGTATATTAAATCGTTTACATTTTTTCAAACTGTAATGAAGGTTCTTTTCATCAAAATCTTTCATTAGAAGTCGAATTAGATACTTATATTCATATCGTTTCATTATAGTATTTCTCTCTGATTTATAAGTGGATGTTTGACGGAATACTTTCATGTGTTTCCAATAATTATAGCATAGTTCAGATTTCTTTTACTTCAAACTCTTGGAAATACATTTATATTCAAACATTTTTCTATAAAAAGAGAAATACAATTTCCCCCAGTGGAACAAGTTGAAGAAGAAATGAAAAATATAACTAAAATGAAAACTATAACTAAAACTATAACTGAAACTAAACTATAACTTCCATGCATCATCATTTGAATAATGAAGATAAAAAGGCTCTATATAAATATTTCTATATAAAATCATCAAAAGACTCAAAAAATTTTATTTTAAGAACTAAAATTTTCAGTTAGGAGAGGATTCACATACATCCAAAATAGTTTAATTATCAAAGATAAATATTGATGTTTTTGTAAATGAAATCCAAAAATATGAAAATCTCTTATCTAGTATACTTCATATGTGTAAGTTTCTCTTGAAAACAGTATTAGAAGTTAGTTCTTGTATTAAAAACCGAACTACAAATAGTCATTTTAAAATCTTGCTGTAATGGGTAGGATAACATAATGTAAAGCGCAGAACAGAAATATTTTTTTTATGCAGGATAATACTTATTTACACCTAATCCATTGTCAGAATAAAATGCTTTACATTTTTATTCTTGTAACATAACAATGGGCTGTCATTTTTGAGTGTATTGTTTTTATGATTCCCTGAATTTTATATAAGAGCGATTTTTGAACCTGGAGTATCCTTAGAAACGTGGTTTTCCCGGATTTGATAATGCGAGATTTCAATTAAGCTAATGTAAAAATAGAAACAAGCCTTTTATTTAACCTGTCAAAAAGTTGTTTTCCGATTACAGATGGCAGTAGGCAACTTTTATGGTATTGAAAATTGTTTAAATACATGATACAAAAAATTGTTGAAAACTCGCTGTTATGATCTGAATGAAATTTCATTGATCCCTGTATCAAAAATGGCTTAATTCGGAAAAATACATTTCCATTTTATTTTTTGAAATGGAAATTGTTAAACAACTAAGCATTTTAATCTATTTTTATAAACAGCTATCTTCATTCTATCATTTGTACACATTCTTTACATTTCTTGTACATTTCTTTTAAACCACTAAAACTCAATTATTATTATTTTAAAACCAGAATATATCTACAAAAGTTATAATATTTATAACTTTTGTACAATTATTGACAATTATAGATTTTAAATACGGTGGCAGCTTAACTGAGAAAAATATTGTGTAGATTTTGGTCAGCAACCTTTTGCTAACAGAGTGACTTTTAGGGTTTCGAATACCGTGTGCCAAAAACACGCATATATTGTATCTAAGTCAGCTGCGGTATACCTATTCTAAAAATGTTTTATTAAGTAATGTTATACAATAATAGTTGAACCCCCATTGAATGAAATAAAATGCTTTTAAAAACTATTATTAATGTAAGGCTTGTCCTTGTATGATCCTAGACATTTGCTCGGAATCAACAAAATCCCTTTTCACTTTCAGTTTTATAAGTTCTGCATATTCAAGTTTTATTCAACTTTGGTGCACACAAAAGATTGAGTTCACTCGAAAGAAAATTTGACCACCGGAATAAATTAAACCAAAATCCGAAAGAACAGCAAAAGCAATTTTCTTCCCTGGAGGGATGTCCAACAATTGAGAATAGTAGCAGATTTTTCTAATTATTTGTTTTCCAGATACTACCTAATTTCAACAGATTTCTTCGTCCATAATTCTGAAAATCATTAATGTTAATCGAACTAAATATTTCCAGTTAGGTAGTTGTCATGGAAAGTATGTTTGTTATATTTAATGAGGTATGAGAAGAAACACTTTAAATGCGGAAGTCAGATACTATTTATCAAATTATACTTTGAGTGATTCAATGTAGACACTAAAGCTCATCTATGTTTATTTCAAATTGTGTTCCTGCACAATCCTGTTGGACCGCATTCGGTTGTTATGTACTTAGAGTACAGATGTCAGCACTAAGCAATGGCTGGTTAGGTAGCACTGTGCTTTTGTATTGTGGGATGTGAAGTGAATTCAACTGTTGCGAATTGAAGTGATTTAAATTGGAGGTGTAGTTTTCGACGGCAGTTCGTGTGTTCAGTTCGCCCGATGATGTTGGCGGCAATTTGCATGATTATTTGTTACATTTATGAAAAATGTTTTTAAATGAATGAACTTTTATTGCTATTATGAAATGTATTTTAATTAAAGCTGAGTTTTAGAAGTTAGTTCGCCCTGAGTTGGCGATAGTAATTTTAATGTTCAATCGTTCTCCATGTGATGTGATGTTTTGTGTCGTCCAATAAATAAGTTCAAGAAAGTTGTGACGTATCTTCTTGTGTTCAAGCAACATAAGAAAGTGGAGGCACCGGCAAGATTTGGATTTGTGACAGATAAGTGCTTACGATTTTTATTGGGATTGTATTTTTAAAAGTTATTATATTTTATTTGATCTGCAATGGCAGAAGAAGAACTTGCAAAAATGAAAACGGAAAGGGGTCGTCTTAAAGCCTCTCTTACAAGATTGGAAAATAATTTTGATAGGATAAATGGTAAAAATGAAATTTAATACTCGATTGCAGAGATTAGATGAGGTTTTTAAAGAATTTGAAAGGCTGGATAATTTAGTTAGTGAAAGGGATTCTGAAATTGCGGAGGTTGAAGAAAGATATTTTTTCTTGAAATCTAAATTTCAAAATAAGTTAGATGCGTTGATTACTACAGAGCAATTTGTGACGAATGAAACGCAGAGTGTTGTTCAATCTGTTCATACTGCAAGTCAGAACCAAAATGTTAGGCTTCCAAAATTGAACATTCCAATTTTTCCGGTAAATTTATGGACTGGAATAACTTTAAGGATATGTTTATAGCAACTGTTCATGCTCAAACATCATTATCTAAGATTAAAAAATTTCAGTATCTTAAAGGGTTATTGTCGGATGAACCTGCCTTATTAATTAAGCATATTCTACTGTCTAACGATTCATATGAAGAAGCATGGGGGAAATTATTGGATCGGTATGATAAGAAGAAGCAAATTGTACAGTCGTTAATTAAAGTTTTCATAGATCAAAAGTCAATTAGTCACCCGAATAGTGTAAACTTAAGAAATTTGTTGAATACAAGTGATGAAGTCATTAGAGGATTGAGAGCTACTTGTGAGGAAGCTACTGGTAGAGATCCATGGTTAATTTATTTATTGCTGCAAAAGCTTGATGTCGAGACAAAAAAGCAATGGTCTATAAAAAGTGCAGAGATTGATTTCCCTACTTTAAAGCAATTTTTTGAATTTTTAAATGTGAGATGCTCTTCCTTGGAATTAATTGCTAATAATGACGATGTCAGGCCTAAAAATGTCAATTATATTGAATCAGGAAGCAATACTGAAAAATCCACTCGAAAGTGTATGAAATGCCAGGGAACACATCCATTATATAAATGTGGAAAATTTAAGGGTATGGATACCTATGCCCGAAAGAAGTTTGTTAAACAGAATAACTTATGTTTCTTGTGTTTAAATTGTCACAAGTTGAAGGAAAGTCCATATACCCATTTGAAGTGTTTACAATGTCAAGGGAATCATAATACACTTATACATGAAGGAAATAAAAGCACTTCGTGTGCTGCGGAAATTCAGGGGAGGGTGACCCCAGTTTTGAACGAAAGGAGTAGCTACGACTGGGATAGTGGCTCTGGATCCACATCTAATGAAACAAAAGTTATTGCGAGTGCATCTTGTGACAATTCTAAGTATATTTCTTTTTTACCTACAGCTGAAATTTTAATTTAAAATTCTTTGGGTGACGCATTTTCCTTTAGAGCACTCCTGGATACGGGATCAGAATGTTCCTTCATAAGTGAAAATGCTATGACTATTTTGAATTTAAAAAGAAAAAACGATCGCATTGTTCTCAAAGGTATTGGAGGAGTGGAAGCTGGGCAGACACGAGGTTCAGCGACTTTGAAAGTTGGTTTAAGGTTTTCGGATGACTTTTTAAGTGTTCATGCCTATATACTAAACAAAGTTACATCTTATCTCCCTACTGAGTCATTGGATGTAAGGAATCTTGATCATCTTAAAGGTATCAATTTAGCCGATAAAAACTTTATGCAGTCGGGGGAATGTGATATCATTTTGGGTTCCGACACTTTCTTTCATATTATACGACATGGAAAAATTGTGGGAGAGGAAAATCAGCCCATTGCTCAGAATACAATGTTTGGTTGGGTGGTAGCTGGAAGAATTCAGACTGATTACAATTCATCGCGTTCTGCACACTCTCATTTTATAAGTAATTATGAAAATGAAAGTAACATTGATGTAATTCTTAGAAAATTTTGGCTGACAGAGGAAATAAATGTTAAAAAACAGCATTTATCTGAAGAGGAAGAATTTTGTGAACATTTCCAGTCAACATATAAAGTAAATGAAGACGGTAGATTTGTAGTGAAATTACCAATTTATAAAGACGTGAATCTGTTGGGGAATACTAAAGGAATGGCAATTGCGAGATTATATGCAATGGAAAGAAAATTTCTGTATAACAAGGAATTTGAGAGATTATTAACAATTCATGAATCCATATGAGGAACTTGGACATATGACGCCTCTTGGTGAAAATTTAGAATCTACCGGGAATGAAATTTACTATCTGCCTCATCATTCAGTTATCAAGAGCGATTCCATTTCTACGAAATTGAGAGTTGTATTTGATGGTTCTTGCAGGCCTCCGGATGGGAACTCCTTGAATTCTATTTTAGCCGTAGGTCAGATTTTGCAACCAGATTTGTTTTACATCCTTACTCGATTTAGACTACATCGAATTGCTTTTTCTGCGGATATCCAACAGATGTATAGGCAAATATTAATTGATTCAGACGATCAGGATTTTCAAAGAATAGTTTGGATGAGGTCAAGGGACTCTGATATTAAAGAATATAAATTGAAAACTGTTACATATGGTACATCTGCTGCTCCATATTTAGCAACACGTTGTTTATTTCAAGTTGGGAAGGACTTGGAGGAAGGGGATCCTGCAGTTTCTTCTATAATAAAAGAGTGCTTTTATATTGACGATTTGATGGCTGGAGCGGATTCTAGTGAAGAGGCAATTGGATTAATAAGAAAGCTTTCCACTAGATTAGAATTACGAGGTTTTCATTTAAGGAAATGGCAATCCAATTCCTCTGATGTACTGGAACATTTGTCTCTCAGTTCTTTGGATTTACCAGCTTTGGAAATTCATCCTGACGAGTGCTCTAAGGTTCTGGGATTAAACTGGGATTCTACAACTGACTGTTTTATATTTAATGTTAATTTTAAATTTAGCGAGGAGATCACTAAAAGAACATTTTTATCTCAATCAGCAAAATTGTTTGATTTTTTGGGTTTCCTATCACCTTGTACAGTATGCATTAAGATTTTTTACCAACAATTGTGGTTATTGAAATTAGATTGGGATACTCCTCTTCCTGAAAGTTTAAAGGTAAAATGGCGAGCATTTCAGAAGGATTTTGAACAAATATGTTTGATTCGTATTCCTCGATGGATCCAGAACATGGGCAAACAACTTGTGTTGCATGGCTTTTGCGATACTTCGGAATTAGCATTTGCAGCAGTTATTTATGTGGTACAACAAGACGGTAATAAAGTGAATATCCTGATGTCTAAAACTAAAGTGTGCCCTTTGAAACCAGTGTCCATTCCAAGATTGGAGCTCAACGCTGCGTTGTTGCTCTCAAGAATGTATTCCAGTGTGGTAGATATATTTAGTGAGTGTCATCGAGTTCCACGCATGGACAGATTCTCAAGTGGTGCTTGCGTGGTTGTCATCTCATCCTCGGTACTATAAACCTTATATTGCTAACAGAACTTCCGAAATTTTGGACCTGGTTCCATTTGACTGTTGGAGATATGTGCCCACAAGGGAAAATCCAGCTGACGTCGCTTCAAGAGGTTTGACTCCTAGACAACTTCCCGAATGTTCCTTATGGTGGGCGGGACCACCCTGGCTTTCCTTAAGTGCAGAGAATTGGCCTAAACAACCAGAAATTAAACTTAACGTTGATGCTGTGGTGAAAGAACAGAAAAAGACTAAATTTTGTTTTTCAGTAATTGTAAAGAACTGCATTATTGATTCACTATTTGAAAATTATTCATCTTTTTCTAAAATTGTAGATATTTTTGCTTTTTGTATTAGGTTTATATTGAATTGCAGAGAAAAATGTAACAAGGTTAACGTAGTTTCTAAAGGTAAGATTTCTCCTTTGTGTACCATGGAAAGAAAAAGTGCAGGTAATTTCTTGGTTTCTTAAGTACAGAATTTATATTTTTCAGATGAAATAAGTTGTGTGAAATCTTGTAAATCAGTTTCAAAGAAAAGTCCTTTATTAGGTCTTTGTCCATTTATTGATAAGGACGGCTTATTGAGAGTGGGGGGTAGACTGTGTAACTCACCTCTCATATAGTGCTAAACATCCATTGATTTTGCCAGCTCAGCATAAAATAAGTGTTTTAATTGTAAATTATTTTCATGTCGTGTATTTACATGCTGGTTTGAATTTATTGTTAGGCATTATTCGTCAGAGTTATTGGATAATTGGTCTTAAAAAACTTATTAAGAGTTGTATACATAAATGTATAATATGTTGTAGATATAGAGCAACCATTGCATAGCAGCTAATGGGAGAGCTTCCTGTTGGTAGAGTTACTCCTAATAGGCCTTTTTCTATATGTGGCATTGATTATGCAGGGCCAGTTGGTATTTTAAGACATCGTGGCCAAGGAGCTAAAACTACTAAAGGTTATATCGCTTTTTTTTGTTTGCTTTGCGACAAAAGCGCTTCATCTAGAGCTAGTGAGTGACCTTTCTTCTGAGGCATTCATAGCTGCACTTAAGCGATTTTGCTCACGTAGAGGAGCTCCAAGTTCAATTTATTCGGATAATGGGACAACATTTGCAGGTGCCAGGAGAAAACTATCAGATCTATTTAAATTTATTTCTACAATCAATGAAAACGATAAAATTAGTTATTTATCGCAAGTAAATATTGAATGGCACATGATTCCCCCAGTGAGCCCTCACTTTGGTGGTTTGTGGGAGGCAGCAGTGCGCTCTGTAAAGTTTCATCTTAAGCGCGTAATTGGAAATACCAACTTAACATTTGAGGAGTTGTGTACTCTTTTGACTCGGATAGAGGCTTTGTTGAACTCGAGAGCACTTACTATGGTGGGTAGTGAAAATGATCCCAGTGATTTAAATGTATTAACCCCATCACATTTTTTATAGGTGATGTTATTACTTCTCCAGCTGAACCTATTGAAGATAACCTTTCTGTTAGATCGCGTTGGGATATTATACAAAAATTAAAATTAAATTTTTGGAAGAGATGGAGGATAGACTATTTAAGTTCACTCCAAAATAGGAAAAAATTGAAAGTTTCTGGGGAAAATATTAAGTTGAATGATTTAGTTATATTAAAGGAGGAAAATGTACCTCCTTCTGTTTGGCCGCTGGGTAGAGTTGTAGCTACGTATCCTGGTAAGGATGGTATGGTACGAGTGGTAACAATAAAAACTGGTAAGGGTTTATTTAAAAGGCCAATTGTTAAACTTTGTTTAATACCTTCTCATCAAGAATGACTTCTTGATGGGTGGGAGTATGTTCCTGCACAATCCTGTTGGACTGCATTCGGTTGTTATGTACTTAGAGTACAGATGTCAGAACTAAGCAATGGCTGGTTAGGTAGCACTGTGGTTTTGTATTGTGGGATGTGAAGTGAATTCAGGTGTTGCGGATTGAAGTGATTTAAATTGGAGGTGTAGTTTTCGACGGCAGTTCGTGTGTTCAGTTCGCCCGATGATGTTGGCGACAATTTGCATGATTATTTGTTACTTTTATGAAAAATATTTTTAAATGAATGAACTTTTATCGCTTTTATGAAATGTATTTTAATTAAAGCTGAGTTTTAGAAGTTAGTTCGCCCTGAGTTGGCGATAGTCATTTTAATGTTCAATCGTTCTGCATGTGATGTGATGTTTTGTGTCGTCCAATAAATAAGTTCAAGAAAGTTGTGACGTATCTTCTTGTGTTCAAGCAACAAATTGCTTTAAATGATTTTTCATATTCTGGAAGTACTTGAATGCTTTGATACTGATGTCAATGTCTGGTTTCATTATAAATGCTTTCTAGAGTGGCAAAATAAATCAAGCAATGTTCGACTCCCTTTTAAACTCATTTAACTTTGCATTTCTGTTAGTCAGAAATATTAACTTCAACAACTAGTTTTCATCAATGTAGTAAAAAGATGGTGCTGTTTTACATTTTATCTAACGCTAAATCTGCTTCGCAAATGCCCCTAAAAAGAGTCAGTAAATAGTGGAATAAACGCTTCTTCTCGGAGATCTTTCCAGCTAGTTTGTCTTACAGTGGCTCCCTACTCACTGGCACCCGGTAATGAGCAGATGCTCATTATCGGGCCATCATCGTCGTTTATCCAGAAGCACCTAAACCTATCTTTAATTACTCTGCTAAACTATTAATGGACGAAATTTTTAAAAAATCCTCTAAGGTACAAACTGCGAGCTGCTTCTAATGGCAAATTTTGGGAGTGTATTCTTACCTCCAGCAGTTTTGTCTAGGACTCTCCGAGAAAAGTCGCCGTGGTCGAGTTTTGTTTGCTGAATAGGCATGACGGCTTGCGTGCACATTTGTTTCGTTTTGGTATTGTGGATTCTCCTGTGTGAGTCTTTGGTGACGCAGGACAATAACGACGAATTTATATTTAGATAAGCCATTTGTGTTAGGATAGAGGATAGATAGCGAATCGCTAAAAGTGAAGAGCCCGGCATTTGTTTCAACATCGCATTTTGTAACCAAAGCGAGAAAAGAGCACATTTTTGCTCGAGAATCGATATTTTCTTCTTTTGTCCACGCTGTCTACATAACAATGTTGAAATTCTCAAACATGAGCATTTTATTCGTTCTATAACTGTAACATTTCCATCCTTACCATTTTCATGATTGGAATACTAACTCCGGAGTGTAACAGTAGATGGTACTCTGTCTCATAATGCCAATGTCATTCATTTAGACGATGACTAAAGCTGTCGCAGGTTTGGAGTTAAAATGTTTTTACAGGATTGAAATGAGCAATGTTGAACGTACCTTACAGAAAAGAAAAAGAAAACATTTTATAGAATTTATCACATTTTTTATTTCTTTGAATACTTTGTAATATTTTTAATACAATCTTCATAAGGGAAACAATCATAGACGATAAATTAATAACTTGCATATCCCCCCGTTTTCTTTCAACGATTTAGATTTAATTACTGAGCATTTTCAAACTGAGTGGTAGATTATTTTTATTTATTATTATTATTATTATTTTGCTACATTAGCTTACAAAAGTGTTAAAGTTTTACAATCTTAAATTGCCATTTTCTTTCGTTTAATTCCACTCAGTTTTCATTTCTTTCGCAAATCGTTGGCTGCTCAGAAGAAAACAACTGCTTCACTTACATCCTCCCAAGCAATTATCTATTTTCTTTTTACAAACTGATCAGCAGGTAATTCTTTTATTTCAATGCAAATTACCTCACAAAAACAAAAATTGGACAGTCTGAGTCACTTTTTTTCCGATATTCTATCACCAGATATATCACTACTATCCTTTGCAAATAGAATCTCTTTAGTTTGATTAAATCCTGAATTAATGCTTAGTGCGAAGCCAGGAAAAGCCCTGCAACTTAATTCTGAACATTTCTCCAAGGTCTAGTAGACGGTTGTTAATTAAATACTAGTAACAAACGGAATTTTATTTTAGAAATGAACTGCGACTGAATACAAATTCTTTTGATTATTACTCAATCCGGTGCATTTTGGTGATATTTTCTTTAGTGCAAGAGGAAACAGTGCAGTAACTTTGTTATGGACTACAGCGTGGTTTATCTTTAAAAGGAAACTTGTGTATCAATATTTACATGGCGGAGATTTGTTAGACTTGTTTTCGCACATGCTCTTATTTAATTACTTTATCGTTCGAATGAGAAATTCTTGTAGGCTGACTGTAAATAAGTTTTATAATTCTTTGCTCATTTTTTTTCTTCCATAAGTCAATACTACATACTTTTCTAGAAAACTCAGTTTTATTTATTTTTAATCTAGAGTGTTTGGTCCTTGCTATATAAAATATACTCAAGATCTCTTTATGATTACATTCTTTTAATTCTTATTTAATTTAAGTTTGTGGAGGAAAGTCAAGATGATTTTTTTCAGGAATTTCAGGAACTTCGTGAATTTGCATTTAAATGAAAACTTTAAGACTTGTTCTTCGTTTCTGATGGATTCTGGTGATTACATATTTATTTGTTTTCCACTGAGAAAGCCATAAATTAAAAATCTCATTTTGTATTATGCAATGAACAATGGATTCCAGATTATATATCATAAATGTGCACGCCACCTACCGTATGACAAAAGATTTAAATAAAACAGTTCTTACAAGCATTTCATTTTTCTTTCAAAATTTTGGCAATTTTGTTAATGAGAAAGGTTCCTAATAAAACTTTAAACATAAGTAACATATTTTATCATAAAAATTCTTTGTACTTAATTACTTTCGTTGAAGTTTCATTTCTAGAAAAGGAAATTTAAAAAATGCTTCTATAAAAGAGATTTTTTTTTATATATTTATTTATATGGTAGAAATAAGCATTAGGTATATGAGTGCGTGTGCGTATGTATACCTCAAAAGCATGCTTTTTCTAAAATAGTAACAATAATAATAAGAATAATAATAAATCATACCTTAAATATTGTTTCACTGTTATTAATTCCTTCGAACTACTTTTTGGTATTTTTTACTCCTATTTTAAGACTAATATTTACAAAAAACTCATGAATATATGTAATAATAGCCGTCTCCGGCGACCAATTGGTTTGCCATCTTAATAAATCTTGTTCGTAGAGAATCCTGTTTCTCACCGGCTTCCATGGCACTGAAATCTCTCAGATTCTGAATGCAATTTAAAATTAAGATGGTTACAAACAGGGACGGACCTAGGGTAAGGGGCACCGCCAGCTAACGTGAAAAAGTGAAACGTGAAACTTAGTTTCTGAGTTCGAAATGACGCCCTTCGAAGCCGGTGCCACGATGCGATGCTTACCTTGCTTACCGTGTCGCGCCACCCCTTTTTACAAAAATAAGATAGATTAATGATAAAAACCAACCAAAAGTACAAATCATTTTCGTCCTGTATTAAGTCTGAAGAGCTTCTAGATATATTGGCCGTTATCAAAAACGGAGAGGAAAATAAAAAGTAAGAAAATAGAAACATTTTCAGCTTTTCAATACGCACTAAAGTGCTATATATTAAAAGCGCATCATAATCCATGCGCCTTCTCTATTTTCTTTCCTTATTCCATTAAGTTGGAAAAGTGTATCATTATTCATGAGTGTGATTAAACAAAATTAAAATTGATATTTCTAACAATTGGTACTTCTAACTAACTTTCTTATCCCTTTACTGGATAAAATAGAAATAAAATGGGGAAAAGATGCGCAGAAAAATGCACAATTCGAACTGAATTAAAGTTTCAAAAACTTATATTTTGCTTGTTTGTGTAAAATTATTTCAGATTTGTCTGCTTGGTCCGTAATTCGCTTATAAATCCTCGTCAGAAGGAAAAACTTATTCAGGTGTCTTCTTTGTCCAGATGTACCAGACGATAAAATGATTTTATTTATTAAAAATTGCGTATTCTGCAAGTTTGCACCATCTGTCGACTGCTCTGTAAAATAAAAACTCAATTGTATTCTTTTTCTTGGATAAAGGATAGTTTTTTGTATAATATAGGAACCGTTTTTTTTTTTTTTTTTTTTTTTTTTTTGCTGTATAAAAATTAGCCCATATATTAATCCAGGACTTAACTGTCTGTATTCCAATTCATCCAAATCCGTCAAACCGTTTCAGCGTGAAAGAGTAATAAACATACATACAAACATTGACATTTATAAAATTAGTAGGATAACTGTAATCGCAATATTTATTCTTTGCTAAATCATTTCTTTTCTGCATCACATCTACAAACCAGTAAAAATCTCTCGTCTCCTTTCACGTGACCTTCTAGGTGATTTTTAAATATAATACTGACACATACCCACGCGATCTTTGAGCCAATCAGGCTATAGAATTTCCTACTATACGTCAGAAAACGGCGTAAGGTTGATACGAAATCACATTCCAAGAATAGGCTTAACCCTGGAAACTGGATGAAAAGCTGCCGTTTTCAAATAATGGGGTCCAATTTTATTTGCTTTTAAAATGTGTGTCGCTTCCTTACAATAAATATTTGCTTTGTAAATGTGGATTGTTCTCCCCCCCCCCGCCTCCTCCTAGTAAGATGCAGTGATTAAGACGGATATATTTATATAAATATATTCTTAGATTAATTAATTTTGATTGACTTGTTGAGGTAAAACATTTTACGCACCGGTCAACCAAGAAATAAAAATTGTTCGCCTTCACTACTTCTGTATCCAGATGTCAGTGCTATTTTGGAGGAATTTAAGGCCAACATAGATACACCATACTTAATCGATTTCAGCAGTAATAGCATATGTATTGTCAAACATCATGAAATTTTTCTCAAATTGACGTTGGGGTTTTTTTGCAGTCAGAGTAAGTCTTGTTAAGGAGGTTGTAGTAGATAGTACAGTCTTTCTTCTTACTACATGATTGTCTTCTTTTTGTTCTGCAACCACTCCTCTTAAGGTCTTTAAATTTTAAAATTACTGCGATCTTGATAAACAGCTGTCTTGCTCACATTTACCCCATAATTAATTCAGATTGAGAAAATTCAACTACAAGTTCACTTTCTATGATCTTTGTAGTCATTCTGGCACGATTTCTAGCAGGAGAAAATTGACTGGTCATTAAATTACACTTGACAAAATTGAGTTATTTTTGAAATTATAGTATATTGTACTTGCTAAGTAATCACAGGTTAAATATAGCACACGCACACATCCGGATAAAAGCAATTTTTTTTTCGTACTAACAAAAGTAATGTAAATCAGAAAGACACTTAACATTTTAAGCCTCCCAGGTAGTGTAGTGGCTTAAGAGCCATTCTATCACACCTTGGGTGTGTGTTCGAATACAGACTTGGGCATGGATGTTAACTTGTCCGTCCCTTCATACGGGGTAACGTTGGCAGCCCGCTGGGTGCCCGCATAATAAAATGACCACAATACCTTCAGGCAGTTGTAATGGACAATGCCTAATCGGTAAGCGCCAGCCCTACAAAAAAAAAAAAAAAACCTTTTAACTTTAAACCGAATTTTATATTTTACATGTATAGATGGAAGCATAAGGTTTTGGCATAACTTACATAAACTAAAACAAATAACTCTTAAACCTAGAATACCAGGACACATATGACTTTTGCGATGAAATATGGATCTAGTAATGTCCTATTGCTATTATTGCAGAGATAGTAAGGACTAACAAAGAAAAAAAAACACTCGAAGTAATGTGTTTAAAACATGAAATAGTTGAAAACTTTGCAACATAACACCATAAAAATTGCTTGTCATGCTATACAGCTGTTTCGACCGAAAAAATTTCGATTTTTGTCAGTAGAAGTATAAGTCATTCACAAATGGAAAGACTGGAACAGGAAACTTTTCCAGTCCTTGTTCCAGTGTTCTCTGTTCCAGTCTTCCAATCTGTGAATGACATAAGTAATTCCGGGCTTAAGCCGCAAATTATTTTGAATTTGTGCAAAAAAACCTAGGTTGCACTTACAATAAAATAAATCATGCTATGCTATTTAATGTAGAATACGAAACATGCGCACTGCGCCAAAAAAAAAAAAATAATAATTAATATTTTTCATCATCAGTGAATTTTAGAGTGGAAAAAAGAGTAAATTTGTGTTTATATTGTTTTATTTGTTTTAACATTGTTTTATTTCTTTTATAAAATATGGGCGTTTTTAATAAAATCTGTAAACAAATTTGAAATTTGCCTGGTTTTTAAAAACAATATTTCATTTATGCCAGAACGTTAAAATACAAAATTATTGCAATTAAAATTAACGACTAATAAAATGGCCAACTTGTTAGGTCTGTGAAAAAGAAAGGAGAAAACTGTGTAATACTTAATTAAGTCCAGAAAATATGCTCTAGTAACATAAATTCAGTAATATAAAAAATAAGACAAGAAGAGATAAATTAAAATTTTACTAAAAGCGGCATTCTGTGCAAAAGAAACTGCGCGTGTATACCGGAATGGTAACTGCATGTATCCCATTTCATACGGTACAGACGTAAGTTGGCTGTCTTCGCAATGGAAAATAGTGTAATCATATACACTGTACTCTATACAGGTTCTACACTTAGTTTTGATATTGATATCATGCATGGATTCAGAAATTAGCTTAAAAAATGCACTTGAGCATAATGTGTTAAAAGTTTGGATATTGAAATCATGTTCGTATCTCAAAATAAGGATTGTATAGTTACACCTAAAGCATTGAAAGGTATTCCTGCTATACACTAGTTAAGGAAATATCACTGCACGCCTATACTGCGCGTGATTGTTATCTACCTCGATTACAAGAAATACAAGGCTCTCCCGGATGCGACGACTCTCTCAGAATTACATTGTATCTCTAAGATCGAAATTTTTTCTATCAAAACAGCTCTATGGCTAGACAAATAACTTTTATGGTGTTATATTGCAAAAATTTTTATTATTTTAGGTAGTGAGCAGTGTTCTGATTCAAATTGTGCAAAAAATAATTTGTAAATAATATACTCCTGAAAAATAAGAAAAATTTTGAAAATTTCAAATATTCTTAAGTGCATTTTTCACTTTTATTTTTGCTATTTCTTCTTTTCAAAATGCTGCAATTCTCTATTGCAACTCTTCCTTCATCAATCTCAGCTGTTGGTGTGTTGCTTTTAGTCTGCATGATTAGGTTCTGAAGCGTTTTGCTATTCTCAAGTCTTACAAAATTGGTTTTTAAATAAAGTATTTTTAAAATGAAGTTTAATATCGGTTTATGCTTTTTCTGATCTGAGTTTTTTTTTCTGATCATATGAAAAAGTTCATTATATCATATGACAAATTTATTTTTGGATATTATTAGAGCCAGTTAAAACAGTTTAGAACGTTATTACTAAACAAAATTGTTATTCTGGAGCTATACAAAGAAAAATACAGACATTTTGACAGTTTAAAGAAGTGTTCGGCTCATTAAAATTACATAAATGGTCTACTATATGACTTTAATCTATTTATACGTAACTTTTCGATTGTTATATTTTCTTTTTCTAATCATGCAAAAAATTAATTTAGTTAAAGAAATTAACTCATAGTTTAACCTTCTTCTATTATTCTTTTAGTGTTATAAAAATCGCTTAAATTTTTGAAACATTTTTATACGGACAACACATCAAATACTGATATTTTGACATTTTTAAAGCTCTATACATGTCCCACAAATAACACAGAAAAATAAAAAATATTTTCTGTAAAAATTAATCTTTAGAATTATTAGCTTATAACGAAGCCGACAACAACAAAAGAAACCTTTCAGTCTAATCAACAATCTTTTATTTCAAGAAAACTGCATTTACTTATTTTTTTCATTTCAGAATTCACCATCTACGTTAAAAAACAACAAAGAGACTGTTCTTACGAAGCTGCTACGCGTACTTACTTATCTTAATGCATTTTACAAAATAAAAATTAAGTTTAAATAAATAAAGAAATTAGAAACTTTTCATTTATAATCAGGAAACCTAAAAAGTATTGAAAAGTCTTAAATTGACAACCAACGCCTACTTGACTTTAATGGAAGATGAAACATTTCAATTATTTTTCCGTTTTTTCTTTTCTTAATTGCATAAAAAAAGAGTAAGTTAGTATTTCTGTGATGACATTTAATTTCTGTTATTTTTTGTACATAGGATTTACAAGAGTTCAATTCTCGTTTGTTAAAATGAATTAAAAAATGCTACAGTTAATATTGAAAGATTAATTTCAAATGCAAGGTACCTTATTTCGAAATAACTAGGTCTCCATTTTTTTCAGTCCATAAAAGATAGATGAATAAAAAATGGAAATACGTAAAAATAAAATAAATAAATAAGTAATATATATATTACTTATTTATGTAATAAATAATGTATTTTTTATATGTAATGTTATTTATGAAATAAATAAATGTATTTCAAAACATGTGTACAGTAATTTAAGGAAATACTTCATAAATCAATAAAGGCATTTTAATGGAACCTAATTGTTTAGTAAAAGTGCTATTTCGTGTCTAGTACTTTTAGTATAGACTGCAGCACGTTCTTAAATGAAAATTTAAAATCTTCTCTAAGATGAATCTGAAAGATAATAAATACAGTAGTAGTTCAGATCACTCACATAAAACTTCATAAAAATGACGAGGAAATACAACAACTATATTCATTTTATTTTTAATATTTGAAAGAAACTTTTAAACAAAACTATTTAACGCTTCATTTTGCTGCAAAACATTTAAAAGTTACCTAGTTCAACACTACCACTATTAATTTTACCCAGCAAAACATTAGGAAGTTTAATTTTGCTTGGTGTGTAAAAGGAGTCCTGTATAAGAAGGGGTATTGGACCTGCTCCTGGAGCTCTAGCACGATCTTATCGGAAAGCATCCGTCACGGATAGTTCTCACTCACGGATACTGAAAATCTTCGGATAAATATCCGATACCCTCATTTTGACTCTACCATCATGGTTTCGACTAATGTAAGTGAGAATTTTTATGCCTCTTCCGAGAGTATCGGAAGGGGACGCTATCAACCAGTCAAAACAAGGCACTCTTTGCCGCATTTGAGCATGTAGTTTAAGTTTATGACATAATACTTAAATAGGTACCACGTCTTGTCTTATTTTGTTAGTCGATCTCTGGCTGTGTTATACCATGTGAATATACAACGTGTAAGATACTAATGCTCAGTACTCAAATACAGTCAAAAAAAATTAATATCGATTTTCGAACCGCTTTACCAAAACTTTAATTGTAAGTTGCGTGTAAAGTTAGTTGCGCTTCGGTGGCTGAATCGGTAAGACGCGGGAGTATTACTAGGGCGTTATGTGATCGAACCCCATGCTACGCAATATTTTCCTGCACATTTTTTTTTTTTTTTTTTTTTTTTTTAAATACGCGAATCTTGGTAATTAATTCATCAGAATTTTACACTTTCAAAATAAATCACTTTTAACACCCACAAAACTCAATATTTCTTTAAGGTACATTAATTTTTGTCAGACAGACTATTTTTTCCCTAATTGTCACCCGTTCGTGATGCAACAGCAAGAGTATTAATTTTTTAAGCATCATCAATTGTAAAAATATATTCTTTGAATAGCAGAAATAAAATTTTAAAAATATATAAATAAACTAGCTGAAGTACCCGTTCTTCGCACGGGAATGAATGGACTTTTTGATATTAATATTTGTTGTGATTACTATTTATTGTAATAAAGAGATATAGCAAAATGGATATCGCGTTATATTGTGTTCAATAATCATGCATACTGAATTTCAAGGCAATCGTTTTTACGGTGCAGAAGGCGATGCGGCGTAGCACAATCTAGTGGCGAGTTTTAGCAAAACGGATACGGCAAAAATATTCTTCGCATTCAGATATCGATGTATACGAATTTTCATGACGATCGGCTGAATAGTCTTGAAGTTCATGTGTTGACGCGACATCTAGTGTCAAGTTATAGGAAAATGGATCATGCCAAACTCTTCCCCGTGTTCAAATATCTATGTATACCTATTTTCATAGTGATCATTCGCACAGTCAAGAAGTGATACACTGCAGGGCCATCTAGTGGTTAATTAAAGTAATGATTTGCTACAGCGCCGTCATGTGGCGAGTTATAGCAAAATGGATAACGCCAAAATATTCTCATTGTTCAAATAGCTATGTATACTGATTTTCATAGCCACCGTTTGAATGGTCAAAAATTTGGCCTGCTGCAGCGTCATCTAGGGGTGAGTTAAAATAATAATGCATTGCAGTGTCATCTAGTGGCGAGTAACATCAAAAGTAACGCAGTTAGAATATATTCTTCGTGCTCAAATGTGTAAGTATAAAAAATTTTATGCCGATCGGTCGAACGGTATAGAAGTTGATGCTTTGCAGCGCCATTTAGCGGCAAGTTACAGCAAAATGGATAGTGAAAAATATTCTCCGTGTTCTAATATTCGCGTGTACCAAATTTCATCGAAATTGGTTGGACGATATTCGCATAGCAAACGGCTAAACGGAATAGAATTCGACGTTCTGCTGCGCCACCTAGTGAAAAGTTAGAGGAAAACGGATAGCATAAAAACCTTCTCCATGATAAAAGACTTAGGTGAACCAAATTTCATGGTGATCGGTGAAACGGTGCAGGAGTTTTTCAACCTCCTACACACATACCAACATTCATTTTTATCTATAACCAGTCTTATTATACGTATATACCAGTCTCAAGTAAAATCCAGTTTCAAATCTAAGCCTCGCCAAAGTGCCAGTATACGCCATTTTGCAAGAGTTTTTTCAGGGAATCATTCGAAGCATTGCCTTAGCAGCTATCAAAATGGGAAATGGTTCGACCGCCAGGCATTTATTTGAAAAGTGGAATCCCTTAATACAGCCGCATTTTTTAAATTATCAACTATAACATGTTTTATTCATCGTTACCTCGATGTACTAAATGCGAAGATTTCAATTTTCTGAAATTTGGCGGATTTCCCCCAAGTTAAATCAATGTACTCAATTGGCGAGAATTCTGAAGCTACATCGCTTGAAATGCCCTAATAACTGCATTATTTCTGCACGGATAGTTAAAATTTAATGCTGTATTCTAAGAAAACCTATAAACTTGTTTTCAAAAATGCTATTCCCTTAAGCTCTCAGTAAATTGCGCCAAAAAGCCTAAAACTGTGCAAACCGCTAGAACTCACTCTCTAAAAATCGGCCTAGCAGCCATTTTTTTTTTCGCCAAACTAAAAAAAATTACATATTAGTCTCTGATATCTTCGATCCTCATTCTTTTGCGTATAAAACATTTCATTCCTGCTCTCATTTCTTATGCGCACACGATATTATAATTAAAAAAATAACCTAAAAAAATAAACTAAAAAAATCATTATTATTCTTTTATTTTTACTTTAAGAATTTAAAACATTTTATTCGGCAAAATCGCCACACATGGCAACCAAGATGCTTATTTCACACACTTTTTTCACTACAGGGGTTAATATTACGTAAAGCTTTCTGCGTGGAGAACATAAAAAATCTCTTAAATTCCGGGAACGGAAATAAAGTGGAGTTTCAAAGTTTTAAAGTGGACTATCATTTATTCTATATTATTTTACATATCTGTGTAAAATTTCAGGCTGACAGGTCTATTTTTGTGGAATTGTATACTACCCAAATCAACAAATTGACAAACAGAATTTCATTTTTATTTATGATAACCTACGCTTGTTTTTAAAAATACCCTCTCATTAAATTGCGCCAAGCGCCTCATAGAAAATCTGACACACTTTCAGATTTTTAAATACGCACTAAAGTGCTATATATAAAAAGAGTTATAATCCATGGGTCTTCCCTATTTTCGTTCCTTCTTTCATTAAGTTGGAAAGTGTATTATTATTCATGAGTGTGATTAAACAAAATTAAAAATGATATTTCTAACATCCTTTTTTCTGGATGTAATACATTAGATGCAGAAAAGCTGCTCAGAAAAATGCACAATTCCAACTGAATGAAAATTTCAAAAACTTATACGCAGGTGTATTCATAACCCAAATAGCAGACGATTAAATTACGATAAATAGCGCCAAGCGTTAGAATCCTCCTCAAAATCGCGAGAATGCTGAAGATAGATCGCTTGAAATCCCTTAATAACTGCATTATTTTCGCACGGATCATTAAAATTTAACGCTGTATTCTAATAAAACCTTTGCACTTGTTTTCAAAAATCCGTTTCCTTAAGCTCTCAGTAAATTGCGCCTAGCCGGAAACTGTGCAAACCGCTAGAACTCACTTTCTCGGCAT
>JAWZYV010014832.1:0-64197 GCA_038373885.1 Cheiracanthium punctorium | reverse complement strand
CAAAGAAAATTATTAAAAATTTTACTTAATCCAAACAAAAAGGGGAAAGGGGGCCCGAAACAAGGGCGGCTCCAGTGAGGGGGCTATGGGGGCCATGGCCTCCTCCGAAATTTGTTTTACAACTTTAGATTCTCATACTTAACGATTTCACAGGTTCAATTTGCATTTTGAACAATTTATAGACCTATGTAAAAAGTTCAATGGCCCCCTCCGAGAATTCAGTCTGGAGCCGCCTTTGGCCCGAAATGAGACTGAGCTTCCCCTTACTTCAAAGGTTAATCGGGCCCTGTGGAGGGGATCAAAATTTCGGGGGTGGGGTTCCAAAGAGGTACAAAAGGCGAAAATTTTCGCAAGACTATCATTTTAGTAACAAAAATCAAAATTTCGGGGGGGGGGGCAATCTTAACCTTCTTCCCCTTAGATACCTATACCACACATAACCCTGACTTGCGTACATTAAATGTATATAACGTTAAGTAAATGATCCCGTAGAGATTACTAAGATTAAAAATCTTAAATTGAAACTTTTTTAATGATTTATCATGTATTTTATAAAATTAAACGAAATGATACGTATAGATTATAAAAACAAAAAATATTAAATTTTTTTTTTAAATTGATCATGTATTTTATAAATTAAAATATATGTGATTCGTATAGATTATTAAAACCAAAACTCTTACATCATAAATCAACCATAAAATATTTCAATTTATCATTTATTGTTAGCTAAGACACATTACAATTCATAATAATACGCTTTGACTCCACTCTGTCTGAGCTTGAAAAAAATACCGAAAGCTGATGATAGCGAAAACCGTAAATCCTAAAATCTGATTACTCCTGCCTGCCTCTAACTAACATACTGATTCTCATCCCCGCTAAAACACCGAAACCTGTTTATTTGGAGAAAATCCCCATTCTACTTGTAAAATAACCGAGGAGACTTCTATCTACTTCTTCTCTAAAATAAACTGATCCGTACAACTGCGCCTTGCTTCCACCAAAAAAAATCGGAATCCAGTTATTACACATACTGATTCTCATCCTCCCTAAAAAACACCGAAACCGGTTTATTTGGAGAAAATCCCCATTCTACTTGTAAAATAACCGAGGAGACCTCTTCAATAAAATAAACTGATCCGGACAACTGAAACTGTGCCTTGCTTCCACCAAAAAAAATCGGAATCCACTTACTTCACCAAATTCGCTCAGATTTTCAATTATTGCTGGCTCTATCTGTTGTCCAAAGTGTTACTTAATGTAGAATTGATAATTAAAATCAAATTACGCTATTCATTCTTTAATGAATGTTAAAGTATAACTATAATTTACATATAAAATGTAAATTACGCCACCCCAATTAATTTTTTTTTTAAAGAAATTAGAAGTAGGTAAATTTATGAAGTGGCTCAAGTGGAAAAAAATAATTCTTCAAAGATACTCTTAAAAGAGTCATAATCATTTTATAATCATGAGGACAATGCGAAAAACTGTTCTTAATTTAATGTACTACAAAACACAAACTCATGAGTTAGTTTTAGAGTTTAATTTAAAATTATGAAGTGGTTTTCTCCAAAATTTAGCGCAAGTAGGGGTTAGGACTCCTTAGAAAGTCCCCCCACGGAGGGCAATACAACCCCCCCGCAACATCTCAACAACAGCAAAAAACAAATACTTATTCTTAGATGCGATGTACTTTTATTGATTGATATTTGTTCTGCTTAATTCAATGCTTAATAATTATCTATATTTTTGAGATATAATAAAATTTAAGATTATGAATATTCTTTGAAAAAAATATTTTAAAATACTACATTCAAAACTATATAAATATATTGCGAACTCCGGTTATAGTGAACTTACGGGGACCATCAAATTTCGTCCACTATATCCGAAGTTCACTATAACCGAAGTGTCCCCGTGTTGAACAGAGAAAAGGTAATCCGCTATTATTTTGAATTTTTTCAGTAGTGAGACTAAGTACATTGCAACACCATATTTTTATTAGAATAGAGAAAAATGTACTTTAATTTTCAGTTTTCTTTTTTCCACTTGGGAATTCCAACATTTTAATTTTTATTATTTTCCTTCCTATTATAACAAATATTAATGTTATCAGGTCGAATGAATAGCTTTAGTTCAAATTTTTCACAATAGATGGCGCTTTAAAAAAACCGTAAACCGGTGTTTTTTGTAACCGGTGTTTTTAGGGCAGTTTTACTAGGTAGGTTTAACTGGAAGACAAATAAACTGAAACACCGAAAACCGGTGGATTCGGTAGAAACCGCCATCCCTACTGTAGGGGTCCCTCGAAAACGTGCTACCGCTACTCGAATAAAACGGGTTTTCCCTAGTTAATTCGGGTTTTGCCTAACGCTCTCAGTTAGAACGCGTTTTCCCTAGTTAATTCGGGTTTCCACTGTAACATATATATCAGAAACAATTCAGTAGTTACAGAGATGCCCATAGAGAGTAATGTATTAGAATTATTTTGAGTGTTCCAGTAAAAGAACTATTTGTGCATAAATTTTAGCTTATGTTACTCAAGACAGGGTAGATTTCTAAGTGACAAAATTTTTAGACTCGGTTCAGTGGTTACAGAGATGACAATCAAGAATAATGTTATTCTTATGAGTGTCCCTGTAAAATTGTGATATGTGCTAGAAAGGTAGCCTATATTACTCAAGAATAGTGTACCTTTTTGTCAGCGAAAATGCTTTAGAATCAGTTCTGTCATTACAGAGATAGAAATGGAGCTTAATATAATTCTTATGAGTGTCCCTGTAAAAGAGCTATTTATGATGTATGCTTAAAAGGTAGCCTATAATACTCTGAAATAGTGTAGCTTTCAATCAGTGAAAAAGTTTAAGAACCCGTCTAGTAGTTACAGAGATACCGATAGAGCATGATGTATTAGAATTATTTTAAGTGTCCCTGGAAAAGAGCTATATTTATGTTATACAGGGTCGTAGCCAGAAATTTTTCATGGGGGTGGGGTTATGACTACTGCAACTCATACATGTGTACATATGTGTGATAATGTAGTGAAGAATATACATTTTGTATGGCAAAAAATTTCTCATGGGGGGGTTATGACCCCCTAACCCCCCCCCCCCTTGGCTACGCCCCTGATGTTATATGGATGAAAATTAGCCTATAATACTCAGGAATAGAGCAGCTTTCTATCAGTGAAGAAAGTTTTCGTATCTGTTCAATAGTTACAGAGATACCCTTAGAACGTAATGTAATTCTATGAGTCTCCCTGTAAAACAGCTATTTATGCAATATGCATTAAAAGTACCCTGTACTACTCAGGAATAGTGTAGATTTCCATCAGTGTAAAAAATTGTAGAAACAGCTCAGTAATTTCAGAGGTTTACATGGAACGTAATGTAATTCTTATGAGTGACCCTGTAAAAAAACTGTGATATATGTATAAAAGGTAGCATCTATTACGCAGGAATAATGCAGTTTTCTATCAGTGAAAAAAGTTTTAGAATCGTTTCAGTAGTTACTGGGACGCCCGTAGAGCATAATGCATTAGAATAATTTTAAGTGTCCCAGTAAAAGAACTATTTGTACTATATACATGAAAGATAGCCTATAATACTCAGGAATAGTGTCGCTTCCTATCAGGAATAGTGTAGTGTGAAAAAATTTTTAGAATTGATTTCGTAGTTACAGACATACAGATAGATCGCTATGTAAATCATATGAATGTCTCTGTAAAACAATTATTTGTGATACATGCATGAATTTTAGCTATGTTACTCAGAAATAATGTAGCTTTCTATCACTGAAATTTTTTTTTTTTGAATCGATTCAGCTGTGGTTACATAGATGACCTTAGAGCAGAATGTAATTTTTATGAGTATCCTTGTAAATTTGTAATATATTCATGAAAGGAAGCCTATAATACTCGGGAATAGTGCAGTTTTTCATCACTGGAAGTTTTAGAATCGGTTCGTTAATTCCAGAGATCCTAATGTAATTCGTATAAGTATCCCTGTAGAAGAATTAGTTGTGATATATTGTTTCGAAGTTTTGTGGCTGTTCTGGGGTTTAAAGTAATTTAAAATTCGTATTCTACATGTCAAATAATTAAATTTTGCATTTTGGTTAACTAGAACGGAAGATAAGAAATTTTGGGGTTCCCCATTGGTTAACATAGGGTTTTGAAATACTGGTGCTAGGGCTTAGCTGACCTCACTCTTCGGGACTTATTTTTGGTGCCAAATTTGGCGATATTTTCCAAAAAGGTGCCAAGCTTGGCCACATTTCGGACATTTAGCGGGATTTTTCCAATGGATAAAAGTTTGTTTAAAAGTATATAAAGTTTGTTTTCTTGCATTAATATTACGTAATAGCCTAGCGATTCAACGGCATTTCTATGACGTACTCAAAATTGGCTCTTTATGGGGATCCTTCGAGAAATTTCTCCTAGCTTATACGACACCTATAAAAGAACAGCACATTCTCCCAGTTGAGTTTCAGTTTGCTTCTGTCTGCTAATGAGAATATTTTTAGAATCGGTTCAGTATTTACTGAGATGCCCGTCTAGCGTAAATGTATAAGAATGATTTTGAGTGTCTCTGTAAAAGTAAAAGAACTATTTGTGATATATGCATGGAAGATAGCCTATTATACTCAGGAATAGTGTAGCTTTCTATCAGGAATAGTATTGTGTGAAAAAATTTTTAGAATCGATTCAGTAGTTAGACATACACACAGATCGCAGTGTAATTCACATGAGTGTCCTTGTAAAGGAATTGTTTATGATATATGCCATCAATTTTAGTTTATGTTACTCAGGAATAGTGTAGCTTTACGTCAGTGAAAAAAATCTCATGTGGACAACACATGACTTCCTTGTACACCTGCGGAAAAAAAAAGTCCCACTTGTACTTTTTTCGGCCGTCGTTCGTCGTACAGCAAAGTTACAGATACCAATCGTTTACGATTGACGTACACTTTAATTTGCTATGCATAAGGGGGCATCTACATATTAAAATTCGCACAACTTTTTTTTTTCTCAATAGCAACCCCTAGATTTCACTTCATATTTCAAAAATTTAGCTCATTTTAACCTCGGACACCAATTTTCAATAAATTTGGACAGAAAATGAGTGAGTTATGAGCACCCAAAATCCCCCTCCCCCTATGTTAAAATATTTTTTCATACTTCAATTCATATCTCATATAATATTGGAAGTAAGAAGCTGATTTTTATTCGTACTATTAGAACTAAACGACCCAAACATAATTTAATGCTATTGTGATTTTTTATAAATTATGAATATGAATTATGAATTATTAAATTAATATTTAAAAAAAATTATGAATATAGCCAAATTTCGATGGAAATAGATGCCGAAATTAATATTACATGGCTGTGAATAATTTCAAATTTTTACGTTCAGTAGTTTTATTTATATTCAATAAAATGTGTTATTTTCATGAGTTAAGGGACCATATATAAATTTACTAAGTGAAAATTTTTTGAAAATTGCATAAAATAAACGTAAATTAGATTTATTTTGTGCAAAAACACAGTAAAAGATACCAGTATTAAAAATATCAAATTTTGAAGCAAATAAATTAGAGGTTTTTACAGTTTGATAGGGATTCTATAAAGCGTGTATTGTTATATACCATATTCCCCCAAATAAAATATTTTCCAGCTATAGAATTAGATGCAGTAGATGTATGTCTTCTAATACAACGTCCTATTTCTGAAAAACTAACATCCTCAACTTTCCAGACGTGAATGTGACCTTTTTTAATATCGGAAACATTAGGTCTTTGGACTTCCCCATACTTTATCAAACATTCAAAATCACGTTTTTCTGTCTAAATTTTCATCTAACTATAAATTAAAATACCGCCAAAAGTCTGAAGAATATTGCACATTGTAGACGATAGTATTAAATGAAGAAAGTGAAATAACAAACACGGTGATAATATTGGGTCGGCAAAAAAGTAATTGCGTTTTTTACATGAAATTCAAACAAATAAATTTTCTATCAGGAAATCATTCTTCAAGTTCGACCATAGCTGAGTAATAATTATTGACAAATTTTTTAAAAAGCATAGTTATACCGTATATTTCTGCATTATTTCCAACAATGAACGCCCCTTCGTTAAAAGTCATTTTAAACAAAAGTTTAGTCTACTGTTTCAAAGTATATAATTGACACACTTTCTTAAAGAGCGTTGTTATACCGTGTATTTCTGCCTTATTTCCAACAGTTAACGTCCCTTTGTTGAAAGTCATTTTTAATAAATGTTTAATGCACTGTTTCAAATTATATTATTGACACACATGTTTAAAGAGCATTGCTATATCGTGTATTTTTGCCTTTCCAACAATTACGCCCCTTTCAGGGTTCCCGCTAGAGTGCGAGATCGCGAGAATCTCGCATAAATTTCTTAAATCTCGCGCAAAAAATATTACAGCGCGAGGTATTCTCGCGCTGCAAAATATTCGCCACCTGCGCGAGATTCTCGCACGCTGTTTGAAAGTTTAAAAATGCCAGTTTACAAATACAAAAATTTGTTTTTACTCTACTTCTACTGTCGGATAACGAGCGTGCCGCGGCCGCAATGAAGCGTCCCCCACCCTTCCTCTCTTGAGTTTTGTTCAGAGAGAACGCGGTTAAATCATCGGAATGCAGAGGGGGAATATTAATTAATGCTATCAACGCTGAGCTGACGTGTTGATTTTTCTCCTCCTGCTTGCCAGCTGTAAAATGTTTTGTTTTTGTATGTGTGTCCATCGTATATGAGTTTGAGAGCATTTCATCTGTTTGTTTTTTATATACCACCACGATTCATGGAATTGTTGATAACCTCTGGCAGTTTGAAATTTGGACACCAACCCCCCTTCCGTTTTAAGTTTAGTTGTCGTTCACAGTAAGAGTTAATCAATCTTTAAGAAGCCTACCCCCCTAAAAGAAAAGAAGCTGAAATTTTCCGGTTAAATGCCGGATAATCTAGCTTATACTGTAGTAAGAATTTGAACTTACCCAGCAAACACACACAGGTTCTCTGTATGTCTATTAAAGTTCAGAAAACGTCTTCTGAATGTTAATAGACGTCTAGAGAACCTGTGTGTGTTTGCTGGGTAACTATATCTGTTTTAACTTTGTCACACATATTTGTATCTTACCAACTTTGTAGTATAATATAATTTAATATTTATATAAATATTATTTTATATAATTTTATTATACTAGATAAAATATTATAGTTAATAATTCTTTTGCTTAGTTAAACTGTATGTGATTCTTTGAATAAATTTGAATATTCATTAACTTTGAATATTCCTTAACAATTCAAGTGCAAATTTAAGCAATCTTATTAGAATAGCTGATGGAAATATCAATTTAGAAAGTTTTCCATATGATCAAGCTGTAAAATTTTTTAATGAACGGAAAAATCGGTGTTATTGAAATTGTACTATAAATAAATAAAATGACGTTAAACAATATTTATGTTCTCACTTAACTTTCAGAAATATCACTCAAAATTTTTGGATGGGTGAGAAATCTCCCCCGATTTTTTTTTTCTAATGGGAACCCTGACCCCTTTGTTGAAAGTCATTTAAATAAAGGTTTAGTCCACTGTTTCAAAGTATATTATTAACAAACTTTCTTAAACAGCATTGTTATACCGCGTGTTTCTGCATTATTTCCAACAATTAACGTCCCTTTGTTCAAAGTCATTTAAATAAAGGTTTAGTCCACTGTTTTAACATATGTTATTGACACACATTTTTAAAGAGCATTGTTATATCCTGTATTTTTGCATTATTTCCAACAATTACGTCCCTTTGTTGAAAGTCATTTTAAATAAAGGTTTAGTCCACTGTTTCAAAGTATATTATTGACACACAATTTTAAAGAGCATTGTTACATTTACGTCCCTTTGTTCAAAGTTATTTTGAATAAAGGTTTAGTCCTATGTTTCAAATTATATTATTGACGCACACTTTAAAGGGCATTGTTATACTGAGTATTTTTGCATTATTACCAACAATTACTTCCCTTTGTTGAAAGTCATTTTAAATAAAGGTTTAGTCCACTGTTTCAAAGTATATTATTGACACATAATTTTAAAGAGTATTGTTATACCCTGTATTTTTGTCTTATTTCCAACAATTACGCCCCTTTGTTGAAGGTCATTTTAAATAATAGTTCACTGTTTCAAAGTATATTATTGACACACAATTTTAAAAAGCATTGTTACATCCTGTATTTTGGCATTATTTCCAACAATTACGTCCCTTTGTTCAAAGTTATTTTTAATAAATGTTTAGTGCACTGTTTTAAATTATATTATTGACACACATTTTTAAAGACCATTGTTATATGCTGTATTTTTGCATTATTACCAACAATTACTCCCCTTTGTTGTCATTTTAAATAAAGGTTTAGTCCACTCTTTCAAAGTATATTATCGACCCTCATTTTTAAGAGCATTGTTATATCCTGTATTTTTGCCTTTTTTTTCAACAATTACGCCTCTTTGTTCTAAGTCATTTTAAATAAAGGTTTAGACCACTGCTTCAAAGTATATTATTGACAAACTTTCTTAAAGAGCATTGTTATACCGTGTGTTTCTGCATTATTTCCAACAATTAATGTCTCTTTGTTGAAAGTCATTTTTAATAAATGTTTAGTCCACTTGTTTTAACGTATGTTATTGACACACATTTTTAAAGACCATTGTTATATTATGTATTTTTGCCTTATTTTCAACAATTAACGTCCCTTTGTTCAAAGTTATTTTGAATAAAAGTTTAGTCCTCAGTTTTAAATTATATTATTGACACACATTTTAAAGGGCATTGTTATACTGAGTATTTTTGCATTATTACCAACAGTTACTTCCCTTTGTTGAAAGTCATTTTAAATAAAGGTTTAGTCCACTGTTTCAAAGTATATTATTGACACACAATTTTAAAGAGCATTGTTATATCCCGTATTTTTGCCTTATTTCCAACAATTACGCCCCTTTGTTGAAAGTCATTTTAAATAAAGGTTTAGTACATTGTCAAAGCACATTATTGACGCAAATTTTTAAAGAGCATTGTTATATCGTGTATTTTTGCCTTATTTCCAACAATTACGCCTCTTTGTTGAAAGTCATTTTAATTAAGGTTAGAGCACTGTTTTAACGTATATTATTGACACACAATCTTACAGAGCATTGTTATACCGTACATATTTTAATTGATTCTAACGGTAACGCACCTTTGTTAAAAGCGATTTTTTATAAAGGTATAGTCTATTGCTCCAAAGTATATTATAGCCACATTTTTATACCGTATTTTATAGCATTGATTTAAAAAAAAATTGTCTCTTTATTGAAAGTTATTCTACGAATATGATAAATGTAAAAGTTCGCATTTTTGTGTGTTTGAGCGTTTTGTACTCAATCACGCAAAAACCGTAGAACGGATTTGCGTAAAATTTGGACTGAAAATAGCTTACGCCCTGTATTAATATGCAGTCTACCTTTTATGCATATAGCATAAATAGTTCTTTGACATGTATGCTCAAAATAATTCTAATACATTACGTTCTATGTACATCCCTATAAGTACTATACAAGTTCTAAAACTTTCTCCCCTAATAGAAAGCTACACCATACCTGTATTTTATAGGCTACCTTTTATACATATTTCACAAATAATTCTTTTGCAGGGAGACTCATAAGAATTGGATTACGCTCTATGACATCTCGCTAAATGTTGAACCGATTCTCAAACATTTTTCATGTTCAGAAAGCTACAATATTCCCGTGTATTATAAGATACCTTTATGCATTATATCATATAGTACTTTTGCAGCGACACTCATAAGAATTACATTACGCTCTGAAGGCACCTCTGATACTAAACGGTATATATTGTTAAGAATTTTCGTTTTTTTCTGCCTCCTAGATATTAAAATTATTCTAAAATTCGTACCCTACGAGTTAAATAATTAAATTTTGCTATTTGTTGTATCAAAATCGGTTAACTAGAACGCGACGTACGGAGTTTTGGGTTTGCCCATTGGTTAACACAGGGTTTTCTAGAAATCTCGAGAAATATTGACGCTAGAGCTTTGGTGATTTGACTTATGGGAACTTATTTTTGACGCCAAACTTGGCGATATTTCGCCAAAAAGTCGCCAGGCTTGGCGACATTTCGGTCATTTGGTGCGCTTTTACCAATGGGACCAGTAATGCTTGTTTTCCTGCATTAATATTGCGCTGTAGCTTAGTATTACTAATCTCCATTTCCATGACATAATCAAAATTCGAGCTTTATGCGGGTTCTTCGAGAAATAGCTCCTACCAGAATTTTCGCTTAGCTTCTGCGACACCTATAAATAGAAACAGGGCAGGCCACAAGAGATAGTTATATTCGAACTCTAATCGAGTTCGATGCATTACTCTGCAAATTGTGCTATTGGAAGCAGTATTTTGCTTGTTTATGAGTACAGAGTGTAAATTCTTCATTGCTGAGTCCTGAGGGACTGTTTATGATTTCCTTTGTAAGTTTGCATTGAATTTTTGTCAGTGGAAGTGTTTTATTTTTTGTAAGAAATACAGCATCTGTGAAAGCTTCTGTACTGAGAGCAGTATTATAAGCAAGGTACTGGCCATTAGTGTCTGAATTTTGCGCAGCTGATTGTTCGACGAAGTTCTAGAAGCAATAAAATTTGTGTTCCATCCTGACAAATGGACCTTTTACTAGAACTTTCTACTTACACTGGACTTTAGAACGACGAACCTAAGAATCGAATCCCGACGAAGCCAGTATCTCTGTAACTATTGAACCGAATCAAAAACTTTTTCTATAATAGAAGTCTTCCATTCCTAGGGGTAAACTAGTTAAAAATTCGTATTCTACTCGCCAAATAATTAAATTTCGTATTTTGTTGCTTCAAAATCGGTTACCTAGACCGGGAGATATGGAGTTTTGTGTTTCCCCATTGGTTAGCATAGGATTTTCTAAAATCTCGAGAAATATTGATGTTAGAGTGTAGCTGACGTAACTCTTGGGGTCACTTATTTTTGGCGCCAAACTTGGCGATATTTCGCCAAAAAGTTGCCAGGCTTGGCGATATTTCGGATATTTGGCGCGATTTTTGCAATGGGGCCTATAAATTTCATTTTCCTGCATTAATATTGCGTAATAGTCTAATGTTCAAGTGTATTCCTATGACGTAATCAAAATTCGCTCTTTAAGGGGATCCTTCGAGAAATTTCTAATAGCTTCTGCATCCCCTATAAATACGACAGCGTGCTGCCCCAGTTGAGTCAGTCTGGTTTTGATTGCTATGAGAAATAGACGTCCGTTCTGTTGAGAGCATAAGACTCTGTGTTAGCGCTTATAGAAGTAGTAATTTGCAATTTTTATAAAAGCGCGTTTTTAAGTGCTGTGTAAATTCCTCATTGCTTAGTCTCGAGGGACTGTTCCTGCAATCCCTCATAAGATTCCACTGAATATTTTACTTGTGGAAGTCTTTTATTGGGTGTGAATTACAACATCTGTGAAATCTTCGGTACTGAGCGGACTGTTAGAGCAAACTACTGGCCGTTAGTGCCTTTGAATTTTGTACAGCTAGAAGCAATAAAGTTAATGTTTCATCCTAACAAGTGGACTCTTTTCTAGAACTTTCTATTCCTACTGGGCTTTAGAAAGGCGGACCCAGAAATTAAACAGAGTTTTCTGCAACAATTGGCTACCTTTCATGAATTTCTTAAAAAATAAAATAAAAGTTTAAATAGTTCTTTTACTGGGACACTCAAATTAGTTCTAATGCATTAAGCTGCGTGGGTATTTCTTTGACGTCTGTACTGATTCTAAAAATTTTTTTCACTGATAGAAAGCTACACTATTCCTGAGTATTATATGGGCTACCTGTCATGCATATATCACAAATAGGTCTTTTACAGGGATACTCATTCGATTTACATTACGATCTGTGGAACTAATGAACCGATTCTAAAACTTTTCACGGACGGAAAGCTGCACTATTCCTGAACATTGTAGGCTACCTTTCTTCTATATAGCATACTTTAATTCTTTTACAGGGAGACTCTTATAAATTACGTTACGCTCTATGTGTACCTCTGTAACTATTAAGCCGATTTTGAAAATTTTCTCACTCATAGAAAATACTTTATTCCTGCGTATTAAAGGCTACCTTTAATGCATATAGCATAAATAGTTCTTTTACATGGACAATCAAAATAGTTCTAATACGTTACGCGCTAAGAACATCTCTATGACTACTGAACCGATTCCAAATATGTTTTCACTAACAGAAAGCTTCACTATTCCTGAGTATTATGGACTACCTTTTATTTCCCTCTATTCTAAAAAAAAGTAACGACCGCTGCCGCAAGCTTGTTCTGATATCTCCTTCGAAACCGTGAGGATTTGAGTTGCGACGAAGGTGTCCACGAATTCGGAAAATTCAGGGGAAGCCAATAAGTTGACTTAGACTTCGAAATTGGAATTATTTTAGAAGATATTAATAAAAATCTGAAAAAATAAGCATAATGGTTACCAGGTTGCATAAAATCATTCATACCTTTGCAACAAAGCAATTCTTAGTGTGTAGAATCACGTGAAACTGACAAACATGAAGTAGAATGAAGTGCGTTACACAAAGTGCGTTACACAAAGTTCCCTTAGATAACAGGAGTTTAGAATTACCGATTATTCGTTTTTCCAAAACAGAATAACTAATTTTAGCTGATTTAAAAATCACCCTTTTGGCATCAGGCACAGGTACGATCTGGCAAAAGACTATTTCTCCAAGCAGGGTAACTCTAAAACGCGTTTTTCAAAATGTTAGCACCCAGTATCTTGAAAATGAAAAATAATTAAAATGCAGATTATAGTAAAACCGGTTAGGTTCAGCTTATTTGCTACAGTACAATTGTTTGGCGGCGTTGACCATGCCATTATAGCAGTTACAGTACAGCTTGGATATTTGTCAGCGCGGCGAGATCATGTATTTCGTGCTGCTAAATACGCCAATCTGCAAAGAATTATGTATATGAATACATGGATGACGATTTAGACGGTAACCTTACATGAGCAGTAATTATGGTCATGAGTTTGTGTAAATCGCCAAATAATGAAAAGTCGCCATGGGTGGCAAGCTATTGTAGCTGTTCCGTAGTTTATATCAAGGAAAACATATAAAGTACTGTTTTCTTCGAACTAATTATTAACTATACATGTACGTAAGTCGCCAAATTATGAAAAATTGCCATGGGTGGCAAATACGCAAGGTTTTCCAAAGCTTTTACATAATTAAAAATAGTGAGAAGTTTAAATTTTTATGTTCAGAGAACATGCATAACCAAGCGATGTGTAGCTGGGTAACATTCTATATGATCCAATCTTAAGTTTTTTCTTTTGAAATTATGCTTTTTTTTCGAATACGCCTTATTAGGGGGCGAATGCATCATACGGAAAGCGAGCGTAGCGAGTCCAGGGGCCTTGGCCCCTAGTCTCTCTATTCTAAAAAAAAGCAACGGCCGCTGACGCTGCATCCGCTGTCAAGAGCTTGTTCGACTATCTCCTTCTAAACCGTGGGGGTTTGAGTTCCGACAAAGGTGTTCGCGGATTCGGAAAATTCCGAGGAACCTGATAAACTGGCTTAAATTTCGAAAATCGAATTATTTTAGAAGATATTAATAAAAAACTTAAAAAATAAACATAATGGTTGCCAGGTTTGGCATAAAATCATTCATTCCTATGCAAAAAGCATTTCCTAGTATGTAGAATCGCGTGAAATTGACAAACATGAAGTAGAATGACACCCAATTTACGCCAAATTAAAAAGTATATGAAATAAATAACTCAAAGTGTGTTGCACAAAGTTGACAATTTTAAAATAGTGTTCGCTTAGACAACAGGAGTTTAGAATGAGCGATAATTCTTTTTCCAAAACAGAATAAGAAATTGTAATTGATTTTAAAAGCGCCATCTTGGCTTTAGGTACGATCTAGCAAAATGGTATAGTTCCAAGCAAATCTAAAGAGCGAGTTCCAAAATGTTAGAAACCAGTATCTTGAAAATGAATAATAATTAAAATGCAGATTATTTTAAAGCCGGTTCTGTCCAGCTGGACTATTTGCTACCAGTAGAAATATTTGGTGGCGTTAACTATGTCATTATAGCAGTTATAGTACATTTTGGATAGTTGCCAGCGCGGCGAGATGATATAATTCGTGGTGCTAAATACTCCAATCTGCAAAGGATTATGTATATGAAAATACTAGCTGACCCAGCAAACGTTGTTTTGCCATATAAATTATTCCTAGGATTATTTTAGTAGAAAGAAATGACTAACTTATTGTAAGTGTGTGAGGATGTGGTATATGAGTGGAAGAGGCATGGAGCGCTGTGAACGATGCTGGAATATAAAAACAACACAATACCAAACATTTATATTTTTAATTCATTGTAATTTATTCTTTACATTTATATACATCGCTAATTACAATAGTTTTACTAAAAAATAATATCAATCCTTTAACGGAATAGAGTGAACAATATTTTTAGCTAACACAAACCAACTGAATGGTTTGCCCACTCGAGATCATGCCACGTATAATTAATTGTCCGTGTGAAAAAATGGCGTGCTCAAATCTAAGCCACAAACAAACATAGTTTGGCCTTGAGACTTATTCATATTCATAGTCATTCCATAAAAAAATTTGTCCAAAAAATAATAATAATAAAAAGATGAAAATCTGAAACATTTTCAGATTTTAAATACGCACTATAGCGCTATATATTAAAATCGTATCATAATTTATGCGCCGTCCCTATTTTTCTCTCATATTCCATTAAGTTGGAAAGTGTATATTATTCATGACTGTGCTGTATTTTTTTTCTTGTTTCGTAAAACCCATCTTTGGAATCGAAATCTATCTTAAAATGGTCTACTAAAACTATTTTACAATTTTCGCCAAGTATATTACAACTACACTTCATCGTTCTATATATTGTTTCGAATGCGCATCATAATACATGCGTATACCATGTATGTCTTTCTTGGGTTGATTCCTACTTTAACGCCTCGACTCTCGCCAAGGTGGCGATCATTAAACATATGCAGTTACAATGACAATTTTTTGCATTTATGTGGCAATCATAATTTAGAATTAAAATGGCGATTTGGAACAACATGTAAGCACAGCATGCCGTTACATTTTTATTTATTTTGGATTGCCAATTAATGTAGTTTTAATAATAAAGTGTCTTCAAATTCCTTAACTGGTGCGTTTATCGCTAATTTGTTTACTTTAGTTTTCATCTAGTTCTTTTGGGAGCGCCTAAACGGTACGTACGTATTATGCCGGCGGTCACTTCCGCCAAACTATTTTTTCGTCAAATTTGCTGGCAAACTATTGCCAATCGTATTCCAAACCATCAACAATTTCATGTGCCCGGCATTTATCTTGGTGAAAATTGCTTGTCTTGGAGGACCGCCGGGATAATACGTAAGTACCGTTGAAACTTGTACATTACTCCCAGAGACCCATGACTGCAAAGCTCGCCAAAGTACGGGGATTTTTTAGGTTGGCTAGAGTGGGGGGCGTTAAAATAGGAATCAACTCTTTCTTGTACCATAAAACACATCTTTGGAATCGAAATCTATCTTAAAATCGCCTACTGAAACTGTTTTACAATCTTCGCCAGGCATATTCGTCCTATAGGCATATTCCAACTATGCCGCAAAGACATGAAATGGGAATCATAATCCATTAATGTGCAGTGTTTTCCTTTCTTCTTCCAAAAAGCACTTCTTCAGAATAGAAATCAATATTAAAATCGCCTAATAAAACTGTGTTACAATATACGCCAGGCGTTTTCTAACTATACTCGAAATATATTTATAATAAATTGTCACGTTTTGGCTCCCCATTTAGCGATCCATTATCAAAAATTGCAAATCCTTGTGCGACTTTCAACATTTTATTAACGCCCCCCCCTCTCCACGTTATCTGGCAAACACATTTGAAAAGGGACTCGATGCGCTAATGCCTAGACAAAAATCCTGATTGAACTTATTAGCACTCTGGTGCTAAAAATTTTGAGGTGGACCGCCCTTGTGACTTAGGGGTATGACACAAAATCATATTCGCACCTAACGAATATACATATAAAATTTCTTTAAAATCGGTTGAGCCGTTTTGGAGGAGTATGATAACTAACACTGTGACATGAGAATTTTATTTATTAGATATACCCAATATGAGTTCAATCGAATGTACCGTTTAAACGCTAGAGCACTTTCAAGAATTTCCCCCCCCCCCCATAAGCCATAATGTAAAAGAAATCTTTGTAGTAGCCCAGTAGAAAAACTATAAGTTCTATACACATCAAAATCAATGTCGGTCTTACGATGGTGGTTTATAACATATATACCCAATTTGAGCTCAATCGAATGCCCCGTTTAGGAGCTATCGTGTTCACTCACATACACACAAACACACACACACACACACACACACACACACACAAACATACATCTCGTAAAAATAGCATAAATGAATTCAGAAGACCTCAAAACGTGTTAATATATCAAAATCTCGAAGTCGAATTTTTTCATGATTACAATACTTTCCTTACAGGGTACATGTTCGGAAAGAAAAAAGGATGAAAATCTGAAACACTTTCAAGTTTTAAATACACACTATAGTGCTATATATTAAAATCGTATCATTAGTTATACGTTGTCCCTATTTTTCTTACTTATTCCATTAAGTTTCAAAAGTGTATCATTATTCATGACTGTGCTGTATTTTTCTTGCTTGTTTCGTAAAACCCATCTTTGGAATCGAAATCTATCTTAAAATCGGCTACTAAAACTATTTTACAATCTTCGCCAAGTATATTACAAATATACTTCATCGTTTTATATATTGTTTCGAATGTGCATCATAATCCATGAATGTACCGGTTTGTCTTTCTTGGGTTGATTCTTACTTTAACGCCTCGACTCTCGCCAAGGTGGCGATCATTAAACATATGCAGTTACCATGACGATTTTTTGCATTAATGTGGCAATCGTAATTTAGAAATAAAATGGCGATTTGGAACAACATGTAAGTAAAGCATGCCGTTACATTTTTATTTATTTTGAATTGCCAATTAATGTAGTTTTAATAATTAAGTGTCTTCAGATTCCTTAACTGGTGCGTTTATCGCTAGTTTGTTTACTTTAGTTTTTATCTGGTTCTTTTGGGAGCGTTGAAACTTACTTACCGTAACTAACCTAACTTGATACTTACCGTATCGTACAATCGTATTCCAAACCATAAACAATTTCATGTGCCCGGCATTTATCTTGGTGAGAAATTGCTTGTCTTGCCAGACCGCCGGGATAATACGTAAGTACCGTTAAATCTTGTGCATAACTCCCAGAGACCCATGACTGCAAAGTTCGCCAAAGAACGGGGATTTTTTAGGTTGGCGAGAGTGGAGATGTTAAAATAGGAATCAACTCTTTCTTGTACCATAAAACGCATCTTTGGAATCGAAATCTATCTTAAAATCGCCTACTGAGATTGTTTTACAATCTTCGCCAGGCATATTCTTCCTGTAGGCATATTCCAACTATACCGCAAAGACATTTTAAATGCTGTTTCGAATGGGCATCATAATCCACGAGTGTACCGTGTTTTCCTTTCTTGTTCCACAGAGAACTTCTTCGGAATAGAAATCTATATTAAAATCGCCTAATAAAACTCTTTTACAATATACGCCAGGCGTTTTCTAACTATACGCGAAATATATTTATAATAAATTGTCGCGTTTTGGCACCACATTTAGCGATCTATTATCAAAAATTGCAAACCTTGTGCGACTTTCAACATTTTATTAACTTCAACCCCCCCCCCTCTCCACATTATCTGGCAAACACATTTGAAAAGTGACTCGACACGCTAATGTTTACACAGAAATCCTGATTGAAATGAATAGCACTCGGGGGCTAAACATTTTGGGGTGGACCGCCCTTATGACTTAGGGGTATGAGACATAGTTAAAAACCTATTCTATGACCTAACGAATATACATAGAAAATTTCATTAAAATTGGTCGAGTGGTTTCGGAGGAGTTAGGTGACTAACACTGGGACAGGAGAATTTTATATATTAGATAGATGGATGAGCATTAATTATAGATTGTGAGCATGTGTAAATTGCCAAATAATGAAAAGTCGCCATAGGTGGCAAGCTATTCTGGCTATTCCGTAATTTTTATCAAAGAAAATATATGAAGCACTGTTTTCTTAGAGCTAATTATTAACTATACATAAACGCAAGTCGCCAAATTATGAAAAATCTCCATAATTGGCTAATACGCAAGGTGTTCCATGGGTTTCACATAATTAAAAATAGTGCGAAGTTTAAATTTTTATCTTCCAAGGAACATGCAAGAACCAAGCAATATGTAGTTCGGTAACATTCTATCTGATCCAACCTTTGGGGTTTTTTTGTTTAAATTATGCCTTTTTTACGAGTAAGCCTTATTAGGGGCCGAATGCCTCATACGAAAAGCGAGCGTATCGAGTCTAGGGGCCTTGGCCCCTTGTATATAACAAAAATAGTTATTTAACACGGACTCTCATAGAATTGAGTTACGCTCTACGGGTATCTTTGTAACTGCTAAGCCGATTCTAAAACTGTTTTATTGATAGAAAGCTACACTAACTCACATTTAACTATTTTAGAGATTTGGGGGGCCCCTTGCGTCGGGGGGTTTCTGGGATCCTCCGCTGCGTCACTGCGTAAGATTGCTGGAAAATAAATAATCAAATTACTCTTATTATGAAGTTGTATGTCCACTTTTGAATGCCTCACCGGGGCCACCTTGGGGCCGGGGGCCATGCGATCGCCGACCAGCCGACCTGGCCAGTCCGGGCCTGATTTTTATACATAAGGATAGATATTGTAAAAACTTTAAAAAATATATTCCTGGTGCCTGTTAATTGCTCTAGGGGGGCTGAGCCGTCCATAGTGCCCCCAGCGCTATACGGCCCTGTATGCAGCTAAAAACCCCAGCACACCATCAACAATAAAAACAATACTATCCCTAAGTAAACGGTTAACCCATTATAAGGCCGTGGTAAGAATACTTACCACCTACGGTCTAGTAAATACAGAAATCAATTATCATTAGTGAATTTTCTGATTTTTGTTCAGTTATATTGGATGTATATTTTTTCCATACATCTAGATTCTAAATTATATTTGGCTGATGAACTTTTCTTCTTTCATTCGTAATTTTAAAGAAAGTTCGAATAATGACTCTAAAATTGAGCATAAGAATCATCGCTTTTAATTATATATTTCTGCGTTTAATTCTGGGTACAAGCAGCAGGTAGTTTTCCGACTTTGATTTTGCGAAATTAATGTATTCTCCTGGAAAATTTCTATGTTTGTTTAATTCTTGTTTTTGCAATTTTCACGTGAGATATTACAGTAGAGGGAAAATATAGGAATTAATCCTAAAAAATGGGCCAGAAAAATCCCAAGTGATTTCGACTCTATGTACATAAACTCGACTAATAAAGGGTTAACACCTTTTGTGGTTGAGTCTTCATCATGACATCAACATTTATATATGGACCTTTTGTGGGCCTCCAGTGTTTCTAAAATAGACATCCATAAAAAGGCAGAACTTTTCCATAATAAGTATCATTTAGAACAACTTCTGGAAATAGCTTATCCTGTACAGTCTATATCTAGTATTGGTCCATTCCCGGGTATTTTCTGACTTTTTCTAATTAAATCCTTAAAAAGTTGTCCAATAGATATCTGTAAATAGACATAGACGTATTATTAAAGAATTGTCTTAAAAATAGCCGTAAAATTAACAATTTCTTTACCTGGGAAATACAATCCACATCAAAAGCACTTGCTCGCGTAGATCGTTATGGAATTAAATTAACCCTTTATAAGGCAGTGGTAAAATACTTACCACCTACGGTCTATTAAATACAGAAATCAATTGTCATGAGTGAATTTTCTGATGTTGTTCAGTTATATTGGATGTATATTTTTTCCATACATCTGGATTCTAAATAATATTTGGATTATGAACTTTTCTTTCATTCGAAATTTTAAAGAAAGCTCGAATAATTACTCGAAAATTGAGCATAAGAATCATCGCTTTTAATTATATATTTTTGCGTTTAATTCCGTGTACAAGCAGCAGGTAGTTTTCCGACTTTGATTTTGTATATAATTAATGTATTCTCCTGCAAAATTTCTATGTTTGTTTAATACTTGTTTCTCCAATTTTCACGTAGGATATTGCAGTAGAGGGAAAATATATGAATTAATTCTAAAAAATGGGCCAGAAAAATTCCAAGTAATTTCGACTCTCTGCACATACCCTCGCCTTATAAAGGGTTAACCCGCTATTGAACGCAGGTTTACCTCGTTCGTTCCGCCATTGAAAAGGCTCAACGGTAAAAATTCCCCTTTTTTTTCCAGAGACATATGAATATCATTTTTTTAAAAACATGTATTAATTATTATCAAACTTAATGAAGACAGGCACCTTCAAAAACGGGAGAATGTGATAAAAAGAATAAAATATGTGTTGTACAAGATCATGTGCGTTGGTCGCTACCAGCTTTAAGGGGTTCTAACATTCAGGGGTAGTTTCCTCTATTGGAATAAAAAATTGCAAATGTACCTCGGTAGAAAAAGCTTATCGACTACAGTAACCTGAAATCTAACAGCAATAAGTTGAGGTGTAAAAGATTCCAAGATGCACCCGACGTTCGTTAAAGAATAATGATTTTTAAATATATTTCGAGTAAATTAAACAGCGAGGAAGTAACATATACTTGAAATGACTAGACAAAATATCGGTTAGGAGAAATCTTTTTCTAATTCTCTATTTTCTTTTTGCAGTAGCTCAGCATCGTGCAGCTGACTAAGCAGCACAGAGATAACGATACCAGACAGAATTATTATAATTCTTTCTTGCATATATAGTGTGCTGACAGCTGCTTCCAAAGAACATTATTCGGAGTTCCAGGATGAAGAATCTTTCTATCTTTGTAAAATCGACTATTTTAGCCTGTTTCAAATGGATTTGTGTATGGTAACTACTTTTTTTTTGTTCCTTGAATCCTCCTTTTGTTCCTTTTGTTGAAAAAAGAAATTGCAAAAAATGTAAGAGATTCTATTTTACTTTCATAAAATGGACATAAATTTCAACTAGCCGCCACTACTCACAAAATTGCATTAATTTGTCTCTGATTGTAGCCATTCAAACCTTTATAAAGTCAAACTGCCTCTAATTCGAATATCTAACTTTGTCGATAACGATGATGAAGAAATTTGAAAATATGTTGATTTTGAGTCGGAAAGTCAACTTTTTCCAGACATCACAAAATTAATTTTATTTAAGATTTGCTATATTTTTATATGCGAAATTCTACTTATTTATCTTGCCAACCAGTAGCTGAGCGGTAAAGCCACTAAAACACTGGGAGATGGCTGAAATGGAGGTCCAAGGTTCTAGTCTCTCGCGTGGTCGTCGATCTAACAATCTGAAGTTTTGGGCAGTTTTCTCAAGATGTAACGTGAATACGCGTTATAACCCCTTAAAAAGTCCTCCACCCAGGCATCCCCTGTCTTAGGCAGATAGCCCACGTGTAGCTTTGCCATAAACAATAAACAAACAAGTTCTATGTTGATGAATCTCCTGTTAAGACTGGAAACAACAGTCTATATTTCAAAATTTTTAATTATGCAATTCTATACATCGTTTTTCTTGTTTATAAATTGTTTATTGCATTTGATTGTATTCCTATTTATTTTTTTGCAAAAGTACAAACAGCTTTGAAAAAACTCTTTTCATATTATTTTCATTAATACATACCATAATTAATGAAAAATTTCTGTCTTAGGAGAGAAAGGGACAAAAAGAAACTTGACTGATTAAGGAGGAAGGACATGAATAAATAAATTTCTTTGTTGATCTAACATTTCCAATCAATCTCTGAGTTTAATGCAGTTTTATTGAACTTTCTATTTATTGAACATTAAATTGTCTATCCTTTTAAATAGGGATCTACCGATAGTATCGGCTTCAATAAGGCTATAATTTTATTTCGGCTTTATAAACGTCTGTTTTCTCTCTGTCTAAATTAAAAAAATGGGTCATTCATATATATATTATATATAAATTTTATGGGGGGGGTAGGTGTATGGCTTTTGAATTGTCTTTAAATTTTTGTTTAAAACTGGATTAAAGTTTTATTTAAAAAATTGGCGCGTGAACATCTGATTCGGCTTAGGTATGATATCGATATCAAAACTGATGGGGGGAGGCTGTCCTTGACATCATTTGATATTTCAGGTGATGAGAGTTTCATATTTGAAATTTTGTTCCTGTAGAAACGAATCATGTCACACAACAAAAAGTTCTAAATTTTTTTTTTAAATTTGTGTTTTTTACAAAAACTAATTATATATTCATAAAACGACATGCACGGCCTGATGGTAAATGCGTTTTAAAAGGTAGCCACCCAAGGCACTCCCATCGTGGAGACTTTCCATAACACAAAACGCTCACTGTAAATACTGAATAATGTACTGAGAAAAACAGTATGGTAATTTGGATAAAAGCTGTCTTAGTCAAATGCGAAACTGTAATTAATATTAATAAAGTAATGAACTATAAAAAAACTAGTGATTTAATTTATTGTTTTAGGAATAATTTCATTGAACTAACTACCATGTTAAAAGTGGCCGACTTGGCAGAGGGACTCGAAAATAACTTCTGTTTCCAGTGGTATTTTACAGACAGTGGCATAACGGGCAAGATATCGCAGGCTCCCGGCCAGAGCCCCCCCCCCCCCAACACGAGACTTGCAAGCTCATTACATTTACTAATATATATATATATATATCAAACATTTTAATTGAATTCAATTAATTTAAGTTACGTAAAGTACGTAAATTAAACAACATACAAAAAGTGTGCATCAAATTTAAAGGTATCAGTGAGAAAAAGTTATATCTCTGTTTCGTAACTCGGAGTGATAGAGGGGGCCCAATCAATGAATTCGTTACTGGCCATAACGATGTGGTTACACCCAGTAGCGGATCCAGGGGAGGGGCTAGGAGGCTTCAGCCCCCCAAAAAGGGATTGCTAAAGGGTAACATTCTGCTTTATTAGACACTTTAAATAGCTAAAAGGATAATATTTTATTACTTAGCCCCTTCCAAAATGCTTTTGGAAGGGGCATACATTGGTTTAGACTAAAATTTTGATTTATTGTACATTTTTAATTGAGTGAAATAAGCTTTTTTAAAAATTTAGCCCCTCCCCAAAAAAAATTTCTGGATCCGCCACTGGTTACACCACTGTTAACGGATATGCTTTTTTCATGATTTCGAGGCTGGCAATTGCAAACTAATCAACTAATCTTATTAATGACTATGTCATTTTATCTCTCGACACCCTTTATTGGAAAATGTGTCCCAAAAATGCGACATAAAAAAGCGACATAAAAGTATGCAACATAATTTTACATATATTTAAATACTATTAGTTCACAACAGCTTTAATCTATTGTTACAGTATTTCGTAAGCTGTAGAATATGCTTCTCATGTATTTTTTACATATATTTAAATACTATTAGTTCACAACAGCTTTAATCTATTGTTACAATATTTCGTAAGCTGTAGAATATGCATCCTATGTATTTTTCTATAAATAGGTTACACTCATAAAAATTCCAACATAGGGTTACCAGGCGAAATACACGAAAGATGAGCGATAAATGACAAAGTCAATTAATATCGTTTTAATATGGCAATAATGAAACTAAAAAATTAGGGGGGGGTTCAGGGAAGCTCCCCCTGACGAGGCTCGAACAGCCCAGTTTTATTTTTATCTTTTTAATATTTTCTTTTTATTTAGTGTTCTTATTTCTACTAAGATCACCGCGTACCTTTAAAAGACATGGTCAAAAATCGGATTTTTTTTTTTTAAACAGGAACATGGTTAGAAAACAGTTAGGAGCATGGAGGTTTTTTTCTTTTTTTACAGCAGCTATATATATTCTTTCTAAACTTACTATTATCTGTTGCATGCTGCCTTCGCTTTTGTTTTATATTTCACAAGTTTTTTAAATAGATATTAAAAAATTCCAAATTCCAAACTTTCAGGACCGTTTATATGGATTTAGGAATTTGTATGTAGTTATAATCAATATGAGGCTAGGAAAAGTTAGTTCATACTTTTTTGTCGGTTTTAAAAAATTGTTATATTAAGAAATATTGAAATTATTATTTTCTAGGTTTTAGATATCTGTGTGTAAAGTAGAAATTTGAATTCGTGAATTTTTTACAGAGAAATTCTCGCAACCCATTTAATACTGCAATTTTTGCACTTTTTAAAAAACGTTTTATGAAAATATAAATTTTGAATAACATAAGTGCATAGTGTAGTTTGTGAAAAAGCAGTATTAATTTTCCGAGCGTATAGCATCACTGGTTTATTTTTAAGCATTTCAAAAATCCTGTAATTTTTAATAAAGAACATCTTTAAAAAATTTCTTATCTATATGATAACCTGAAGATGTTTATATCGCCCAATAGTCGTCTAAGTCCTATTATTATCGATTAATCACAGTTGATGTATCTGACACACACGCACACGCTTATTGAAAATGCAGGTATGATTCAAATAATTTTTATTACTCGGTTTAATAAACTATTTACAATTTATTACATGTACAATGTGACATGAACTTTACATAAGAACTGACATCGTACAAATACACAAATTTTTCATGATCTTGGATATGTATATCTTAATGTCGAATGCATTTAATTATTTTAATTAAAAAAAGAAAAGCTAATTGAAATTTGACAACTGCATGCACTCGACGAACTTATAACAAAAGTTGAACAACTTAATTATTGCGATAGCCATATTTAGTGTAGAAAATCTGCAGTATGCTACTAATATAGCTAACGAATTCATATTAGTTATAAACAGACCGCGGATTATATGCAATCGCATATTTGCATATTCAATTGCATATTGCAGGTGTTTTTGGTGAATTTGCATAAAATGACGCATTGTCTTACGCATATTTCAATCTCCGTGGCTTAGAGTTTGTAACTCTTTTTTACCTCCCTTTCAGTATGTTTTTTTCTTTAAGTCCCACGCTTTGAAAAATTTGTTCAATTTTAGGCTCCCAGCAAAATCTCCCAAAAGTGTTTGTTTTCCTTCCTCCATCGTTATTGTTCACAGAACTATTGCACACCTTTTTCAGGGGCTGAAGAAAGCTATCTTTTCCCATATTGGTTAACTTTACTAGCATAGCAAGACAGGGTGCGAACTGAACATTTTCTCCAGGGGGGGGGGGACATTTGAAAGAAAACATTCTCCAGGGGCGGACACTTGAAAAGGAAAAGGGGGGAAAGTGCAAATGCTTCATAGTAACAAACGAGCACATACAACCTTCATTTTGACTTCTTGACTTCAATACCAAATCTTCACTCTTCCAAAAAATAATTATTAAATTTTTGTAAGTTATCAGATAATGACATACTGAAGATTTAAACAGAATTATGTATAAAGTGAAAATAAACAGCATAAAATCAAAAGAAAAGGTCATTAATAGGGTATGTCATCCCCCCTGATCTGTATACTAAGTTTACACCTTGTGAACATGCTTTCAATTAGGTGGTCAACCACCGCAGAATTAAGCAATCGTCATTTTTCTTGTAGAGCAGTTTCCAGCTCAATAAAAGTGGCTGGAGGTGGGAAACGTGAAGATACAGCGCGGCCGAGAGCATCCCAAAGATTTTCAATGGGATTAAGGTCGGGCGAATATGCTGGCCACGCCATACGCGCAATCCCTTCATTTTCCAGGTAGTCATCGACGATATCAGCTCTATGGGGACGTGCGTTATCGATATCGTCCATTAAAACAAACGTAGGGCCAACTGCTGCAGCTTACAATCTCACGATGGGTTCTAGGACTTCATCTCGATACCGGACAGCCGTCACAGAACCCCGTTTAAAGATGTGCAGGTCGGTGCGGTATCCTAATGAAATCCCTGCCCACAATGCTTCCGCCTCGGAATGCGTGATGTTCGGTGATGTTTTGGGGCTGATTGCGTGTTCCTTGTTCACGCCACATCCTTATACGCTTGTCATCTGGCTCCAGAGCAAATCTTGACTCATCAGTAAACATGACATTGCCCCAGTCAGACACAATCCAATTGGCATGTTCCCGGTGCCACTTTAATCGTGCCTCTCTTGATTGGACGGATAGAAAAACACAGACTCGAGGTACCCGGGCGTACAGTCCACTCATATGCAATCTTCGGCGTACAGTAGCTGCAGCTATCGCCTTACCAATGGACGCTGTAACCATAGATGTCACACATGTGAAGGTCTTTCTGCGATTCCGCTTGGCTAAAATAGCAATATATCGATCTTCCGCGGGGGTTGTAACCCTTAGGCGACTGGCTACGGGCCTTCGGACAACTGTCTATGTGGTTTGGAATTGTTTCCATAAACGTGAAATTACGGAATGATAAACGCCGAAGAAAAGAGCAATCTCTGATCGACTGTCCTGCTTCAACGCGCCTCACAGGACGCCAGCGCTCAGAACCTTCCACTCGTCTTCTGGAAGTCATAGAAACACGTATGTCTTGAAAACAAATTGTACGAAAGTTTTAAACACCTTCTATCAGCACTTACAATCAACTTCTGTAACCCTTCATAAAGCTGGCATATTATAAGACTGCTCTTTTTGCATATTTCTTGACATGAAAGAGCCATTGGCTGTTACCTAACATATTTCCATACTTCCATCTACTTCTGCAGCGAATTGCATCCACTTCAATTCTGATTGGCTTCCGGAAATTAGCATTTTCCTCTCCGTGCTTAATTTTTGCAAGTGAGTTTACAAGATATTCAAGGTGGTCAAAATTAAAAAACTCCTACTCTGAGTTCTCTGTACATCGAACTACTCAGTGCAAAGGCTCCAAAATTGTTGAACATACTGTTCAAGACATGGAAAAACTGATTACGCTAAATAAATAAATAAAATAATAATAATAATAAATTAGTTCCAAAAACACCAATAGATAGCACTGTACAAGGGAAGTCATACTGATACACACGAACAGATTTGTATCTCATTTTATTCGAAAAGATAGCGGGGCTATAGTTCGGAAATTATTAATCGGGCCCCGAAATTGGCTGTGAATCTACATCAGACTAACTTTCCGTGAAATAAGTAAAATCTTTCGGCAGGTACGGTACGAGGGTGTTCCGTGTTCCAAATGAGACAATGATGGATGGTGACTGTTCTACTTAAATGGAAATGCGTTTCATCGCTCCATAGAATCTGTCATGGCTATTTCAATTCTAGCCAGAAAGGTCAATGCAAAGTCCAATCGCTTTTTCCTGTCGATGTCCAGCAACTGCTGATTGTAGCGAATTTTGTGCGGAAAAAAACGTACCATTTTTCTCAGTACGTTCCGCACTGTACTGTAGGGAACATCCAATCCGAGTATCATGACACTGGACTTGCACTACTACAGTCTACAATGTTATCCAAAGATTTTTCAACAATAGCGGTGGCAACATCTTCAACGATATCTGAACGAGTCGATTTGCGTCCCCGACTCGGCTGAAATCTAAGATGTCCAGTTTTCCAGAATCTCTTCAGAGCTTGTGGAAGTAGTGATCCTTTGCGTTAATTCTTAAGTGGACGTAACTCGAAGTGCAGCTGCTGCATTTCCTTTCACAAGCGAAGCGCGTTCTGGCAGCGTGGCAGCCATCGCTGATGAGAATGGTATTTTCCCAGTTTTACCACCCTTTTATGACCAGAACAGTAGCTGCCAACCAAGGATTTATGCACATTTTTGGTCTCTAGATCTGTGGCACGCGATGGGCGATTCGATCGACCGCCATGTTGATGGTAGTTAAATCGAGCGATGGCAACTGCTGCCCGTTTTTCAACATTGGGAAATGGTTGCACTCTAAAGGGTTAATGTGAATCTCTCTATTCTAAATAAAAGTAAAGGCCGCTGGCGCTGTCAAAGCTTGTGGACCTATCTCCTCCTAAACCGTAGGGATTTGAGTTTCGACTAAAGTGCCCACAGATTCAAAAAATTTCGAAGAACCTGCTAAGCTGATTTAAATTTCGAAAATCGAATTATTTTAGAAGATATTAATAAAAAACTGAAAAAATAAACCGAATGGTTGGCAGATTTGGCATAAAATCATTCATTCCTTTGCAACAAAGCGTTTCCAAGTATCTAGAATCGCGTGAAATTTACAAATATGAGTTAGAATTATGCCCATTTTACGCAAAAACAAAAACTATATGAAATAAGTAACTCGAAATATGTTACACGAAGTTGGCAATTTTCAAATAGTAAGTTCGCTTAGACAACAGGAGTTTAGAATGAGCGATTATTCGTTTTTCCAAAACAGAATAACTAATATCTTGAAAATGAAAAATAATTAAAATGCAGATTATTTTAAAGCCGGTTCGGTCCAGCTGGATTATTGGCTACCAGTAGAAATATTTGGCGGCGTTCACTATACCATTATAGCAGTTATAGTACACTTTGGATATTGGCTAGCGCGACGAGATGGTATAATTAGTGGTGTTAAGTATGCCAATCTGCAAACGATTATGTAAATGAAAATATGGATAACGGTTTTCCGGTAACCTTAAATGAACAGTAATTATAGGTTGTGAGCATTTGTAAATCGCCGAATAATGAAAAGTCGCCATGGGTGGCAGGCTATTCTATCTGTTCCGTAGCTTTTATTAACTTTACATGTACGCAAGTCGCCAAATAATGAAAAATCGCCATGGGTGGCAAATTCGCAAGGTGTCCAATATGTTTTACATTATTAAAAATACAGCTGAAACAGATGTTCTGATTTTATTACGCTTTAGCTCCTAATTAATATTACTTTTGAATGGCAACATTAAATATCATTGTGTTTCTGAGGAGTGCAAATAATGTTTCCAGTGATTTTAAGCGGAGTCCGCACTCCAGGTGGAGTATAGCTCAGGACCCGTACAACACGGATTCCCATAACAAAATATCTTCCGCGTTATGAGGGGGAGGAGGGGGTCTACTGTAGTGTGAAGTTTAAATTTTAATGTACCAATGAAGATGCAAGAACCAAGCAATGCGTAGCTCAGTAACATTCTATTTGATCCAATCTTCGGGTTTTTTCTTTTGAAATTGTCTTTTTTTTTACGAATAAGCCTGATTAGGGGCCGAATGCCTCATACGAAAAGCGAGCGTAGCGAGTCTGGGGGCCTTGGCCCCTAGTGATCTAAAAAAAAAAAGTCCTACTATTCACGAGCCCTCTTTCTCAGGCGATGTCTGGCGCAAAATCAATCGAGGGAATCGTTCCACTTTATATTAAAAGAAAGAAGAAAAAAAAATCGATCATACACACTAAAAGATGAAAAGTGATATGCTTATGCTTCTGATGACATTTTTTGTGAGTTAAGTACAGACGTCACGAAAAAAGAGAAGAGCCATAATGGACTCCCGGTTGATGAAACATGCATACATGAGTAAATGCGTACTTTGAGTCGCTCAAAAATTCGTCGAAGTACATTTAAAGTTAGTCAAAATCGATTTTCTCGACAAAATCAGAATACCGAAATTTTTCACGATCACAGTAGTAGGGATGGACACGAGACGAAAAATTGGCGTCTCGCAAAACAGCCTAAAAGCTTTGTCTCGTCTCGCAAAATCCCTGTATCGTAATGTTAAAAATGTTTGTCTTGTCTCGCTAAAAAGCTGTAAATCTGTCTCTTCTCGCCCTACACAGTACTTCCTTATGGGCACAGAAAATCTGTTTACGACCAAAATAACGTTTTTCTCTTAACCCTTTGAGGCGCAACCCTTTCCCAATGCTGAAAAAAGGGCAGCCGTTGCCATCGCTCGACTCGCAAAAATTCGTCGCGAGCACAGCCAGCTGCGTCAAAAAAGGGTCTCTAGATCTGTGGCACGCGATGAACGTTTCGATCGTCCGCCATCTTGCTGGTAGTTAAGTCGAGCGATGGCAACGGCTGCTCTTTTTTCAGCATTGGGCAATCTGTCCAGCTATTTTCGCGTTCTTCCATTTTTCAGCAGATGTCAGTGTTGTTAAAAATAATCGTGACCATTTTTTTACGCGAAATGACGTACTAAAAAGTAAAGGATTTTCATGGAACTATGTCATCCGCAACTATTTTTATAGAAATCGAATCTATTGTTCGTGACTGGCAGCAGTCAAAACGTCAGAGCTTGGTGTTCCCAGAGCGGGATCACTGCGCCTTAAAGGGTTAATCAGAGCTCTACTCAATCAACATGGGACCCACAGGGCAGACATTTAACATAGGGGGTCCCCCTTTTAAATATCGCGAAGCTTCTATGAGTGACCACCCCTATTAAGCAAATCCCTGCTCCGACGACCAATTTTTCGAAGAATCGATTTTTTACTCTATCTACTTAATGTTAAAAAGTATTCTAGAAGAGACCGCACTACCCTCTTTAAGCGACCATGGGAGACTATAAAAATGTGGGATCACCAAATGCTTTTATCCACTTTTGGAATTTTGCTCCATTTTTTTTTTTTTTTTTAACTTTATAATATTCTATAAGTAAAAAGACAACAAGAATTCTGAAAAATTACTAATTAAAATGTTTAATTATCAGATCTGTAGGTTACAGATTTTGTACATAGTTGACTTATCTGTATGCTACACATTTTAGACATTGTTGATCTATCTGTATGTTACAGATTTCGAACATCTCTGATCTGTATGTTACAAATTTTAGACATTGCTGATCTTTTGGTTACTGATTTTGAACATTGGATTATTACGATATGAGCATTTAAAAAATGCTACGGTCTAAAAATCCATTGAATAGGTTCTATATAATTGCATTTTTAATCAAATGTACAATATTTTCCTAGAGAAGTCTGTTATCTCTTTTGATGGTACGTTGATTTCCATTAGTTACATTTAAACAAAAGCTTTTTTTTTAACCCTTTAACGCTCAATGGTCCCGCTTTGAGAACACCCAACTCTGACGTTTTGACTGTTGCCAGTCACGAAGAATAGATTGGATTTCTATAAAAATAGTTGCGGGTGACATAGCTCCACGAGAATCCTTTACTTTTTAGCACGTCATTTCCCGGAAAAATATTGTCACGATTCTTTTTAACAGCACTGACATCTGCTGAAAAATGGAAGAATGCGAGAACATCCGGATAGATTGCCCAATGCTGAAAAAAGGGCAGTCGTTGCCATCTCTCGACTTAACTACCAGCAAGATGGCGGACGATCAAAACGTTCATCGCAGCTGGCTGTGCTCGCGCACAGCCAGCTGTCGTCAAAAAAGGGTCTCTAGATCTGTGGCACGCGATGAACGTTTCGATCGTCCGCTATCTTGCTGGTAGTTAAGTCGAGCGATGGCAACGGCTGCTCTTTTTTCAGCATTGGGAAAGGGTTGCGCCTCAAAGGGTTAATCACTCAAATCAGTTTTATTTTGATAATACCAGGCAAGGACATTTATAAGTGAGAGTAGGGGAGTCCGGACTCTCCTCCCTTTATTCTACGAAAAAAATGCAAATTTTGACAGGGCTCCATATTTAAATGGGCAATAAAGAATTACTATAAAGATTAAAAGTTTGAAATGTGACTGAAAATTCTTAAAAGTTATAATAAAATTTACCGTCAATCCAATTTTGCAGTAAGAATCTATCCCTCCCCCCACAATAGCTGGACCCCACCCATGTGAAAGCTGTAATTACATCCGTGAGATCTGGCTTAGGAAATTTTTGATACGATTTTTGTATGTCCCCCTACTTGATCGTTGACATACCATTAAAAAAAAAATAATACTGTCGTACACACTTAAACTGCTTCAGATTTCTAGTCCACCGGAATCGATCATCACTTAGAAATGTGAATTTTGCGTGTCCCAGTTTTTTTGTGTGCGCTCGATATCTTAAATAGGGTCTTATACCCTCGTTCTCTGAACGTGAATTTGTTGAAAATAATATTGGAAGCTCAGAATAGGAACGGTCGTTTAAAAAAAAAGATCATTACATTTGAAGCATTCGAATAAGTAGTTTTTAACCCTTTAAGGCGCAGTGATCCCGCTCTTGGATCACCAAACTCTGACGTTTTGACTGTTGCCTGTCACGAAGAATAGATTTGATTTCTATAAAAATAGTTGCGGGTGACACAGCTCCACGAGAATTCTTTACTTTTTAGCACGTCATTTCCCGTAAAAAAATGGTCACGATTCTTTTTAACAGCACTGACATCTGCTGAAAAATGGAAGAACGCGAGAAGAGCTGGATCGATTGCCCAATGCTGAAAAAAGGGCAGCCGTTGCCATCGCTCGACTTAACTGGCACGCGATGAACGTTTCGATCGTCCGCCATCTTGCTGGTAGTTAAGTCGAGCGATGGCAACGGCTGCCCTTTTTTCAGCATTGGGAAAGGGTTGGGCCTCAAAGGGTTAAAGGTTGTTTTACTCATCCACAACTTTAGTTATTTCTAGAGAAGGAAAGGGGCTGTCAATGCTTTCCCCCCTTCCTTCGGTGTGTTGAACGAGACTAATTTCCCAGCCAGATATGTTTGCTGGAAGATATCCAAAATTTTCGATCAGTGCAAATAATTCCTATATTTAGCTCCATTATTCATAAACTAAAAATGTGAAAAGATTTGATTATAAATTCTAAGCCTGTATTCTGGAATATTTGGCACTGTGATGCAGATACATTTTCATAGAGAACAAAAAGTTTGGATGCCTATCTCCAAATTTTTATTTATTTTAATTATATCTCTAAATTTCTAAAATTAATAAAACCCGTTCCACAACCCATTTTCATTTTAACTTTTCTGAGAAATTTAAATATTGATTTTTTTTCCTCTGCTTTCATTTTCTCAATTTTGATTATCTTAGACCATAGGTTCCCAACGTGGGCGATAACGCCCCCCTGTGGGCGTTTGAGGCTTTCAGGGGGCGGTAAAAGACCCAGAGAAAATTAGGAGGTGTTGATATGGCACGGAGGGGCGTGGGAACATTTACCAAATATAGTCTAAAAAAGACTTTAAAAATCACTCTGATAATTCATTTCTATCACGTGTGCGAAAATTCACATATTTCGATATGAGACTTCGCTGTTGAGAAAAAGAGATACCTCTCTAATATACTTCTCTAAAAATTTTATTCCTCTTTTTTAAATGAAGGAGAAATTCAGTAGAGTTTCAATTCCAACAATATTCTATCTATTAGTAATTTTTTTTTAATTTAATTTTTGTTTTCACCATGCATTATGTACGCTCTTATTTCTCTGGAGTGGGAGGGGGGGCGGTATTGAAATATTCACTAGAAAAAAGGGGGCGCCAGTTCAAAAAAACTGGGAACCTATGTCCTAGACTATTCTTTCGATTTGTGGGGGGGGGGGGATTTTTAGAAAATGATTCATCTAAAAATGTATAAAACTTTAGATTTTCTCCCCCCGAACAAAAAATTAAAAACAGATTTAAAACTTTTGCTAGTAAAACTTTTAGTTGTTCATTTCCTGATTTTTCGTAAGATAATAATTTTGAGACAACTGATTTCGTCATTTTAAAAAAAAAAAATTGCTTTCAGGGCCGTGCGGTAGATTTTCTCAGTATGATGCGAGTCTTCAAAATGCCACCTCTTCAGTATAAAGGGGGGTAAGCGGTTCAACCCCCCCCCCTCCCCAAAAAAATTAACATGAAATCCATTAATTTTTCTTTTTTAACGAAAGGATTACATTTAATCTCATTCCCCGTTAAAGGAAATCTGTGTACGCCACAGCACCCCTTAAATGTTTCTTCCTTAAAATAAATGCTCATTATGATTTAAAAGCAAAACTACCCAACATGTACAAATGCTATATTTATTTTACTAACATTAACAACAAACTACTATATTTTTACTCTTCTAACTTCTAGCAAATTCGTGGATTAGGGATGTGTAGTCTAGAATAGCAGCCAATGTTGATTCACTAGAAATTATTGACAGGTTTCTTAATTTTGTTTGGCTTATCGAATTTCTTCGATAAGTTTGGATTATTGGCCAATGTTGATTCACTAGAAATTATTGACAGGTTTCTTAATTTTGTTTGGCTTATTGAATTTCTTTGATAAGTTTGGATTAATTTTAATTTAGAAAAACTTCTTTCCCCACTAGTGACTGACACTGGGAGTATTAGCAAAGTTCTCAATGCTATGACAGTATTTGGATACAAAGAAATTAAATTATTTTTGCACAAATATTTTAAAACATCTAAAGGTTTCATTAAATATGGCAGCATTCTAGATACATCAAGTAATTCTTCTTGTTAAGTTGTTCTCTCATTAATGTCAGATTCATTTTTGATCGAAACTATTGACTGGATATTGATACAGTTCTTGTCTAGCGTTTTATCATCAATATCTCTGAGTTTTAAAATATCATATAAAAACTTAAAATTTTTGTTATGGGTTTCCAGAAGCGTGAATCGTTCATTTAGAGAATTATATGCAATTTCCAGAATATAGTTTAAAAAGTTTAAATTTATTCTCCTCTGTTAAAAGCTCTTTTCATCAAATTGAAGTTTTTTTCTTCTGGCTCTAACTTCAGTTTCTGTTGGGAATTCTATGCTGATTTCAAGATTTTCTGCAATTTCCTTTGCAGCAATTTTGACTTGATCATATCTCGTTTTTCTGTAATTTTTTACCTTTTCTACAGTTTCGGATAACATCCTTACACAATCTGATAAATTGACCGTTACAGATTGCAATTGCTTTTAAACTGAGTTTATTTCAACTAAAATGTCATGGCAAAGAATTACACCACATATAAACTTGTAATTTTAAATATTTTTTGCTAATCCTATAGTTCTAACTTTCGTTTCTGCATCCCTGTTGACATCTTCTATTATTTAAATTAATGCATCATAGATTTCGCAAAGTTGAAATCGTAATGGATTTAACGCATCAATTCTGCTTGACCATCTTGTAGCACTCAATGGCTTTAGAGTTATTTGGAAAACATTGTTTTTAAGCACTTCCCAGCGTTTCGTAGAACTAGAGAAAAAAGTGTAAAGTTCTTGCACTACAGGGAAAAAAGTTGCTGTTTCTGTAGAAGAAGATGCTGCATCAGTCACAACAAGGAAGAATGACATGCACAGGGCACATAAAACGCCGTTGGATATTTTTCAGTTATTCTGTTTCGAACACCCTTTCTTACTAATTTCATATTAGAACCATTATCGTATCCTTGTCCTCTAAACCACTTTAACTCAAAACCTAATTTCTCCAAATGTGTCAGAATAAGCTCTGTCAAACCCTCTCCGGTAGAATCACTAGCTTCTAAAAAACCAATGAAAAATTCTTCAATTTCATATTTATTTGTTTGGAGTCAAAAGCAGCGACTCTTATTGTTAATAATAGTTGTTCAATATGGCTTACGTCTGGAGTACAATCGCGGTTACCGAAAAATATTTAGCTGATTTCGTAATTTCAACAACCTTGTATAAAACAGCCAATCCCATTAAATTTATCAACTCATCTTGAATGTTATTACTTAAATAGTGACAGGCATTTATTAGATTCGCGTTGAACTCTTCTAATATGTTCTTCCATAACTGGATGAAACTCGGAAAGCAAGTGTCCCGGGTTCGAGTCCCATCGCGAGGCTGTCGATCTAACGGTCTGGAGTTTTGGAAGGTTTTTCTCCAGATGTAACGTGAATACGTGTTAGAACCTCTTAGAAAGTCCTCCTACCAAGGCACCCCCCCTTGGCAGATAGCCCTAGTGTAGCGTTTCCATAATCACACACAAACAAACAAAAAAACGAAATTCGGAAAGCAGTTCTACCAACTTTAAGAAGTTTCCGTTATTAGACTGAAACAAATGTTCAGTTGTCCCACGAAAAGCTAAGCATTGTGAGGCAGCAGTCTAATTATTGATACAATTCTTTTTAAAACACCTCTCCAATGTTGAATTTCAAGGTCCATAATTATTTGGTACTCAGCTTCGATAGTTTTTTCTGCTTTAATCGAATGAAAATAATAGTTTTTGAGATATGCGAGTATTTTGCATGTTTTAATGAATTTCGGCCCATAGAGCGTAATGTATTTCGAATCTTTTGGACGATCCTATACATAAACTATCCATTAGATGGAGACCAAAAGGAAAGGTGCACAAGTAGATGTTAGAAAAACCCTAAATATAAAATTTCAACATTCTACGACCAATATTTTTTGAGATATGCGAGTTACATACATACGTACGTACGTACAGACGGCATGGAAAAACTGGCCAAAATAGACTCGCCGCTGGTCAAAATGAGTTGCAGACACGTTTATATGATCTTTCATGCTAACTTACGATGAGATGCATCGAAAAAAATTTTTAATTAAATTTAGAGGGTAGTCAAAAGCGGTTTTTTCGTCGAAATTTGGCCACCGAAATTTTTCGGGATCACATTACTTCCTTATACTCCGTACAAGGAAGTAAAAATCCGCATGGCGATTTCAACATTGGGAAAGGCGGAAAGAAAAAGTCGTGTACTAGTATGCAAATGATAATACAAAAGTGAAATGCTGAAAGTTGTCCTCTTCGAATGTTCGATGGCAGGAATCTCTTTTCAGATGGAATACCCTTAAGGTGTTTCTTTTAAAAATTCCTGAAAGTGATTTTTTTGAAAAATGAAAGTCAACACGAGAGTTTTGAGCTGTTTTAAAAACACACCAATGATGTACTCGAAAAAACTAATAATCTTCTTCACTAACAGTAGTTTCTTCCGTAATAGTAAGCTAATCTTAACAGCCAACCCATATGTCTTATGCAATATTTAGAAAAAAAAATTATGAGCACAAAAATATCGTCCTAAAATGTGACGAAGTGTTACACATTTCGGGAAATATTGCAAAATTAAGTATGTTAACAATTTTTTTCTGAACTTTTTTAACTCTTATTGGTTCATTTTTCGCAATAGTTCGCAGTACAACTTCTAAAGAAAAAATCTAAATTTTTGTAGTCTCTAGCTCAATTCGATTTTTTAAAAAGCTGTTCAAAAGTTGCACGATTTCCAAAAAGAACAGATGTAAGAACTTTTAAACGCAGGGGAAAGTTGGTTCAATTTCGACCCTCGAGATAGACACACTTTGGACCCGGTCTCGTTCAAATCATTCCTCTCACAGACGTAAGACAAGTTCAAAAACCACATTTTAATTTACTTTATAAGACGGATTATTTATTTGAGGGTGCGTAAGCATCGTTTTTCGTGTGTGAGTATGTTTCCTAGCAAAAATTACTGAAACTAATAGAGCATGTTTCCGTTACAAAGAACCTCTCGATACCGTAACACTTCGTTATAACGGAAATTTCGTTGGAATGGAATTACGCTAGTTTGAATAAAACGATAGAAAGTTATACTTATGCGCATTCGGCTGTTATTTTGAAATAAAACCACGCACGATACTTACATATAAGAAAATTTCATTACCTACTGTGATAAGAAAGTTGTAATAAGTTGATTGCAATTCACGGAAATCAGCCAGAGAATTATTTTTCAAATGCATTTTTTTAATTCTGAAAAAAAATGACTTACCTCTTTAGGGAAATATCAGCCTTTAGTGAATAAAACCCGAAGAAGCGAAAATATTTTATGAAATCTACGATTTTCTTCTGAATGGAGGTTGCTGTTGTACGTGAGGTACAGTGGAAGACATAAAACCGGTTTTTTTTTTTTTTTTTTTCAGCGCTGCTCTTTACATTTTGTACTGTGAACTCTTATGAAAAAATGAACTTTACAATATACTCAGGAAAAATTGCTAAATGTTGGAAATTTCACTATATTTCCCCAAACATGTGACTCCTCGGTCCATTTTGAAGACGATATCTGTGCTATGCTTATGAATTTTTTCTGAAAGTTGCATGAGACATGCAGCTTCACTGCTAGTACTAGTCCATTGTGCATTGGGTGAAGAAGCGTAATTTTTAATTTTTAGAGTGTTTAACATGATTTGATTTGCTTTTGAAGCGTCCTGTGAAGACGATCGATCTCCAAATGGAAAATCCTTAAGATGGGATTCCTCACTTCATCCTAAAAATTTTTCGGGAAAGAAAAATTCTTAAAATCAATCCAGTGAAACTTCATCTTTCCTGACTTGAAAACGATGTGGGTGACGAAACTCTACCTTATACTTCTTAGAAGCTATATCTATTGAAAATTAAGATAGTAATTTGTAATCAACCTGAACTATATTAACGGTATTTGACTATATTCTATAATATAATGACATAAGTGAGCAATTCCTTAAATAATGAAAAAAAAAAAAAAAATCCGAATGTAGTCAATCAACAGTTTACTTGAAACTGAGTTTAAATTGATTATTTTTAAATTTAAAAATTTTGTTTTTTTTAATTGTTTTTATTTACTCTTTACATCACTTTTATTCTACACTACAAAGTGCTTACACTAATTACAAATCATACATTGGAGTGTTACGCGCCGATTCCACATAGAGGACAGTCCACTTCATTCACTGCTATATATACTTCTCCGTGTTCCTTCTTGCGCATTCTGTATGTACGCTGGCCGCCCACAGAGTACATGCACAGCTGCTGACCATCTCCATTCTCTTCACCTGGGCAGATGTGGATGTACACTTTCCGTCAAAGTGTACATGCACAGCTGATGGGAGTCGAACCGAGGACTGTACATTCGACTACACATCCAGGACTTTATCTTCGGGGTCGTCCTTGCCCCAGCAGTAAAGGATGATAGCGTCTATAAGAAGTTTTGTCTATTGTTGTGAAATTCATATACACGGGGTGACAGCATTGGAGTAGTGCAACAATGCTTTAACCTGTGTCTGGGATACCATCATGGAATAGTGGATAAGACACTGTACATGAAAGTTGGCTGATGTTTGAAGGTCTGGTGTTTTGGCCTTCAACGAAGCTGTCGATCTAACGGAGTTTTGTGCGGTTTTTATCTAGATGTAACGTGAATGCACATTAGAATTCCTTAAACGGCTTTCCGACTAAGGATTGAATTGCACCAACAAATTTAATATTTCTTGAAATTGTGTGATATCTGTCACTGATTACTGCTACTCGAACAGAATCAGTGATCTGTTAATCGAATAGTGAATACTCGCGATTTACTATTCGAACAGTATTCGCGATTGTAACTATTGGAATATCGTGATTTTGCTAGTGGAATGGTATTTACGATTTCTATTTCTATTCCAATATTATTCGCGATTTCTTTTCGAATAATTTTCGGAATTTTCACTGTTATATTAGTATTCGCGATTTGACTATTCGGGATTTAGAATGTCATGTGCTTATCGATCCAATGGATTATTCAGATTCGGTTATCTTGAATGCCCTTGATAATCGACTTACGTATTGGCCGGAATATAACGCGATGTTTTTTGACCGATCAATTTCCGTTAAAAACCTGACTCGCGCTAAATTCGAGGTGTAAATATAGGATTTTTCTAATTATCTTGAAGGGAAGTTTTAGGTTCGCGTTATATTCGGGGCCGTGATGTATTCGAGCCAATACTGTAATTCGAATTGTTTCGGAGGCGGGTACCTGAATGGAAGGTATTTATGCCTGTAAAACTACTTTCCCCGTTACAGCAGTCTGTCTGCCGGCAAGCAGCGGTTACGCTCCGCTTACGCTTTGAATTGACGAGGGAATGAATGCTAAATCCCCGATTGTCGATTCTATCGCTAAAAGTGGACAAATTAAGACATTTGAAGCTGTTCTCTTGAAATGAAATCAAGCAAATTTTCAACAACTCTTTAAAGAATTTAATTGTGGTTGGAAACATTTAGAAAGCCTCTTTGCAAGCTGTACTGTGAATTGTTGCAAACAATAAACCAACAGGAGTTACGAAACACTCGGTAGAAAAAATGCTAAACGTACGGAATTTTGCAATACTTTCCTAAAAAGGTTAACCCCTTTGCCCATTTTGGAAGGCAATTTTTGTGTTTATGAATTTTTTCCGAAAGTTGCCTGAGACATGCAGCTTTACTGTTAGTATTAGTCCATAGTGCAATAGGCGGAGAAACATTAATTTTTTCGAGTGCTTAACATCATTGGTTTGTTATTAAAGCTGTTCAAAAGTCTTGTGACGACGTTCGCCCTTCAGATAGAATACCCTTAAGGTGTTTCTTTTAAAAAAAATACTGAAAGTGTTTCTTTTTAAAAATGAAAGGCAGCGCGGGATTTTTGAGCTGCTTTAAAAACAAAGAGATAATTTCAAACACTCGAAAAAACTAATAATCTTCTTCACAAACTGCACTATATTCTGTAATAATAAACTAATATTAACAACCAACCCATATGTCTTATGCAACGCTTAAAAAGAAAAAAAAATATGAGCAAAAACTGGCCAACGAAAATGGGACGAAGTGTTGGGGAAATGTTGTAAAATTTTGTATGTTAACATTTTTTTCCTGATCGTTTTTTAACCCCCCACTCTCGCCAACCTAAAAAATTGCCACACTTTGGCGAGCTTTGCAGTCATGGATCTCTAGAAGTTAGGCACAAGTTTCAACTCCTCCAAAAGAACTAGATAAAAACTGAAGTAAAAAAATTAGCGATAAACACACAAGTTAAGGAATTTGAAGACACTTAATTATTAAAACTACATTAATTGGCCACCCAAAATAAATAAAAATGTAACGGAATTGTACTTGCATGTTGTTCCAAATCGTCATTTTAATTCTAAATTACGATTGTCTCATAATTCAAAATATCGTCATGGTAACTGATTATGTTTAATATCGCCATCTTGGCGAGAGTCGGAGCGTTAAAGTAAGAATCAACCCAAGAAAGAAAACACGGCACACTCATGGATTATGATGCACATTCGAAACAATATTTAAAACGGTGAAGAATAGTTGCAATATACTTGCGAAGATTGTAAAATAGTTTTAGTAGGCGATTTTAAGATAGATTTTGATTCCAAAGATGGGTTTTATGGAACAAGGAAGAAAAACACGCACACTCATGAATAATGATACACTTTAAAACTTAATGGAATAAGGAAGAAAGTAGGGACGATGCATAAATTATGATACGCTTTTAATACATAGCACTTTAATGCGTATTTAAAATCTGAAAGTGTTTCGGATTTCCTTCCTTTTTTTATAAATTTTAATTTGTATCACTCTTATTGGAAAACCCTTTATAATGGACATAATTGAGCAACTCTTCTAATAATAGGGAAAAAATGGCTCCGTATGTAGTATTGTTTACTTAATACTAAAAATGACTGAGTTTAAATTAATTATTTTTAAATTTAAAATTTTGTTTTTTTTATTGTTTTTATTTGTTTTTTACATCACATTTATTTAACGTCATCAATATGCTTATACTAACTACAAATAATCCATTGCAGTGTTAACCGCCGATTCTACATAAAGGACAGTCCCCTTCATTTACTGCTGCATATACTTTTCCGTCTTCTTTCGTTGCGCAGTTCTGCATGTACGCTGGCCCGCCACAGCGTATATGCATAACTGCTGACCATCTCCCTTCTCTTCACCTGGGCAGATGTGGATGTACACTTTCCGTCAAAGTGTACATGCACAGCTGATGGGAGTCGGACCGAGGACCGCATTCGACTATATACATCAAGGACTTTATCTTCTGGGCCGTCCTTGCCCGACAGTAAAGGATGATAACGTCTGTATGAAGTTTGTTGTGTAAAATTTGTATACATGGGGTTACAGCATTGGAGTAGTGCAACAATGCTTTAACCTGTGTCTGGAATACCATCATGGCATAGTGGATAAGACACTGTACATGAAAGTTGGCTGACGTTTGAAGGTCTAGGATTCTGGTCTACCGCGAAACTGTTGATCTACCGGTGTGGACTTTTGCGCGGTTTTTTTTTTTTTTTTTTTTTTGTTATCTAGATGTAACGTAAATCCACATCAGAATCCCTTAAAGAGACTTCCAACGAAGGATTGAATTGCGCCAACAATTTTAATATTTCTTGAAATTGTTTCATTTCTTCTCACAGATTACTTCTACTCGAACAGAATCCGTAATCTATTAATCGAATAGTGAACATTCGCAATTTATACTATTCGAATAGTATCCGTGATTTTACCATTCGAACAGTATTCGCGATTTCTATTGGAATAATAGTATGGCAATTTTCACTATTCGAATAGTAATCGCCATTTCACTATTCGAGATTTCGAATGCCTTCTGTTGAGCTTTCCAAATCGATTATCGCGAATGCCCTTAATAAATCGACTAATTCGAGCTGTTTCCGATGAGGGCACCTGATTGGAGGGAATGTATGTCTGTAAAACTACTTTTCCCGTTAGAATAAATCTGTCTGCCGGCAAGCAGCGGTTACGCTCCGCTACGCTATGAAATGACGAGGGAGTGAAGGCTAAATCCGTGACCGTTGATTGGAATAAAAGAGAAAAACTTAAGGACTTTTAAATCTGTTCTTTTAAGAAATCGTGCAACTTTTGAACAACTCTCTAAAGTATTTAATTGCGCTAGAGACTTCGAAAAAATTTAGAATGCCTCTTTACAAAGTGCACTGTGAGCTGTTACAAACAATAAACCTACAGGCGATTCGAAGCACTCGGTTGACAAAATGCTAAACGTACGGAATTTTGCAATACTTCCCTAACCAGGTTAACTGCTTGGCCCATGTTTGAATGCAGTTTTTTGTGCTGATGAATTTTTATCTCAAAGTTGCATAAGACGTGCAGCTTAACTGTTAGTGTTAGTCCATAGTAGATTGGGTGGAAAAACACTGTTAATTTTTTCAAGTGTTTAACATAATTGATTTACAATTAAAGTTGTTCAAAAGTTCTGTGGCGGGGATCTCTTTTCAGATAGAATACCCTTAAGGTGTAAAGGTGTTTCTTTTAAAAATTCCTGAGAGTGATTCTTTTGAAAAATGAAAGTCGGTCAGCACGAGAGTTTTGAGCTGTTTTAAAAACAAAACAATGATGTACTCGAAAAAACTAATCTTCTTCACTAACAGTAATTTCTTCCGTAATAGTAAGCTAATCTTAACAGCCAACCCATATGTCTTATGCAATATTTAGAAAAAATATTTATGAGCACAAAAATATCGTCCTAAAATCGGACGAAGTGTTACACATTTCGGGAAATATTGCAAAATTAAGCATTTTAACAATTTTTTTCCTGAAATTTTTTAACTCTTATTGGTTTATTGTTCGTAATAGTTCGCAGTACAACTTCTAAAGAAAAAATCTAAATTTTTGTAGTCCCTATCTCAATTTGAGTTTTTAAAAAGCTGTTCAAAAGTTGCACGATTTCCAAAAAGAACAGATGTAAGAACTTTTAAACACAAGGTAAAGTTGATTCAATTTCAACCCTCGAGACAGACACACTTTGGACCCGGTCTCGTTCAAATCACTCCTCTCACAGACTACATAAGACAAGTTCAAAAACCACATTTTAATGTACTTTATAAGACGGATTATTTATTTGAGGGAGCGTAAGGTAGCATCGTTTTTCGTGTGTGAGTATGTTTCCTAGCAAAAACTACTGAAACTAATAGAACATATTTCCGTTACAAAGAACCTCTCGATACCGTAACACTTCGTTATAACGGAAATTTCGTTGGAATAAAATTACGCTTATTTGAATAAAACGATAGAAAGTTATAGTTATGCACATTCAGCTGTTATTTTGAAATAAAATCACGCACAATACTTACATATAAGAAAATTTCATTACCTACTGTGATAAGAAAGTTGTAATAAGTTGATTGCAATTCACGGAAATCAGCCAGAGAAATTTTTTTTCAAATGAATTTTTTTAGAAATGACTTACCTCTTTAGGGAAACATCAGCCTTTAGTGAATAAAACCTGAAGAAGCGAAAATATTTTATGAAATCTACGATTTTCTCCTGATCGGAGGTTGCTGTTGTACGTGAGGTGCAATGGCAGACCTAAAACCTTTTTTTTTTTTTTTTTGGAAGTAAAACTTCTTTAGTGGCGACTAGGGAAAGCCAGATTTTTTTGCTGACGGACTCAGTAAAGGAAGTGACGTGCACACCCCGAAAAAGAAGTACCACTGAAAAACCTACCTTTTCGACCTACTTTCGCCGTTCACCGAATTCATCGTGCAAAAATACGCGGAACCTGTTAGAGAAAAACAGTCAAGAGCCGTATCTTAGAGGCATAAATCTTTATTTATATATAAATAAGCGTTTTGAAGGTACATCCAACATAATATTTTAGATGTAATCCCAACCTCACAGGAGGTTCTCGATAATCCTTATTTTTAGAAGAATAATATACAATATATGGTTTTGGAAAATCACAAAGAAATGGAACCTGCCTGCAATCGAACCGGAACAGTCAGGGACTGATTTACGGCGGGGCATTCGGGGCACGTGCCCTGGGCCCCCGATTTTTAGGGGCCCCCAAAACTTTGTTACCCCCAAAACTATGTTATCATAATATTTACTAAAATTATCTCTCAAGAGAAAAACCCTGATTACTTCATTCATCACAAATATTCAAAATTTTTAATTTAATGTAATTTGTAACGCTAAAAATTATGCATTCGATTCGACATTCGATAAATTCGATATTCGCAAATTCGTTCGGACACCTCAGCATGCTCCTCCTTTTATCTTTTCAAAGGAGTTTGGCGGCTGTAAATACCCATAAAAACATTTCAAAATCGAAAAATTCATAAGTGGTATCTGTCGTGACATTTTACTGATTTGTAAATGTTTACGTATGGTTAACTTTGGAATGATAATTGGTTTTAACTTAATTTAATTAAGTAATATTCTGAGGAAAATTTTTGTGCAGGGGTCCCCAAAAGTATCTGTGCCCTGGGCCCCAAAGTGTGTAGGTCGGTCCCTGGGAACAGTAGATGGAAACGTCAGTTTAAGAACCCTTTTCCTGGATTCTAACCCAACTTCCAGACAGAACAAGGGGATGGAACACCACAATTAAAGGGACAGTGGCTGCAAACGAACCTAACACAGCCCGGGGAAATTTTCGTTTAAGAACACTGTTGGAGGATCATACTTCGATCCCACGAAGGTAAATTTATAGGAGGGGACACTTCTCTTAGAAAGTTGGATAACGCCGTAGTTGCAGACAGATGGCGCCACGCACACTGGGTAACTGCGCATCTTCTGCTTCTGCACATCTAAAAAAAAGTCAAACATTGGCGCAACAGTCCCTCTGCTGGGCCTAGGCCTGCGCTGCCCAACCGCGCCTTCGCGACCATAGGCTCTGGGGTGCGGATGCATGTGCCTCGGCCAGGTGGTCAGCCTAACGCGAAGCCCCCAGTGTTTGACCCCAAGCAAGCTTGGTCCTCATTTTATCGACCCACCCAAGGATGAAAGGCTGCGTAGACCTTTCCCAGCTCGGGATTCGAACCCCGGACCTGTGGGACGGCAGCGCGGTGCGCTAACTATTACACCACTGGGCTTCTCTGTGCATCTCAGGTTGTTTATATTTCCAGCGAGGCGAAGTAAATGGAGATCGTTGAATTAGCAGAACTTCAAAAAATTAAGTACATAAACTTAAGAACGTGATATATAGTAATTACTGGCTTCAGATGTGTTTTAATTACATCTAATATATAAAATTCTCCTGTCACAGTGTTAGTCACCTAACTCCTCCGAAACCACTCGACCAATTTTAATGAAATTTTCTATGTATATTCGTTAGGTCATAGAATAGGTTTTTAACTATGTCTCATACCCCTAAGTCATAAGGGCGGTCCACCCCAAAATGTTTAGCCTCCGAGTGCTATTAATTTCAATCAGGATTTCTGTGTAGACATTCGCGTGCCGAATCACAATTCAAATGTGTTTGCCAGATAATGTGGAGAGGGGGGGGAAGTTAATAAAATGTTGAAAGTCGCACAGGTTTGCAATTTTTGATAATTGATCGCTAAATGTGGTGCCAAAACGCGACAATTTATTATAAATATATTTCGCGTATAGTTAGAAAACGCCTGGCGTATATTGTAAAAGAGTTTTATTAGGCGATTTTAATATAGATTTCTATTCCGAAGAAGTGCTCTGTGGAACAAGAAAGGAAAACACGGTACACTCATGGATTATGATGTCCATTCCAACCAGTATTTAAAATGTCTTTGCGGTATAGTTGGAATATGCCTACAGGAAGAACATGCCTGGATGAAATTCTAAACAGTTTCAGGTGGCGATTTTAAGATAGATTTCGATTCCAAAGATGTGTTTTATGGTACAAGAAAGAGTTGATTCCTATTTTAACGCTCCCACTCTCGCCAACCTAAAAAATTCCCGTACTTTGGCGAGCTTTGCAGTCATGGGTCTCTGGGAGTTATGCACAAGTTCCAACGGTACATACGTATTTTCCAGGCGGTCCGCCAAGACAAGCAATTTTTCACCAAGATAAATGCCGGGCACATGAAATTGTTGATGGTTTGGAATACGATTGGCAATGTATTTAAAATCTATGAAAAAGTAGTTTGGCGGAAGTGACCGCCAAGTTAATACGTAAGTACCGTTTCAACGCGCCCAAAAGAACTAGATGACAACTAAAGTAAACAAACTAGCGATAAACGCACCAGTTAAGGAAGTTGAAGACCCTTAATTATTAAAATTTCATTAATTGGCAATCCAAAATAAATAAAATTGTAACGGCATGCTGTACTTACATGTTGTTCCAAATCGCCATTTTAATTCTAAATTACGATTGCCACATAAAAGCAAAAAATCGTCAGGGTAACTGCATATGTTTAATGATCGCAAACCTTGGCGAGAGTCGAGGCGTTAAAGTAGGAAAACCCAAGAAAGACAAACCGGTACACTCATGGATTACATTCGAAACAATATATAAAACGATGAAGTATATTTGTAATATACTTGGCGAAGATTGTAAAATAGTTTTAGTAGGCGATTTTAAGATAGATTTCGATTCCAAAGATGTGTTTTATGGTACAAGAAAGATTCGATTCCTATTTTAACGCCCCCACTCTCGCCAACCTAAAAAATCCCCAGACTTTGGCGAGCTTGGCAGTCATGGGTTTCTGGGAGTTATGCACAAGTTTCAACTGTACTTACGTATTATCCCGGTGGTCCGCCAAGACAAGCAATTTTTCACCAAGATAAATGCCGGGCAGATGAAATTTTTGATGGTTTGGAATACGATTGGCAACAGTTTGCCAGCAAATTTGACGAAAAAGTAGTTTGGCGGAAGTGACCGCCGGGATAATACGTAAATACCGTTTTAGCGCTCCCAAAAGAACTAGATGAAAACTAAAGTAAACAAATTAGCGACAAACGCACCCGTTAAGGAATTTGAAGACACTTAATTATTAAACCTACATTAATTGGCAATCCAAAATAAATAAAAATGTAACGGCATGCTGTACTTACATGTTGTTTCAAATCGCCATTTTAATTCTAAATTACGATTGCCACATAAATCCAAAAATTGTCATGGTAACTGCATTTGTTTAATGATCGTCACCTTGGCGAGAGTTGAGGCGTTAAAGTAGGAATCAACCCAAGAAAGACAAACAAGGTACACGCATGAATTATGATGCGCATTCGAAACAATATATAGAACAATGAAGTGTAGTTGTAATATACTTGGCGAATATTCTAAAATAGTTTTAGTAGGCGATTTTAAGATAGATTTCGATTCAAAAGATGGGTTTTACGAAACAAGAAAGAAAAATACAGCACTGTCATGAGTAATGATACACTTTCCAACTTAATGGAATATGGAAGAAAAATAGGAACGACGCATAAATTATGATATGATTTTAATATATAGCACAATAGTGCGTATTTAAAATCTGAAAATATTTCAGATTTTCATCCTTTTATTATTATTTATTTTTTTGGACAAAATTTTTTATGGAATGACTATCAATAAGTCTCGAGGCCAAACTATGTTTGTTTTTGGCTTAGATTTGAGCACACCATGTTTTACACACGGACAATTATACATGGCATGCTTTCGAGTGGGCAAACCATGCAGTTTGTTTGTGTTAGCTAGAGATGGGATAACAAAAAATATTGTTCACTCTATGCCGTTAAGGGATTGATATTATTTTTTAGTAAAATTATTGTAATTAGCGATATATATAAATATAAAGAATAAATTACAATGAATTAAAAGTATAAATGTTTGGTATTGTGTTATTTTTACATTCCAGCATCGTTCACAGCGCTCCATGCCTCTTCCACTCATATACCACATCACCACACACTTACAATAAGTTAGTCATTTCTTTCTACTAAAATAATCCTAGGAATAATTTATATGGCAAAACAACGTTTGCCGGGTCAGCTAGTAATTGTCTTAGAATACTATTTCGTAATGATTATAGGCAATAGCTTCGAAGCGAAGTGATATTATTATTTGTCAAATGCCAGTTACATTGGCCATTAGGCCATTAAACTCCTAAATATTATGTATGTCATGTCTGTTATTACTTTGCCCAAAAGCTGTATTTTAAGATACCTTAGTAAATTTAGAAGAATGTAGTTTGTGTGAACGCAATATTTATAGTGATATATATGTAGTGTAATGATATATAAATTTATACATAGTAATGATATATATATTTATAATGATTATATACAACGATTTAAGAATACGGGTATGTAACACCACAAAGAAACAAACACTGGCTGCAAACGTTTAAGAACAAAATAAAAGAATAACAAATGAACACTACTGGATTCTAACCCAACCTCAAGACGGAGCAAGCAACGGTTTAACACGGGGATGGAACACCACAAAGAAACGGACCCTGGCTGCAATCAATCCCAAACAATAGACAGAACCTGCAGTTTAAAAACACGGATACAGAATAATAATTCGAAACCTACCAGCAGACGAAATCAACGCTTAAGAATACTATGATAGAAAAACACACAAAAAAATTACACTACCTGCATTCGAACGCAACTAACAGAGGAAAACATCAGTTAAAATATAATACTAGACTATGGACATTCCCCCCATTCAAACCCAACCTCCAGATGGAACAATGGTATAAGAATAATACTACAACATGGACACTTCCTGGATTCTAAGTAATTATCATGAATTACCGATGATTCTTACTGGAGATTTTAATGTTAATTTTCGCTCTCAAGAATCTCAGCCGTTAATTGATTTTTAAAAAGAAAATTTGATCTAACTATGAATACTTCTCGACTTCAATCAACAACGCGTTTCGGTACAACGATAGATGCAGTATTTTCAAGAAAATTAGCAAATTTAGAGAGTAAAATTTATGTTTCTCATTATAGTTACCACAAACCTATAATTTCATACATAAAAAATTATGATGACATTCAAGTACCTATTTTCAATAAATAATGAGTATAACATTTATATAATTTTTGTAAAGTACATGAATAATAAATATATTTAATGATATTTGTTTTAAGTTTGATCATTTCAGTGATATGTGTCGTAAACGTGAAAGAAGTTTTACTTCAACCGCTCTTAAAGATTACACGCATACACTTTTTTTGAACCAGCTAGTTTTGCGCCCCTCTCCTGCCTATTTTCCTGGCAGGGGCCAGCCTCGCTAACCCCGAGCTTGGGCCCTGCGTCTCATTATTTCTAAGTTTAGGCTTTCTGCTGCGTGCTTCCCATCTCCGTCTTTCCGACTGATGCCTTATTCTTTCTCAGTTTCAACGTTTTGCCATCCTCTATTTTTCTTTCACTTATCGCCCGGGTTGGACCACACATTCCTACGTCACTACTTACGTACATTACTTTTTACGTACACTGCCCACCTTCGTACGTCATTGTCCAGCCTGATTTTAAAAAGAAAATTATAAGATTTCTAACAGGCGACTGTAAATAATGCCACCAGTTAATGACAGCAGCCTGGCAGCCGCTATGTTACTGGTGAAAGAAAAAATTAATATAAATTTTCATAGCCGAGGCAAAGGAAAATGAAATTTATAAAACAAAAATGAAAATAACTATTTTAAAGCCACTTGAATTAATGTCTGTCCGATATACAACCATATTTTTAAAAATGTTAGCCACCTTACAATGAATTCAACGATAAGGATTCTGCCGCCCCTAGCATAGAGCGAAGGCAGATAGGCCCATATGGAGAAGGAACGGAAGAGACGCTCCCCTGAACAAATATTTAGACAAGATAACATGGTCTTTCTGACAATGATGAAATATTTCATGTAATTCTGAATAAGTATTCAATCTTTGCGGCTGGCAGAAATTTTTTTTATAAATCTGCCCACATCAAAGGTACGACTTTTTTTCTCTGTCCCCCAACTGACAGCAATAAATGATCGTTAATTTTCTAAAAAAAATTTTTTTTCAAATTTTACGTGTTATACAAGTAGATAATGGTTAATCCAGGCCGGCCGCCCCTTTGAAGTTCCGCCTGATGCAGCCGCCTCTCTGCATCATAGCACGGCACGGCTCTAATTGCTTTGTGTATTGACCATTCATGTCAAACATTCATCTTGAACGGGGAGTAGATTTTGCAGGGGAACTAAAGGAAATATTTAATGTACTCAATTTTTTATATATATTAATACAGATAGGTACTGCAGCTGAGAGAGAGATAATTTGTACTGGTCTTCCAGTGAAACCCACAGTGTAATTATGTCACTTCCCCTTTGTGACATAACTGTTCTCCTGGAATTATATAGCCGGTGTTGCGTAATTAGAACTCTTTGCGGTCAAAACTTTCCTCGGGAATAACTCCAGGGGTGGCTCCAATGGGGGGTCCGGGGGGGCACGTGCCCCCCCGTCGGGGAACTTGTGACCCCCCATCGGGGCTATTTGATTTATTCGTCGGGGAATTTTCATAAGAAGAAATCTATATTTTAGCCGAGATTTAATTTTGATTTTGCGATTTAAAAAAAGTTAATTTTGTAATTTTTAAATACACATGAAAGGCGAATGAGTATTGGAGATTGAAGCGGATATGTTTACATTTCTGGGAAGGGGGGGGGGGTATATTCCTCAGAACTTCTGAATAATGGCTAAAAGTACTTTCCGTTTTCATTCATCTCTTATCTCTGCGATCCTTTTCATGTCGAGAAACAGCCACTTCCTGCATCTTCCAATACTGTGATGTGTGGACGATGGCGGGGGAGACTTCAAATTCGAATAGTGTATACTTGAAATCTGTGATCCCACTCTCAGGAGGCATTTAACTGGATTTGCAGCAAGACATCAATCTTAAGGTAACAAAAGTGCCAGTCTATTCTTCAAACGACAAATTTATGAGACCACATGTGCGCCCACTTTCTATTCCAGGCTCTTTTAATTGCTTAAACGATTGTGCATTTTGTCGCCGACACCGTAGGAAAGTACAATATGGGTGTGTGTGGTCGGGATGGGGAGACAGTGACCGTTAATTAGCCCAGTCGGGTAGATAAAAAATTTCGAGGGAAGGGAAGTATGGCTTCAAATGGGGGATGTTCTTTTTTCCAGAAATACGGTTTTGTACTTTTATTGGTCCTCAGTGACAGAATGATGAGAAAGAAATGGTTCGTCGAAATATCCCATGTATTTTTATTTTTTCTTCGCAAACCCATAGTACATCACTTTTCCAACACTTGTTATTGTGCATTGTGCCAGTGACTTAGACAGAGTTTAGAATAGTGGGCATTTTCTTTTTCTTGTTACGGCAGCATAGCATATCATTGTGAAGTGTATAAAAGTTTAATTTCACTTTTGGCTTTATATTTCCTAAAAAAAACATCGGTGGTGCCAAAAGCACAAGATCTAAAGTACAGTGTGCTTTATGTCGTGATATTTTTGATAATGATTATGTAAAAAAAAAAAAAAAAAAAAAAAAAAAGGATAACTAAGCATTCAGATCTTCATAAACAAAATCGACTGGGGCCTGTTCAATTACCAAATGGAATTAAGAGAAAGAATCCTTGGGATATTTCTTCTTGCTCTTCGAATGTATGTTTATCTACGGAATTAGAGAAAGAAAACCCTTCAAGTTCATCAGATCCACAAACTTCAAGTGAGTTATATGTAAATTACATTCATATATTATATTTTAAATTTGTTTAAAAGCTTTAATATTATTATTTAAAATATGGCCAAAAACATACTTTTGACCTCACATTCTGATTCTATGAAATGTTTTACAACATTATTGTATTTTAAATTATATTAACTGTCTGAGTACTCTATGAATTAATCTAAATTTTCTCCTAATTGGTCTTTTAAACACTATGAGTACTTTTAAATGCGCTCTTGCTTTTAAACCATTGATAAGTAACATGTTGTTCACCCCATTATATGTCATTCCCGCTAAATTACAGGACAGGATATACATTTTAAAAATATATTCTTTCGTTGCAATTTCGAATTGTTTGGTATATTTATCAAATACGATTTAGTAATTGGAGTGAGGACGAAAGGTATGTCTTTATAAACTTTCAAATTGCATTAATGCAAATTTAAATTAAACACAGATTTAATGTAATTGTATGTAAATTAACAGTATTTTAATTCACGAGTCAAAAGTTTTTGTGTCATAAATGTAAAATAAAATTTCCCATTGTATTACTTTTATTCATAGAGCTACAAAATTTATAGTCTTAATGATATTTTAAAAGGATTTACGACTCGGGCGATAAGAAATTTCGGATTTTGTTTACTACGGGAACTTTTTAAAATGTATATTTAATTGTGTAAAAATTTGACATGACAAAATATTTATAAAATTATCTTACAGTTATTCATCTCTGGCATTCAAAATATGTATAAACCTATGAATATTTAAACGCTTTAACTAAAAATTTTCATTTTAATTAGAAATATTTTAAACTGGTCGTATTTTATTTATTTATAAGTTAGTGTGTTATGCATTCTATGTCTTTAAAATTATTTTATCACAGTAATCCTTACTTGAACTCTTATAACTGTTGAGAGAGTAAGAAGATATTTTTATAACTAAGTGGTTAATTAGATAATTTAACTTTTAACTTCTTCCGAATAAAAAAAATAGTACTTTTCTGTTTCTTAGATGGCATATTCGAATAAATTCTAAATATAATTTTTATTTATAAATAGATTCAATCGAACACAATATGCACGATTTAATCTTTAATTTTATAAAAATTTAGCAGTAAGATTTGTTTTTACATTTATTTTTTTTGTAATTTAAGAATTAGTCAAATACATAGTTTGTTTATTTGGTAACATACTGTATACATATACAACGAGTGAGAATTTTCACTATATAGAGAAATCTAACTGGATTAACCGGCCCTCTTTAGCTAAGAGTTCATAGCTATGCACACCAAGAAGATTAACAGCTGCAAGGGAATTATTACATTTTGCTTGTGGTAAAAAAAGAAAAGTTAATTTTAAAAAATTAAATAATAATAATAATAACCAGCTCCTCTGATAGACCAAAGCCCTCTCCAGTCCAGTATGAAGATGGCTGTGGATAGATCTAAAAACGGAATATAAGTTAAAGGAAACTGATTAATCTTGACTGACAATTTAATTTTTATATCGTTGTGGAAAAAATAACTATTGTGAATTTTAATTCAGTTATTTTACTGCAAAGTAAATAAAAATTATGGTATACAGCGTCTATATCGTCTTCCAAAATTTTCCCTTTTATCCTGTAAAATAAGTAAATAAAATAAATACAATAAAAGTTTTATATTTCCATGTAGATTTGTATGTTATATACAGTGGCGTATCGTAAGCCACTGCAACTTCCCTTATTTTGAATCGTTATTTATACAAATCGCTGTTGAATCCATGGATGGCACCAGCATTAATATAAACTTAAAATAAACTAATAGCATATGTTCTAAACTGATTTTTGAGTTACAGAATTATATGTATCAGAATTCAACTCTAAAACTTTTAAACAGATTAATATTATGTTTGTTATTCGTCTTATTAATTAAACTCTTTTTCGTTAATGTTGAAATTTTAAAAATGATACTTTCACTATGAATTATTAGTAAATGAGCTTGCTTTATAAAATTATTCATCACGTTTGTGGAAACCTCGTTCAAAACTATCTTGGAGTATTACAAAAAAGTAAATTTTTATCAAGGTTAGTTTCGCTAAAAATAATTATTTTTTGGTGTGTCTTGGCAAATTATAAGCTGTCCGATTATATTTTTCTGACGATATTTTTTATTTTATTTTATTTTACATTTTAAAAGAAAATGGTTAATTTTCTTCATGAGTGCTTGACTTTATAAAAAAATTTAATAGCGCATATATTTACGTTCTCTTTCGGAGATTTTTATAATTTATTATTATTATTATAATTAACTGAAGCTCCCAGGGGTACACTTCACAACAATTCTTTTCGAAATTGAGATACGGTGCCATCTTTTAGCTTTCAATAAGTACTATCACCACATGAATTATTATTGAAGTAGAATCATTTTAAAGCTGTAGAAACAAGCGCTAAAGTTTCGGTATGCCACTTTACTGCGCGCCTTCAAAATCATTTTTCTCAAAAGAAAATTTTTGTTGTAAAGTGGTTCTACCTATAAACATTTCAGTTGCATATTTCTCACTTTATTGTGATTTAAAATATTAATATTACATAAATTAACAATTCGATTAATATTTTTACAGTAAAACATGTTGGCCAGAAACACTAGACTTTTTGAGATAACGAGTTGAAATGAAAGGGAATCAGTTTGTAAATGGAAATGTAGATTACGGCCAATTATCTACGCTAGGGATCTTGGCCGGTGGTGGGTTTGCCCTCCGTGGGGGACTTTCTAAGAGGTCCTAACCCGTATTTATGCAAAGTTTCGGAAAAAAAACACGGAAAACACTGAACGGTTAGGTCGGCAGACGCGACCTAGTGCCGAACCAGGCACCTTCCGTCTCCCAGTTCAAAGCGCTAGCGCAATGCCACTGGTGGGGTGGGATTCAATTTGTAAGGGAAAACGCATTTAATGAGATATCAAGAATTTCGATGTTCGAGATATCGAAGTTAAACTGTAATTAAATTTACATATATCTCTTAATTTTATAAAAATAACTGCAATTTGTGTAAAAGCGTGCAAATTTAGTCATGCTTAATTTATAAAATAAATTTTCAGTGAATTTACAGCAATATTCTTGCACAAAAAACTTTTGTTTCTGATATTTTTTTCTGCGGGGGGGAAAAAAAATGCGTAGAACTTTCTTCGCTGAACTTTTTTCAAAGAATTTCATTCATATGAAATATTTTAAGCGTTAACCTGAAGAACTCTTAAAAGTAGCTTTCGAGATTTTACAGAAACGTGCAAGGCCGTTACCAGGGGGGAGGATCATGTGGGTTTGACCCCCCCCCTCCAAAATTTCAGTAAATGCATTATCAGTTTATTTGCGTTGATTCTAGATATCAGTTAATTTAATTTTAGCACTACAGATCCCCTCCACCCACCGAAATTTTTTGCTTGCTGAGGCCTTGGGGAAATATTTGTGTAATGTAAAGGGATTTTGAGATACGTTAATTGGGGTCAGTTTAAATAATAATCTACCAGGAAAGATTGTGCAGTGGTTTTTGAAAATATCCGGGGCCTGGGTGTCCGATAATGTATGTCGATCCGATTCCTGGAAATATTTCACAAAACAAAACATTATATTGTCCTCCATCTCCTCTAAACTTATCTGGATCCTAGATATTTTAGTTTAGAAAATGATTTATCGTGAAAAAATCACTTTCTAAAGTAAAATATTTTCAAGTGGCGCAAATAGTTGCAAATTTCCATATCATACTTGGTGACAAAAATGTCATAAAAGAGGGAGGTCAAAGCCCCATCTTGGATACGCCACTTAGCATATGTACATGTATATTTGTGCCCCCTCGTCGGGGAGTTATGACCCCCCGTCGGGGAAAGTCTAGCGCCACCACTGAATAACTCTTATGTCACAGTTTTGATAAAACTTTCTTCCTTGACAGATTTGATACTTTTTAGAGTTTCCTATGAATGGCCAAACCAAATGATTCAACAGTTCGCAACTCTTTATTTAAGGTGAGTTCCTAGTAAGGAACAGTCCCTATATCCTCTATGTTACAATCATCTGGACCAGTTAATTTACAAACTATTTTGTATGAAATCTTGAAATTTGGGGAATAGGTACAAAAAAGATCATTTAATAAAATGACATAAACTAAAAACACGAATATAGCGCCTGATACATTTTATTTTTCATTTGAAATATTTATGTCAATGCCCCCTTCTCCAGAGGGTGCCACTGCACAGGCATTGACGGAAGGGTTTCAAATGAAAAATAAAATATATGAGAAGCTATCTCGGTATTTTTAATTTATGTCATTTTATTAAATTATAGTTTTCATGCCGATTTGCCAAATTTCAAGGTTTTATACTAAGCAGTTTCTAAATGAACTGGTCCAGATGATTTTAATAAAGCGAGTATAGAGGCTAGGCCTGACTAGGACTTCACCAGAAGGATCTGTTGAAGGAATAAGTATCATCGTCAGTGTTGTCAACTCTGGTGGTAACAAAGTGGCTGAAAAATATGCCAGAAATGGCTAAAAATATTTTCAAGCTGAGAAAAAAAATAAAAAAAATATTCATTAGAGTTTACTTCTAAGTGCTTGCGCTGCTGAAATATGCTTGTTTGCAAGTATTTTTTGAATCATTTGGACTTTCATTTCCGATTTACAAAATACTTCGGCATTGCCAGTTGACGAAGATCTAGCCACAAGTGGCTAAACTGGCATCACTGATCATCGTATTAAGATTATTCGCAAAGATAAACGTAGTTCAACTCATGGATTATGGAAAGACTTTCAGCGTTTTATTTGCTCATCTACTACGACTTAAGGCAGTTCTTGAAAATCATGCAACTTTTAAACAGCTTTTTAAAGAATTTGATTGCGCTAGAAATTCGGAAAAATTTTAAGTCCCTTTACAAGATGTACTGTGTGAATCGTTACAATCAACTTATAAGAGTTACGAAACACTGAGGGAAAATGCTAACCATGCCGAATTTCGCGATACTTCCAGAAACGGTTAACTCTTCGGCCCATTTTTGAAGGCGATTTTTGTATTTATGAATTTTTTTCTGAAAATTGCATGAGGCATGCAGCTTTTTTGTTAGTATTAGTAACATAGTAGGTTGAATGAAGAATCATTATTAATATTTTCGAGTATCTTCAACATCATTGGTTTGTTTTAAAAGCTGCTCAAAAGTCCTTGTGACAATGATCTTTCCCTTGGTGGAACTCTCTTAACCCAGAATTAACCTGTAAGCTCCCATCGTTGCAAAGACCTCTGCACATCGACTACACCACTGCTGAGCCGAAAAACAACGAAGGGGGACGCGGGGGAACGCCGTCCCCCTACTTTTTCACTTCATCCCATACGTCCCCCCACTTTTTATTCTCGGGGGGGGGGGGGGCGCTCATTTACAAGGTTTTTTTTTAAAATTCTGTGAAGAAATTAAAAGTTTCGTTTTGTTCGCGGGAGAAAGTACATCGGTATAAAAATCTAAAGGAAACTTTTGACTGTTTGAATAGACTTTACAAATGGAATTGTAAGGGTTTCTTAAACACTTCAGTAGTGAAAACATATCTATAAGAATAGAACAGATTATAATCTTTCCGAACGCACTCTTGGAAAAAAATGCCTTGCCGAATGGCCGAAAAAGTGACAAAAATCGGTGTAGCTAATAGTCGCGTACCAATCCAAAAGAAAATCTGTCACTTTGACATTGGATTGTTGCCTCACCATGGCACAGTGGTTAAGTTGCTGGAAATGGTAGACGGGCGAAGTGTGAAGATCCCGGGTTCGGGTCCCATTGCGCATCCGTCGTCCTAACCGTTCGGAGTTTTCCGTGGTTCTCTCCGAAACTTTGCGTAAATACGGGTTAGGATCTTTGGTGTCAAAGGATAGCGCAGGATTTCCTGCACACCAAATATTAAGCTGAATACGTAAGCAGAACAAAGCTTTATTAATTATTTAACATTCTTGTTAGTAGAACAAAACGTAACACCACAATCTTGAAAAAGTTCTTATTCAGTAGATTTTTGCTGGGGAGGCGTTCGCTTTTTTTTGATGATCTAGCAGCGCACTGTTTAACGGGGGACGCTTGAAGTCAACTGCGTACACGCTGGAGCAGGGCAGAAGAGGACGGGACCACTTGTCATATTCACCAGGGACGGAGTTACACACGGACTTCTAAATGCAGGACGGGAGACGATGGAGCGGAGCCGCACCGGTCACATTCGTCCTGTAGTGCTGCCGGACATCTGAAGGCGGAACCGGGACACGAAGCCGACCGTTATCTCCACCAGATCAGGGCTGCCCGCGAAGAAGACTGCAGTGCAGGGAGCGACTCGCTTTTATATTGAGCCATCTTTTTATAGATTTGCATACCACCACTTTTCTCTTAGAGATATTTGCATGTGGCCTTTTCTTGGCTGCCGGTAGGTATGCAGTGCCAGCCCGCGATCACGAACACCTGGCTAGAGCAGCCGTCACGTGTCGTGGGCAAAAAGGAGAGAGAGATGGCGAGGGCGCCACACACTCCCCCCGGAGACCGTAGGTCGTCATAGTTGAAATCTGACAACCGGCTTGCTGATTCTGCCGGATCGCGTACTGACTGGTACGCTACAAGGCTTTTCGGTGGACGAAGTGATACGTGCAGTTGCGAGATCTAGAAAAGCTGGTTTTAGCCGATCTATGCTAACAGTCTTTTTAAGTCCATCTATGTAGAGCGTAAAAAACTTGTCATCTCGCTTCAAAACTTCGTAAGGACCAGCATAAGGTTGTTCCAAAGGCTTCCGTACACTGTCGACACGGACAAAGACGTGGGAAGTGTTGTGCAGTTCGGGATGGATGAAGGTGTTCTCCGCTGAGTGTCTGCTTGCCGGCACAGGTCGCAATTTCTGCATGAAACAGTGAAGATGCTTCAAAAAGGAATATTGCGATACTTGTTTACCAGAGAAATCCCGAAAGAATTGTCCAGGCAGTCGGAGCGATGAGCCATACACCAGTTCGGAAGAAGAGGCACCTATGTCTGGTTTTAGACTCGCACGCATGCCTAGCAGGACAAGGGGTAAAATGCCCACCCAGTCTGTAGAGCTATATGTCATAATAGATGTCTTGAGCTGGCGATGGGTACGCTCCACCATGCCGTTACACTGGGGATGGTATGAAGTGGTGCGGTTTTTGTAAGAGCCTAGTAGTCTAGAAAATTGTTGAAACAAATTACTGTCAAAATTGGTACCGCGATCTGTCGTAATGACTTCGGGAACCCCAAAACGGGCTATCCATGTTTGCAGAAATGACTCTGCGACCGTTTCAGCCGTTTGATTGGTTATAGGAATTGCTTCGACCCAACGTGTGTACCTATCGATACACGTTAGTACGTATCTGAATTCGCGACTGGGAGGCAGTGGTCCTATGACGTCAAGATGCACATGTGCGAAACGTTTGTCTGGTATCAAAAAGGAACCCAAAGGTGACTTGGTGTGCCTATGTATTTTTGATTTTTGACAAGGTAGACAAGTTCTGCACCAGTCAGAGACGTCTTTTGCCATCGAATCCCAAACGAATCGGTCTTTAAGTAATCTTAATGTTGCACGATTACCGGGATGTGATAATGAGTGAATGTGTTCAAAAATTTGTCGCCGAAATTTTCGTGGCACGTACGGTCTGATCCTATTCTCGGAAACGTCGCAGTACACGTTCTGAACATCGTCGAGAGGAAGTAATCTTAATTTAAGACTAGATGATGCGAGATGAGATTGTATCTCTTCGTCTGCAGCCTGAGCCAACGCCAATTCGTGGAAATCTATGCCTGTAGCATTAACTACCGAAATGCGCGACAGGGTATCTGCGACGATATTGCCCTCACCGTCTATGTGTCTGATAGTTGTAGTGAACTGGCTTATGAATTCTAAGTGGCGTTGTTGCCTGGGGGAATGTTTTTCTCCCGATTTCTTAAAGACATATGTGAGTGGTTTATGATCGGTATATATGATAAATTGCCTGCCTTCTAACATATGTCGGAAATGCCGAACTGCAGAATACATAGCCAAGAGTTCTCTATCAAAGGTACTGTAGTTCCTCTCGGTGTCTGACAATTTCCTGGAGAAAAATGCCAGTGGTTCAACAACTCCTTGAGTCTTCTGCTGCAACACGGCACCGAGTGCGAAGTCCGACGCGTCTGAACATAGTGACAATTCGGCATCGGGGTTGTAGTAGGACAACAGAGCCGCGTCTGCGAGGGACTGTTTGCAGTCAAGGAAGGCCTGAGTTGTTACTGCGTCCCACACGATTGGCGATTTGTCCTTCGGACGCGTGTTGCGAATTAGCTCAAATAATGGCGCCTGAATGGCAGATGCATTTTTCACAAATCGATGATAAAAATTGAGCATCGCTAAAAAACGGCGGAGTTGTGCAACTGTCGCGGGTTTCGGAAAATTGCGAATAACCTCGACTTTCTGTGGTAAGGGTTTTAAGCCTTTACCAGAAATTTGGAAACCGAGATACTCCAGAGTGTCTTGCCCAAAGAGACATTTCTCAGGATTAACCACAATGTGGTGTTCAGCGAGACGTTGGAATAGCCTTGAAAGATCCTGAATGTGCGTTTCCTGATTGGTTGAAGCTACCAAGATGTCGTCAAGGTAGGCGTAACATCCCTCAAGTCCTCTAAGGACGTTATCAATAAAACGCTGAAAAGTTTGTGCAGCGTTGCGCAAACCAAAACACATAGTTTTGTATTCGAACAACCCTATGGGTGTAATGACTGCTGTTTTAGGTACGTCTGCGGGGTTAATAGGGATTTGATGGTATGCCTTCACCAGATCGATTTTAGAAAAAATTGTTTTACCGGACAGTAAGTGAGAGAAGTCTTGAATGTGTGGAATTGGGTACCTATCGGGAACAGTTATAGCGTTCAACCGCCGGTAATCTCCACATATGCGCCATTTCCCATTCTTTTTGGAACGAAATGTAGCGGACTACTCCACTGACTTTTGGACGGGACAATTATTCCAGCGTTTCGTAAAATGTCGAATTCAGCCTTTAAAGCCTTTAGCTTCTCCGGGGACAATCGACGGACCTTTGAATGTATAGGCTGTCCTGAAGTTTCGATGTGGTGGAAAACCTCACCTTTATGGGCTACTGGTGGCAAATCAGTTTTAAATAATTCTGGAAATTTTAGTAGTATTGCGTAAAATGGTGAATTTATCGCGATGGGGGTTGCAACAGCGTTATCGTTAGTGAGTACAGTGCCGTGTACTTTAAGTGTGGTACAGTGATCTTTTAGGACACGGTGTTGAAGATCAACTATTAATCCAAACGTACTAAGGAAGTCCATACCCAGAATAGCGTGAGAAACGTCGGCAACCACAAACGCGAACGAAAAGGTTCGACGCAACCCTAAATCGATATTTAAATGTTTAACACCATATGTACTAATAATACTACCATTTGCGGCAGACAAAGTGAAGTTTCCTTTTTTACTAGGTCTGTGTAGTTTAACCGGAAGGCAACTGACTGATGCACCAGTGTCCACGAGAAATCGAATACCTTGGTTACGATCAGTAACAAAAAGACGGTCTACTTTCGTTTTATCATCCGTAGCCGTCATTACGAATGATTCGGCGGGTTTCCCTGAAACGCGCATGGTGGAACACATTTCCTAGATTTATCTCTGAACCGTTGGTGATACCAACACCAGGTTTTGTTATGCGATTTTTTTGATCCAGGAGGATCTCTGCCTTTGGAGTGGCTACGAGTCCGTTGAGGTGCGGTGTGACTTCTACGCGATAACCTGCGGACAGATTCACGCAACTCTTGAATTTCATTATATAGCGTGTGTAGGTCAATACCGTCCGTCACTTTGGCAGTGGACATAGCCACTTCTTGCGGGTTCGACACCTCATGAATTTTATCCGCGATTACTGCGAGATCAGTTAATGAATCTTTACAGGTGGATATTATTTGTTGTGTTTGCACCGGCAGTCTTTGTAACCACAAGGGTTTAAGGAGTTTATCATCCACCTTGTCGGCAGCTAAGTTTCTCATTTGCATGAGGAGCTGTGAGGGTCGCAGATCGCCCAATGGTAAATCCTGCAAAAGCTGCTTTAAGCGTGCGCTTTCTGTTTGTGAAAACTGACTAAGGATTCTATGTTTTAAAGTCTCATACGCGTCCGTATCAGGAGGTTGTGTGACGATATCCTTAACATATGCTAGCATTGAGGCATCCAATGCCGAAATCACACAGTGAAATTTAGTGTGGTCTGCTGTTAAACCTGACACTACGAATTGCGATTCGACCTGAAGGAACCAAAGTTCTGGGTCATTCTTCCAAAATGGAGGAGCACGAAAAGCGACTCTAGCGACCTCAGTCATATCTATTTTACTAGAAGAAAAAAGTGGTTTAAAAGATTGGTTTTCTTACCCCTTAAGAAAAATATTTTTCCACTGGTATATGGGCCGTCGCCCGGACTGCCAGAAATGCTTGTTGCAGAGTTTATAGCTTGCAGAGAACTTCAGCACTCTTCACAAGGGCTTCGCACTGTTGCGTAGTGTTCTTGCGTATCATAGTTTTCTTCAGTCCTCCTGCGACTTTTATCAACGTTCTTCACAGACACGGGTCACCATCTTTGGTGTCAAAGGATAGCGCAGGATTTCCTGCACACCAAATATTAAGCTGAATACGTAAGCAGAACAAAGCTTTATTAATTATTTAACATTCTTGTTAGTAGAACAAAACGTAACACCACAATCTTGAAAAAGTTCTTATTCAGTAGATTTTTGCTGGGGAGGCGTTCGCTTTTTTTTGATGATCTAGCAGCGCACTGTTTAACGGGGGACGCTTGAAGTCAACTGCGTACACGCTGGAGCAGGGCCGATGAGGACGGGACCACTTGTCATATTCACCAGGGACGGAGTTACACACGGACTTCTAAATGCAGGACGGGAGACGATGGAGCGGAGCCGCACCGGTCACATTCGTCCTGTAGTGCTGCCGGACATCTGAAGGCGGAACCGGGACACGAAGCCGACCGTTATCTCCACCAGATCAGGGCTGCCCGCGAAGAAGACTGCAGTGCAGGGAGCGACTCGCTTTTATATTGAGCCATCTTTTTATAAATTTGCATACCACCACTTTTCTCTTAGAGATATTTGCATGTGGCCTTTTCCTGGCTGCCGGTAGGTATGCAGCGCCAGCCCGCGATCACGAACACCTGGCTAGAGCAGCCGTCACGTGTCGTGGGCAAAAAGGAGAGAGATGGCGAGGGCGCCACAGATCCCTTAGAAAGACCCCCAACGGAGCCCCCCCCCTCTTCTGTGCTGTTCTTCAGACGAGTATTTATAAGAGGGCTTCGAGCCAAGCACACAAATCCTATTACATGTTCGCAAGAACAAATTAAGTAGCTTACACGGTTGATCAAAAAGACTTAGTTTAGATTATCAACAAGTAATCGATAATTTAACAATGAGTTCATTTTAATTAATTAACAAGCAAATGATGGGTAAATTAGTTTTATTGGTTGTTTAAGGAATAATTACATTTAATGAATCCGATATGTTTAGGTTGAATTTCGTCAAAAATGAGCGTCCCCCCACTTTTTTTCTTAGGACTACAACACTGGGCTCAGGTCTTGCCGACTCACGCGTGAACGCTGGTCCACAGCAAGGCATTCCAAAACGCATCCTGGAAGCAGCAATAGGGTAGAAGGGGAAAATGCTGACACCAAGTCACCAATGCTGCCACTTAAATCTGTAACTAAAGTGATCAGATTTTGAACAGAGTTGGGGACATGTCTCCAAATCTGAAATAAAATTGGGACATTTTATAATTAAAGAATAATTAACTTTTAATCTCATTAAAAAACAATGTAATAATTAAAAATTGTCCCCAATTGCTTCTCTACATTTTGGGGACAAATTGCAAAAAACTCAGAAATCGGGGACGTTTGGTCACCTTACTTAGTGATTCCTTAACTTTTTCGAGTCGTGGCTCCCTTTTTCAGCGAAAAATTTTCCAAGGCGCTCTACCGTTTGTAAAATTATGACTAGAAGGAGATAAAAAAATAAAACTCGTGTAGCTCCATTATTTAAC
>JAWZYV010014831.1:0-69721 GCA_038373885.1 Cheiracanthium punctorium | reverse complement strand
GAAAAGTTAGTTGGACAAGGTTATGACGGTGCGAGTTCAATGAGTGGGTGCTTCAATGGGGTACAGGCACGTATCAAGGCATCATATCCAAAAGCTATATTTGTACATTGTGCCTCTCATAGACTCAATTTAGCTTTGTCCTCGTCCTTTTCTGAACCGCAAGTCAGAAACACGTTGGGTGTTGTTAATGATATAATCAATTTCATGCGCAATACCACTATAGCGAGTGATACACTAAAAAAATTAATTACGGAATTTATACCCGAGTGCAGACGTACCCGACTTATTCAGTTTTGCGAAACTCGATTTATCGAGAGGCATGATGCTATCATTGTCTTTGTGGAATTATTAAAACCAATTGTAGCGTGCCTTGAAGAACTGACTAATACTGGTCGTGCTATATCTTCCAAGGCATTTGCATTCTTAGCTGCTATGAAACAAAGTTCTTTTTTTATCAGCCTTTTAACGAGTGAAAAACTCTTAAGCTTCACTGTTACTTTGTCTGTGTACTTACAAAGCCCTACAAGAGATTTGAGCTCAGCATTAAATCACGCAGAAAGTGCCATTAAAAGATTGCAACTCATAAGAGAAGAGCCAAACGAATATTTTCTCAAAGAAATATTTGAAAAAGCACAGACATTAATGCAAGATCTCTTTGGATTAAATATTGAAATTCCCCGTTTAACTAAGCTGCAAACACACAGGAGTAATTATACTAACGCGGAGAGCCCTCTCGATTACTACCGTATATCTTTATTCATTCCGTCTTTGGACACACTCATAGCACATCTAACAAAACGATTCAACAAGGAAAATACTAAAATATTATCTGCGTTAGAACTTCTTCTACCTTCCAAACTCAAACATTCGAGTATTCAGGAACTTCAGAATCTGGAGATTTTTTTGCAGTCAAAATTTTCCCGGACAGAACTGGAGGCTGAGTACATGTTATGGTGCGATAAATGGGCCAAAGATGAATCCAAGCTGACCAATCCCTTGGATGTGCTGTCATCGTGTGATGGTAGCTTTTATCCGATAATAAAGTATTTATTGACCATTTTAAATACCCTCCCAGTCACTACATGCTCTGCTGAGAGAAGCTTTTCATGCTTGAAAAGAATAAAGACTTATCTCAGAAATAAAATGAGTGAAGAACGTCTTGTAGGACTGACACTTCTCGCCATTTATCAAGATAGAGAATATGTCAACTCCGACGAAGTTGTCAAAAGACTGGCAATGACAAATCGAAAAGTTTTGCTTTGAATTTTCTAATAATTTATTGAGGATTATTTTTTTCGGTGTGTTTAGTGATATTTCTCCAGCATTCATTTTATTTTACATCAAATGTCACTTATTTCCTTTGCTTACCAAAATAGAGAAGAATTCACAAGCATTATGTAAGTTTCTTTATATTTTCTGTTGTATTTTTTAATTTCTAGTGTCAAAACTCATTTTTTAATACAAACTCCCCCCCCGCTCATCTTAACTACATGATATTCGAAGGAAAGATTTTGGACCCCCCCCGAAAGAAAATCCTGGCTACGCCACTGATGCACCCCGAAGTTCCGGTAGACAGGAGGGAGGGGTTGACGGGCTGCAATTCGTCGGCCAAGCATATCCCACACATGCTCTATTGGATTCAAGTCCTGTGAGTATGCTGGCCAATGCATACGGGTGATATCCTCCGATTGAAGGCATTCGTCTGCAATGTTTGCACGGTGAGGACGGGCGTTGTCATCCATAAACACAAATTCAGCACCCATGGCGCCCCGAAACAAACGTACATGTTGTTCCAGAATGACATCCCGATAGATGTGGCCTGTCATCGTTACACTCTGAACATGCAGGTCAGTTCTGGAACCAAGAATAATTCCTCCCCAAACGAGCCATCCTGCACCACCGTAACGGTGTCTTTCAATGGTGTTCTCTTGGTGGTAACGGGTACCTGGCGCTCTCCAGATGAATGTCCGGCGAGAATCAGACTCCAAACTAAACCTGGACTCGTCGGAAAACATCACACAAGACCACTGTTGCGGTGTCCACAATGCATGCTCTCTACTCCAGGTTAATCGCAGGCGACAGTGAGTTGCGGTAAGTGGAACACATCTGACAGGCTTACGAGCATATAGACCAATGTGCCCTAAGCGTCTGTACACGGTCTGCCTTGAAACTGTCGTGCCGGTAGCTGAAGAGAGCTGACGAGACAGGTCTGATGCTCTACTCCGTCTGTTTCTTTTGGCAGTAACTGCCAAATAGCGGTCCTCATTCGGCGTTGTAACTCGGGGGCGACCTGTGCTGTAACGTCTACTCACATTACCATCATCTTGGAATCGTTGCCAAAGCCGTGAGATGACACTCTGGGCGATTCCAAGTTCCTCGGATACTTCCAGCTGGGTACGTCCACATTCCAGTCGTCCGATAATTCTGCCACGTAAAACATCATCCAAATGCCTCCTTTGTGCCATAACTATGCGGTTTTTGCACTGAAAGGCTTTCACAGCGCTTGTGAACAATTTTACTTCTTTGCCACCATTCCTTATATACACCTCTCCTACACTCTCGTCATTGTGACGTACCATCCACGCCATCTGGTGGTTTCCTGTAATTTCCATATTCTTCTTCAAGATGTGTGTGATCATTCCACAGGTGAAATTCTTATTTTAGAGATCAATTTCTGTGTGATTCTGAATTATCCTTAATTTATGGACATGAGTGTAGCATTGTATATACAATTGACTGTCTGTTTAACGACGATCTCTTTCCAAAGACGATATTTCAAAGTCCAAGCAACTCCAACGTAAAAAATTTCTATTCAAAGACGAGGTCGTTTCTGTTTAACAACGATTTTTTTCATCTTACGCTACAGAAACAGGGGAAAATTATATTAATAGTGGGAAAAAAGTATCGGGGAATGTCAAAAGTGCAATTCGCAAGACAATCTCAACTACCTGAGTGTATTCTCAAAGGTGTTTTAGAAGCAAAGAGAAAATTCTTAACAGCACAAAAATTTAGTTCGGGACCCAAATCCAAACGGGCGAAAAGTCAATGTGGCCGATTGGAAGAGTTTGCCAAGGCACTTCTGCATGCAAATGGTTGCATAAAGCATGAGCATCCAACATTCTATTTTCTGGGCCTTACCATATAGTCAAGTGGATAAAACACTCGACGTGATAGGCGGCTGAAGTGTGAAGGTCCCGCGTTTGGGCCTACCGCGCGGCTGTCGATCTAACTATCTGGAGTTTTTCCAGATGGTTTTCTTCAGATTTAACGTGGATACGCGTTAGAACCTCTGAAAATATCCACCGACCAAGGCAACAGCCCCAGAATGCAGATGCCTCTAGTATAGGCTTGCCACATAACATCATATACATCATATAACACATAACTACAATTTCTGGAGGCCCGACGAGTGGCTGAGCACATAGCGCTCGCAACTGAGAGAAGAAAAGTGCCTGGTTCAGGTCGCGTCCGTCAATCTAGCCGTTCGGAGTCTTACGCAGCTTTCTCCGAAACTTCTCATAAATACGGATTAAGACCCCTTAGAAGGTCTTTAAGCTCGATTTTTCACGGTTCCTTGAAAGTGTTAAACAGAGAGCCAACTCTCTCTCTCTCTCTCTCTCTCTCTCTATATATATATATATATATATATATACCAAGAATATTTACAATAATACTTACTGAATCCTTTGGACTAAACATAATTTCTCTATTTATAAAAATGATAGAGCTTTTATTTTTAAACAGAAGGAGGGGCAAATTTTATTGACTCGCTATCGCTACAGTGGCTGGAGCACAGTTTCCAGTTTTATTTGTACAGTGGAACGTGTCTAATGGGACTACCCTTGGGAAGAACAAAACTGGTCACCTTATAAAGGCGGTCACCTTACAAAGGTGGTAAAGTGTGATGGTTGTAAAGCGAAATTGCATTAAAGTTGTCACTATAGACAGACCATCTCTTTACCAAGGTGGTTACTTTAGCAGGTTCCATCGTATTTGAATGGACGACGGCACACTGATGGGGGACAAATGGAGAGAGCAACGGGAAAATCTTCCGTTGCTCTCTCCATTTTATAGGGAACGGAGTTTGCGGTTTAGTGCAGAAATCTTTTATCGGTAAAACCCGAATTGCCATAAAAAAAAGTCTCAAAATTCGCGAGGAGGATGCCCTCTTACCCACTGCAGTCATGTTAGACGCAGCGGCAATCAGCATCGGCCTTAAGTGATGCTGAAGCATAGACGAACAATCCAACCCTCCACAATTTGTACAGCTTTCATTCCTTCAACTGCTCTCATAAGTTGTCCACACCACCCAGACATACGGGTACAAATCCTCATTATAAAAGTAAAACATATTTTAAGATATCAGACAAAGCGAGCACCTGGCAATGTATAGCTGGTCTGGTTTTAAAAAAGAAAACTCAAATTGTAAATAGCAGGTAATAATGATAATAGCTGTAAACAGCAATTGAGGTTGATTTACTGCAGTCCTCACAGAAAAGCATGGGAATTACTTAATCTGGAAAACTTAATGCCATCCTAAAATGCGAAAATGTATGCTGTGAACACTGTATATTGCACGGTGGATGTGAAATGGGTCCAATGATACATTCAGCAATTATACTCCGTACACACTAAAATGCTAATGGGTAGGGCCCGCGAACAACAACATGAATAAAGGTCGTTACTGATTATCTACGTCTTCGTTATCGGTAAAACCCGAATTGCCATAAAAAAGTCTCAAAAGTCTCTCGTGGCTAATCGTGGCTCTTCACTACAGTGGTTAAGTCGACATTCATCTGGCGAAATGTACGACTTTTAATGACCAGTCAGGATCTACCAACAAAAGATTGATGTGTTAAACTAAAAGTCCTGTCCCCCCCACTCAATGGAGGGAGCAACGGAACAATTTTTTTTTCCCGTATCAGTCCCGTCGTCCATTGAAACGCATAAAACACGTGGCTTATGAGCATCGGCCTTAACTTGATCGGTATAGGGTATAGGGCGCACGATAGCTCTACCCCCTCCCCCCCTTTCCGAGTTTTCTGTCGATGGTTCTTGCAGGACAACATATTTATTTAGTTGTGATATACCATGTCTAATTATACATTATGAGAAAAAGTATTGGGAAATCAATGTATCATCCTAATGAAAAACGGAGCCCCCCCCCCCCCCAGATGGCTTCTCTGGATCCGCCCCTGGTTGTCACAGTAAACCATCAAACGTAATTGGCTAAAATTTTTAAAAACTAGAAATTACAAGATGCCCAAAGAAAATCTACAACGTAAATAAGGAAAAGTGCATGTATGTTCATCGATAGAGCTTTTTTACAAGAGTATTTACAAGAGCTGTCATTAAAAACACTGTAAGAAGCGCGTACATTTTGAATATTATATAAATTGTATAAATTACTGGCTATCAGAAATTGCAAACCATAATTACTTAATGCGTAAGAAATATAATGCATTATTAACTATGCGGCTAAAGCTTCATTAAATATATCTTATTGATTGCGCTCCAGTAAACATAACACGAATTAATTTTTTTTTTTAATGGAACGTGATGAATAGTAAGTTAAAACCCGCGGTAGAAATTTCATTGAGTCTCACAGCTTTATAATTATACACAACAGTTAAATACATTTTCTTTTAATTATGCCTAACAGGGCTTTACATTAATTTAAGCTACTTTGTTATTTAGGGGGTGGGGTTGTATGAATGTTATAGGAATGAAATTATAAAAGGAAGGAAGATGAAAACTAGGCTTTTGGCTACGTATTCAAACATTAGAAATATAATGGATTATTAACTATACGGCTAAAGCTTCATTAAATACATCTCATTGACTGCGCTCCAGTAAACGTAACACGTTAATGGTACGTGATGAATAGTTAGTTAAAACCTGCGGCAGAAATTTCATTGAGTCTCACAGTGCTATAATTATATGCAACAGTTTAATATATTTGTTTTTAATTATGCCTAACAGGGCTTTACATGAATTTAAGCTACTATGTAATTTAGGGGCTGGGGTTGTATGAATGGTATAGAAATGAAATTATAAAAGGAAGGGAGATGAAAATTAGGCTTTTGGCTACGTATTCAAATAGACATATTATTCACTTGTATTTTCGAGGAAAATAGTTAGTGCCTGTATTTCAAATTCTCATAAATCTAAAAAAAGAAAGAATATTTTGAATCTCTTTGAACAATTTCAGGCGAGGCGTCCGTAAGTGAGGACACAAATTTTGAAAAACTATTACAAAGTAATTACTAATAACTGATTGTGAGTCTTGAAAATGGTTGCGTACAGTACAGTTTACGGGAATTTAGTAATAATAATTTCTTATTTTTTATATTACAAATATAAATTATAAAAGTATATGCATAAAAAAAAGTGTGTGCGTGTAATCTTTACGCGCGATTGAAGTAAAACTTCTTTGACGTTGGATTCAGTTACAGCCAGATTAATTTTCTTTGTGGTGTTCATCCCCATGTACTTAAACCGTTGTTCCGTCTGGAGGTTGGGTTAGAATCCAGAGAGTGTCCATGTATTATCCTTTAACTGTGTTCTGAAATCGTTTGCAGCCAGGGTTTGTTTCTTTGTGGTGTTCCATACCTGTGTTCTTAAACCGTTGTTCCGTCTGGAAATTGGATTAGAATCCAGAAAGTGTCCGTGTTGTAGTATTATTCTTTAACTGTTTTCTTATGCCATTGTTCCGTATGGAGGGTGGGTTTGAATGGGGGGAATGTCCATAGTCTAGTATTATACTTTAACTGTGTTCTTTAACTGATGTTTTCCTCTGTTTATTGGGTTCGAATGCAGGTAGTGTACATTTTTTTTGTGTTTTTTAGAGATGGGGAAAGAATGAACACCCTGTTCTTTTGAACCTGTTCCCAAGAAAGAACGGGAACACCCTGTTCAGTGATCACGGCAAAAACATGTTCTCAGTTCATTAAGGTCCGACGCTTCAAAATTTTATGGCAGGCAAGCGTGTTGAAAAGAGAAATTTTGGAAAATGCCTTAAAGGTGAAATTTCTCATTGAAAGGGACGATTAATATTTTTTTGCAAAGAAAAATTTAATTCTCCCCCATATTAAATCCCCCAGCTAAAATTTATCCTCCCCCAGCTAAAATTGTTTGCAGAAGTTCACATTTTAGCTTTATCAAATTCTAATTTTGGAATCTTAGTTATATTGAGAAATACTGATAACGAAGATGATTATCTGGGGGGGGGGGGGGGGGATAGAACTTTTAACCCAACCTACCAAAATTTTAAAGTGGACCCGGGCAAAGAAGCTTTCTTATATGTTCAATACAAAATGCACTCACAGGATTACAATTCGTCAATTTTTATTATTCCAGCCAAACTACTCAATTTGAATCAAAGTAAAAAATTTAATAATAAAGAAAATGATAGTCTGAAACACAAACAAATCGAAAAAAAATATTTTATCAACGTCAAACAATAATATAAGCATTACACTATCTCAATATAAAACGCGCCTTCGCTTCATACGCTCTTAGCCATCTCTTATTGGCTGAAAAAGAACCTGTTCCGGAGCAGCCTCTCCTATTGGCTGAAAAAGAACACGTTCTTTGATCACGACTCGAGGTGTTCTCCGAGCAGTGAGCGGGAACACCTAGTTCTTTTCCTGAGCTGGTGTTCTTTTTCGGAACGGAGAGCTGAGGCGTTCTTTCGGGGAACGGAGTAAAAGGCGTTCTCTTGTTGAACAGGTTAAAATAATTGTTCTTCGGTGAAAGGTGTTCTTTCATTAAATCTGTTCCCTGTTCTTTTGCTTTAATTAAGTTCTGAGCTAGGGTCAAAGTTGTAGACTTGGAGTCAGAAGCAAGGCCGTACATAGACGGGGGGGGCAAGGGCGGGAAATATTCTGCCGGCACCCATGGTGAGGGGTATGAAATGCAGTGATGTATAAATGAACGAAATGTTTGTGCAGTAATTAAAAAAAATTAATCTTGCTAAATTAGACTGAAATTGGGTGTGGGGGATATATCCTGAAAATTTTATCCCGATATACGATGCTCCCCGACTCCGAAATTATTTTCTAGGTATGGCCCTGGTCGGAAGCCATTTAATCTGGATTTTCGGAGCCATGTAATTTTATATGCCAAAGTCGTATTCATTTTCTTAAATCGTAGTCGAAGCAATCGACATATTTATACACGCGTATTATTTTTAATCTGGAGCCTGATACTTAACAGCTTTTTAAACGGAGTCTTTAATTTTTAAGCTGGAGCATGTACTTTTTTACCCTTTAAGGCGCAACCCTTTCCCAATGCTGAAATAAAGGCGGCCGTTGCCATCGCTAGACTTAACTACTAGTAAGAGGGCGGACGATCGAAACGTTCATCGTGTGCCACAGATCTAGAAACCCTTTTTTTGACGACAGCTGCCATTAAAATATTTTTACAAAAAATTACTGTTAACATACTTGATTAAAGAAAGCCAGAATGTTGGTTGCAAAGTTTTTTTTAAACATTTTACAATTGTTGTTGTTGTTGTTACTAATGCCCTCTGGCAACCCGCGGGGCGGTGCCAGATCCCTCAAATAGGGAAGCTATGGGCGGAAGGGGCTGCTTCCATTTTAATGAGCCCCAGTGGGAGGAACTGCGACTCAGCTTGGGGTCCCCTAATTTTGAACCAATTCCAGAGGAGGGACCCACCCCCTGAAATCGGCACCCCCAGAGGTATCGTTTAACAATTTGGAGGACATTGAAGCCACGACGGATTTTACGTGCACCAGATCCCATTAGGGCACACGGTCCAACAGCAGTCGAGCCGAGAGGAAGTTGACCCTCCCAAGCACTGGCCAATCCGGATGCTGCTTCACTTTTCGTGTTCTTATGGCAACGGAGTTTAGTGCCCAGACCACTGCGGGTTTTACAATTGTACTAAAGTATAGTACATGTTAAAAAGACGTATATTTTCATTTTTAAATTGAATAGAATAGTCATAATAAAGCTACCATAAATCAAAGAACCTGTTCTCAAAAGAACAGGAAAAAGAACTGTTCTTTAAAAAAGAACGGGAACGGTGAACAACTGTTCTTTGAAAATAGCGGTTTTCCCCACCTCTAGTGTTTTTCTATCACAGTGTTCTTAAGCGTTGATTTCGTCTTTTGGTAGGTTTCAAATTATTATTCTGCATCCGTGTTTTTAAACTGCAGGTTCTGTTTATTGTTTAAGATTGATTGCGGCCAGGGTCCGTTTCTTTGTGGTGTTCCATCCCCGTGTTAAACCGCCTCCGTCTTGAGGTTGGGTTAGAATCCACGGAGTGTCCATTTGTTATTCTTTTTTTCTGTTCTTAAATCGTTTGCAGCCAGTGTTTGTTTCTTTGTGGTGTTACATACCCGTGTTCTTAAACCGTTGTTCCGTCTGGATGTCGGGGTAGCATAAAGGGGACCATACGTCTTCGAAATTCGAGGACAGTCCCCAAATATAGATTTTTTTTTTTTACTTTGTCCCTAAAAATACCTTGACTTCTTGGGGACGCGAAAAGTCCCCAAATTTAAAGATTTGTACTTTTTTCCCCTGAAAGTTTCCGTTTAGCTTATTTCTTTCAGAAAAAATTGAAGAAATAAGAAAAATAAAAACAACTAAAAGCGCCTTCTACTCAGAGAAACAATGAAATTCGATCTCTGAAAAACGTTTGTTGTCATTGTATGTGTAGCGTGTACAGACATTCAATAAAGTATTCGACTATGAGTCAAATTTCCCATTTCAGTTTTGTTAATGATTAATCACTTTTCAGGAACAACCATGCTTTAAATGTGAAATTCAAGTACGAAATTTTTCTTGCATTCGAATACTTTTTTTTAGAGGGTGTAAAAGGTTTCATGAAAAATGATCACAAAACGAGCCAATGTGAAAAGCAATGTCTTCTGAAAAAAAATCTGATGTGTCCAACACATGACTTCCTTGCACGTCTATTAGATCAAAAATATTTTCGACGCACTTCCTCTGAACTTATTTGTTTGAAAGAGATAAAATATAAATAATAGTAAGGATTAGCGATTTCTAGCCAAATATTTCGATATCGCCAAGCTGAGTTCAATTGGAAAGATTTCCTTCTGACACTTTATTTGGCGATATTTCACCAAAAGCCGACAAACTTGAGATAGTCTGAGAGATTTTGGGGACAGCCAAAGTAGGCACTGACCACAGACTTTCAATGAATTGAATGCATCCATACACCTCAATGTATTTAAAGTCATTTGGCTCACCCTGTAAATAAATTCTCAGTCGATTACTGTCAAAAAAGATATCGAAAACAGTTAGATATTACAATAGTTCTAAATACAAAAGTTCAAAATTCTACGGGTTAAAGTTTTAGAGTTATACAAAATACGAAATAATTTTTGCGCCAAATTTGACTATATTTCTGCGAAACTCGTCAATGTCGACGACATTTGGCGAGAGTTTAAGCATGGGCCAAACAATGACAGATTATCGCCAAATTTGGCGATATTTCGCCAAAACTCACCGAGAACGATGACAAATGGCGATACTTTGGGCATGGACCAAATGACTGACTATCGCCAAATTTGGCGATATTTCGCCAAAACTCGCCAAGAACGATGACAAATGGCGATACTTTGGGCATGGACCAAATGACTGACTATCGCCAAATTTGGCGATATTTCCCCAAAACTCGCCAAGGTCGAAGACAGACGGAGAGATTTTGGGCATGTACCAAACAATGACTGTCTACAGTTGTATTATATTGAAGATGTCCATAGACATTAAAGTACTGAAATTCTTTTCGGTGGTCCTGTAAATAAATTCTCCAGTAGATTGGAACCAAAAATCGAGATGCACAACTACATGTTACAAAATCTTATATATGAAATTTCATAATAGTTTTTGAGATTTGAGAGTTAAATACGCACACACGTTCACCAAAAGTCGCCAAGCTTGGCGGCTTTTGGGGAGGCACGCGAGGGAGGCAGGTGACCGTGGTCGGACCATTACCTAACTTATGTGGTAGGACGGTATTGTTCTTGAAATGGATGAATGCCCCTAAAATTGCCATTGACCGTAATGTATTGGAAATCTTTTGAGTGTTCCTGTAGCAGAACTATAAAGACACTTCATTTTCTAACTCTGGAGAAATTCATTTTCTAACTCTTTACAGCATATATCACTTCTGAGTCGTTTGAAATAGCCCAATACCTCTAAAAAACGCTTTGATGAATTTCGGCCCATAGAGCGTAATGTATTTTGAATCTTTTGGGCTGTTCTGTAGATAAACTATCCTGTCGAATAGTACCGAAAGGGGAGATGCACAACTAGATATGTTACAACGTTCCTAAATATAAAGTTTCAACATTCTACGCCTAATAGTTTTTGAGATATGCGAGTTTAATGAATTTCGGCCCATTGAGCGTAATGTATTTCGAATGTTTTGGGCAGTCCTGTAGATAAACTATCCAGTCGAATGGAACCAAAAGGGGAGGTACACAACTAGATGTTACAACTATCCAAAATATGAAGTTTCGACATTCTACGCCTAATAGCTTTTGAGTTAGGCAAGTTTAATGAATTTCGGCCCATAGAGCGTAATGTATTTCGAATCTTTTGGGCGGTCCTGTACATAAACTATCCATTCGATTGCCACCAAAAGGGGATGTGCACAACTAGATCATAGAACAATTCTAAATATCAAATCTCAATATTCTACGACGAATAGTTTTTGAGATATGCGAGTTACATACGTACGTACGTACGTACGTACGTACAGTACGACGGCATGGAAAAACTGGTCACAAACGTACGTACGTACAGACGGCATGAAAAAACTGGCCACAAGAGACTCGCCGCTGGTCAAAATGAGTTGCAGACGCGTTAATATGATCGTGCATGCTAGCCTACGATGAGATGCATCGAAAAAAAATTTTTAATTAAATTTAGAGGTAGTCAAAATCGGTTTTTTTGTGGAAATTTGGCCCCCAAAATTTTTCGGGATCACATTACTTCCTTATACTACGTACAAGGAAGTATTACAAATACTATGCCAAGTATTAAATTATGAATAAATTGCAATATTTCAACATGGTTTTCCTTTCATATTTCTGGTTTAAATAAATATTTATAAATACTTCCATTAATTTATTAGAAATAAGAATACACAATTGATATAAAGAGCTATTAGCATGGTAATATGCTGTGTCCTCGAATAAGTCCCCAAAGATATTTTCTAGTGTCCCCAAGTTTTCCTTGTATTCCAGGACAATGCTTGATTTGTCCCCAAAATACTGTTTAGAAATATGGTCACCTTAGGTTAGCATCCAGGAAGTGTCCGTGTTGAACCGGGGCCGTCGCTATCCAACGGGCCTGCGTATGAGTTGCCATCGCTAAAAATGAGTTTATCATTGAGGCCTGTTTTCCCCCAGTCACAGTGTTCTATTTTATTATTCTAAGTATTATGAATGTTATATTATTTTATTATTTTAAAACAATTTTTTTATACTATTGTCGTACTAAAGAACGTTAGATGTCGGTAATCGTTTTGTGAATCGTGCGCCATTTTCTTTCATGAAAATTTATCATAAAATTCGAACATTTTGCTCTGAATGTAAAGGTAAGTGAACACTGTTATAATGTATTTAGAAATTCTAAAAATATGTATGTAAATCAAGTTTAGTGAATAATTACTCATGTGTTATTTATAAATAAATTATTTTAATCAGAAATCGTATTACTGGAGTAGTTTTTACTTCCTTGTACGTAGTATAAGGAAGTAATGTGATCCCGAAAAATTTTGGGGGCTAAATTTCGAAAAAAAAACCGATTTTGACTACCTCTAAATTGAATTAAAAAATTTTTTTCGATGCATCTCATCGTAGCCTATCATGCACGATCATATTAATGCGTCTGCAACTCATTTTGACCAGCGGCGAGTCTACTGTGGCCAGTTTTTCCATGCCGTCTGTACGTACGTACGTACGTACGTATGTATGTAACTCGCATATCTCAAAAACTATTGGTCGTAGAATGTTGAGATTTGATATTTAGGATTGTTCTATGATCTAGTTGTGCACCTCCCCTTTTGGTGACAATCGAATGGATAGTTTATGTACAGGACCGCCCAAAAGATTCGAAATACATTACGCTCTATGGGCCGAAATTCATTAAACTCGCCTAACTCAAAAGCTATTAGGCGTAGAATGTCGAAACTTCATATTTTGGATATTTGTAACATCTAGTTGTGCACCTCCCCTTTTGGTTCCATTCGACTGGATAGTTTATCTACAGGACTGCCCAAAACATTCGAAATACATTACGCTCAATGGGCCGAAATTCATTAAACTCGCATATCTCAAAAACTATTAGGCGTAGAATGTTGAAACTTTATATTTAGGAACGTTGTAACATCTAGTTGTGCACCTCCCCTTTCGGTTCCATTCGACTGGATAGTTTATCTACAGAACCGCCCAAAAGATTCGAAATACATTACGCTCTATGGGCCGAAATTCATCAAAGCGTTTTTTAGAGGTATTGGGCTATTTCAAACGACGCAGAAGTGATATATGCTGTAAAGAGTTAGAAAATGAATTTCTCCATTAAAAAAAGTGTCTTTATCATTTATAGTTCCGCTACAGGAACACTCAAAAGATTTCCAATACATTACGGTCAATGGCAATTTTAGGGGCATTCATCCATTTCAAGCACAATACCGTCCTACCACATAAGTTAGGTAATGGTCCGACCACGGTCACGTGCCTCCCTCAAGAACTATGCCAAAAGTCGCCAAGCTTGGCGACTTTTGGTGTACGTGTGTGCATATTTAACTCTCAAATCTCAAAAACTATTATGAAATTTCATATATAAGAATGTTGTAACATCTAGTTGTGCATCTCGATTTTTGGTTCCAATCTACTGGAGAGTTTATTTACAGGACCACCGAAAAGAATTTCAGTACCTTAATGTCTATGGACATCTTCAATATAATACAACTGTAGACAGTCATTGTTTGGTACATGCCCAAAATCTCGCCGTCTGTCCTCGACCTTGGCGAGTTTTGGCGAAATATCGCCAAATTTGGCGATATTCAGTCATTTGGTCCATGCCCAAAGTATCGCCATTTGTCATCGTTCTTGGCGAGTTTTGGCGAAATATCGCCAAATTTGGCGATAATCTGTCATTGTTTGGTTCATGCTTAAAATCTCGCCAAATGTCGTCGACATTGACGAGTTTCGCCGAAATATCGCCAAATTTGGAGCCAAAAATTATTTCGTATTTTGTATAACTCTAAAACTTTAACCCGTAGAATTTTGAACTTTGTATTTAGAACTATTGTAATATCTAACTGTTTTCAATATCTTTTTTGACAGCAATCGACTGAGAATTTATTTACAGGGTGAGCCAAATGACTTTAAATACATTGAGGTGTATGGATGCATTCAATTCATTGAAAGTCTGTGGTCAATGACTACTTTGGCTATCCCCAAAATCTCGCAGACTATCTCAAGTTTGTCGGCTTTTGGTGAAATATCGCCAAATAAAGTGTCAGAAGGAAATCTTTCAAATTGAACTCAGCTTGGCGATATCGAAATATTTGGCTAGAAATCGCTTAATCTTACTATTATTGATATTTTATCTCTTTCAAACAAATAAGTTTAGAGGAAGTGCGTCGAATTATTTTTGTTCTAATAGACGTGCAAGGAAGTCATGTGTTGGACGCATCAGATTTTTATTCTTGTAAATAAGCATGACGTTGTAATACTATTTGGACAATTTAATTTTGCCAGTTGGAAATGTTATTTATCAGTTATATATGCCTTGATTATGTGATTCAGACTTACATCTGGTACAGTGCAGAAATACAGTAAATTATAAATTATTGATTTTTGACCGTTTATACAGAAACTTCAAAAGAAGTTAATATTTTGTACAAGCGTTCATTATGCTTGCTCAATTTCAAAGTTCGATTGAGAAAGCGACAAAAGAATAATATATACTACATGAAATGTCTTTATTAAAGAATAATTAATTCAGGGATCGCGCTGTAGAGCGTATTTTATCAATTTTCTCCAATATACAGGATATCCCGAAAACACTGAAATGCGCTTTAATACATCATTTGTTAAAGATTAATGTTGAATTGTTTAAAATAACGTAGGAAATACGACTACGTTCATGAAATATTCATTATAAAAATGTCTTTCTCATTTGTGTATTTAGTTATTTTAAAGTATATTAAATATCCACTTGTGAAACTAAAATAAGCAATCGTGAATCATAAGAGTAAGCGCTTCTTTGTTTTTCCCTTCAAATTATATGCATCTATTTTCTTAATGTCAATATGTATCATAGCAAACAAATTAATGATGAGTTCGTACTTGAATGAGTAACACAATTACTACTTAAAACTACATTAAATAACGTTTGAAAGCACTGGGAAGCTTAAGAAATGCCTGATGTATACGTGAAGACTCGAGCATCGATAGGCCTCTTTGGATGGCTCATCAAAATACACGCGTAGGCCCGTTACTAATTGCGAAGGCCCCGGTTGAACTATTATTCTTTCACTGTTTTCTTAAAAAGTTTTTCCGTAAGATTTGAATCGAGAGAATGTCTATGTTGTGGTATTTTTCTTTAACTGTGTTCCTAAACTGGTGTTTTCTTCTGCTGGTTTTGTTTCACGTATTATTGTGTTTCCGTGCTCTTGAAATGTAGATTTGGTCTGCTAGTTTGGCTCGATTGCAGGTTTCATTTCTTCATGTTTTTCTATCATCGTGTTCTTAAACCGTAGTTTTCGCCTGCTGGTTGGGTTCGATCGCAGGCAGCTTCCGCTTTTCCAAAACCACGTGAGCGTTACTTCCGTCAGAAAAAAAATCTGAGTTACTCCCTAGTTGCGCCTAAAGAAGTTTTACTTCAATAATATATTTAAGAGAAATTATTTAATCAGATCTGAAAGAGTTATTTAAACTTGAGTTTGAAAAAAAAAAAAAAAAAAAATCTCTCAGAATAAAACAATATATTTGCTGATTTTCATCTCTTCAAAAGATAATTTATACTTTTTTCCTATACAAAACGGCGATCATTGTCATTGATAGTGTACAACAGTGTGTAGATGTCAGTTCAATAGCAGCTTTTTTTTAGCACTGGAGTGCTATTTCGCTCGATTACGGTTTTTGTGTAGACTCGATTTTCCTACAATTAGCGCGCTGTGTCACTTTTCGAATGTGTTTTTTATAAATATATTTTGAGTATAGTTAGAAAATGCCTGGTGAATACTGTAAAATAGTTTTAGTAGGCGATTTAAACATAGATTTTAATTCCGAAGAAGTGATTTATAGAACATAGAAGACAAACACGCTACACTCATAGATTATGATACACTTTCCAAATGGTACTTATAAAGGTGAAGTATAGTTTGACTATGCCTGGCAAAAATTTGTAAAGAGTTTTGGTAAGAGATTTTAATATAGATTTCTATTCGGAAGAAGTGCTTTATAGGAAAAAGAAGGAAAACACGGTACACTCATACATTATGATGCCCATTCCAAACAGTATTTAAAATATGTCTACGCGATATAGTTGGAATATGCCTATAGTTCGAATATGCCTGGCGAAGATTGTAAAACAGTTTCAGTAGGCGATTTTAAGATAGATTTCGATTCCAAAGACGTGTTTTATAGTTCAAGAAAGAGTTGATTTTTGTTTTAACGCTCCTACTCTCGCCAACCTAAAAATTTCCCGCACTTTGGCGAGCTTTGCAATCATGGGTCTCTAGGAGTTATGCACAAGTTCCAATGATCCCAAAAGAACTAGATGAAAACTAAAGTGAACAAATGAGCGATAAACGCACCCGTTAAGGAATTTGAAGACACATAATTATTAAAACTACATTAATTGGCAACCCAAAAAAAATGAAAATGTAACGGAATGCTGCACTTATAGGTTGTTCCAAATCACTATTTTAATTTTAAATTACGATTGCCACATAAATACACAAAATCGTCATGGTTACTGCATATGTTTAATGATCGCCACCTTGGCGAGAGTCGGGGCGTTAAAGTAGGAATGAACCCGAGAAAGACAAACACGGCACACTCATGGATTATGATGTACATTCGAGCCAATATTTAAAACGGTGAAGTATAGTTGTAATATACTTGGCGACAGAGGCGTAGCTAAGGGGGGGGGGTCATAACCCCTCCATGAATAATTTTTTGCCATACAAAATGTATATTCTTCACTACATTATCACACACACGTATACATATATATGAGTGTCAGTAGTCGTAACACCCCCCCATGAAAAATTTCTGGCTACGCCCCTGCTTGGCGAAGATTGTAAAATAGTTTAAGTAGGCGATAAGATAGATTTCGATTCTAAAGATGGATTTTATGAAACAAGGAAGCAAAATACGGTGCATTCATGAATAATGGTACACTTTCCAACTTAATGGAATAAGGAACAAAAATGGGGACGACGCAAAAATTATGATATGCTTTTAATAAGTAGCACTATAGTGCGTATTTAAAATCTGAAAGTGTTTCAGATTTTCTTCCTTTTTTTTTAATTTCAGGAAGATCATAGTCCACCAGTACCAGTTCTATTGAATGGGTAATCTAAGCAATAACCCGGGAAGATTAGGCAAAAAATACGCTGAAATTCTTATAGTGCACTCCGTTAATGTCAGCTGAATGTGAGAATTCGCAGAATGCGGATAATTATCATGAATTATATAAGTTAGAGTAAAATCAATTGTATCAATGTGATTGAGCGGAATCGGAATTCGAGTATTTTGGATTATACAGCTTGTCCAGCCTTAATGTGACCCAATAGCTAATTCCCGAACAGTTCGGTTTAGATATGCACTTCCAATTTGAAAAATGTTTTTAAAAAGGTAAAAAAAATGTTTTTACGTGCTTTTCGAACTAAAAAACCCATTTAGAAAAAAAATACAAAAATTAAATTTTTATACGGTTCCCAGGTTCTATCACTTTATTTAGGAAAAAATGTAGTACACAAAAACAAAGTAAACACAAAAAGTTCATTTTATTACGATAAAAACTGACCGAGTTATGGAACTTTGAAAATCATACATTTCATCCATTTCTCGGCTATTTTCAAGAAGCTAGTAAGGGACCGTCTTAAAAATGGCCGAGAAAATGGATGAAATGTATGATTTTCAAAATTCCATAACTCTGTCAGTTTTTATCGTAATAAAATGAAACTTTTTCTGTGTACTTTGTTTTTGTGTACTGTATCTTTTCCTAAATATAAGTGATAGGACCTGGGGACCGTATAAAAATTTAATTTTTTTTCTAAATGTGTTTTTTGGTTAGAAAAGCACGTAAAAACATTATTTACCTTTTTTAAAACATTTTTCAAATTGGAAGTGCATAGCTAAACCGATCGGTTCGGGAATTAGCTATTGGGTCACATTAAGGCTGCTAACGGTAATTAAATGAACGTTAACGGTAATTAAATGAAAAATTAATTTTTTATTTTGAATGAAATACATTAAAATCTAGAATTAAAATCTATTAAGAGTGCGTGATTCGTTACATTTTGTGGATAATCATAACTAGCGATTGGTGTCGTTCTCAAGTAATCGTTAGAGTGACTGGATCATTCCTTGCGGTCTTTAAAGATATTCTTTTAAGAGGCCTCTGTAGTCGGCTTGCGAAGATTCAAGACCCAATGCTTTACTATGGAGAAAAGTGCCTTAACGCCTAATCATTTTTCTCAGAAAGTATTAGTTATTTTAAAATGAAATTTTCCTGTGCGAATCTTGAGAATTATTCGCAAGGATTGCGCGAATCAGATTTGAGTTAATTTAGCTGAAAGAGATTTTATTGCAGTCTGAAAAGTAACATAAATTCTAGACTGCAATAAAATCTCTTTCGGCTAAATTAACTCAAATCTGATTCGCGCAATCCTTGCGAATAGTTCTCAAGATTCACGCAGGAAAATTTCATTTAAAAATAACTAATACTTTCTGAGAAAAATGATTAGGCGTTAAGGCACTTTTCTTCATAGTAAAGCATTAGGACTTGAATCTTCGCAAGCCGACTACAGAGGACTCTTACGAAATCATCCAACTTTTGAACAGCTTTATAAAGAATTGATTGATGATAGAGCCTTCTAAAACTTTTGAATATCTCTTCAGAAGCTGCACGATGCACTCTTAATAACGGTAATGTTGTGAGAGTTTTTACACAAGCAGAAAAAACTCGTAGGTACACATGCGCTACTTTGTAAACTCACGAAACGGGACGATACCTCAGCTCATTTTGAGGGACCATTTCTGTTCTTACACATTTATTCGGAAAGCTGCATAGGGTATGTAGATCTACAGCTAAAAAAAATGCATTTGTAAAGATTGTGAAGATATCAAATTAATTTTTTCGAATGTTTACCATCATTAGCTCGTTTTTAGAGCTTTTCCAAAGCCCTGAGACGGGTGTAGATTTGAGGTTATGACAATGTGACCTCGAAACGCCCGAGTGTACCTCCATATGAAAGCACAACACTTGAATGCTGTCTTCTTTTTCCAGGTAGCAGGGAGGCCGCCTACACGTACGCCGTGACGAGTGCTGGCGTGACGTACGCCATCACTCAGGCCTGCAGTCGCGGACTGCTCCGGCACTGCGGCTGCGATTCGTCCCGGGACGGGATGCTGGACGCCAGGGGAGGATTCAAGTGGGGCGGCTGCAGCGCGGACGTCCGGCACGGCATGAGGATGAGCCGCCAGTTTATGGACGCCAGGGAGATAGAGGGCGACGAGAGGTCGCTCATGAATCTGCACAACAACAGGGCGGGCAGAAAGGTAAGGTGAAATGTATTATAGGCTCGGGGCGCACTTTTCGTTATTTTCGCGCGGCGGCAAAATGACGATGGTGTGTACTGATTGTAACAATGTACTGAAAGACAGTGCTGGCGCGCTCTGTGCCGCTGCGGGACGGTAGGAATTCGCCGCCAAATTTGCACTCAAGATGGGGCGGTTGCCGCTGGTATAGTGTGCATTACGCCTATACATCGCGGTTACTTCACGCCAACATTGCGGCATAGCTGCGAGAAAATAGCGAATGAGTGCACCCAGCCTTATGAATGTTGTCTTTTCTCTTCGAAATCAACCAGTCAGTATAATCAAATTATTGTTGTTCCTTAATTTGTCACAACTTCGAATCCAAAACCGATTGGAAGATATTTTTTTTATTGATTTTTTCCCCCCTACGGTGGGCACTTATCGTGTAGACATTCATCGCTAGAAAGGACCGAAATGTCCGTTTTATAGCGGGGCACCCTGTTGGCAGTCTAACATTACCTCTTATGAAGGGACGAACAACTTAACAACAAAGCCGAATTCGGCAGTCGATCCCGAGCTCTAATTGTAGAGAGTGGTGGGCTAACCACCATACGACATGAGGCGAAGGATAAAAGATTCAAAAAAGTTAGAAGGAGGTGGGCATTAAGTAGGGTGGGACATTTTATCAGCTTACGCAAAAACTTTTTCAAAGAAATGGCTTATTATTTTTAACTTCTGTTTTAGTCTTGAGTCCAAGTTTAATCTGATAGCTCTCATTTTTGGATAGACGAAGCGGTGAAAATACCCTCGTATAATAAGTTTTACATCACAGAATGGCTCTTTGAAGCTGCCTTTAGAAAACGGCTTTGCGCGTTAATTTTTGGCAAAGTAAACTCATTCTTAATTTGCATATTCGCTTACTTCTTCAACATTTTATTATTACTATTACTATAGAATACCAGAAAAATTTTGAGCAAAAACAGATTTCAAGGTTTTAGTGTACTCAAGTGGGGAGGGTGATTGCTACATGGCACTTTCCCCTTGAATTCACCATTAGGAAAACGTAAGAGTTCAGACCGGAATGTGTTATTTTAGGTTTCAGGAAGTCTGACTTACTGCCATACTAAAAGTTACGATTTACATGGATGCACTAATTTGTATGAATAGACATTCACAACTGAAAAGGTAATTCCTACAAGAAAGGTAAATCATGTCAATTATGCCCCGACCGGTGGTCGAGCGCATAGAGCTCTGAAATGGGAGACGGAAGGTGCCGGGTTCAAAACCAGGTTGCGTCCGTCGACTTAACCGTTCGGAGTTTTCCGTGGTTTCCTCCGAAACTTAGCTTAAATGCGGATTAGAATCCCACGGAGAGCATCCACCCCTCGGCTTAGATACCTTGTGCAAATAATTGGCCGTAATCCCACAAGACCATGTCATATATGTTTATTGTTAAGACTACTTTCTAACGCAATGTTTTATTTGTGTGTACACTAATCGTTGCATATATAATATTTCGCTATATAAAGCAAAAGAGTCCCTTTGGTGGCCTAGTCACTAAACTCCGTTCCCGTAAGAACACGGAAAGTGAAGCAGCATCTAGCTTGGACAGTACTTGGGAGGGTGAACTGCTCTCTCGGCTGGACTGCTGTGGGATCGTGTACGCTAATGGGAACTGGTGCACGTAAAATCAGTCGTGGCTCCAATGTCCTCCATGTTTAACGATACCTCTGGGAGTGCCGATTTCAGATGGTTGGTCCCTCATGTGGGAATTGGTTCAAAGTAAGGGGACCCCCGAGCAAAGTCGGACTTCCCCCCCACTGGGGCTCTTTAAAAATGGAAGCTATCCCTTTCCGCCCTTCGCCGTCCTATATGGGGGATATAGCACGGCTCCGTGGTTGTCAGAGGGCATTAGAAACAACACAACAAAGCAAAAGAACAACGTTGTTAAAAAATTCCATTATTGCCATTATAAAATTGCGCATGTTGTGTGAGTGTGCTCTAATAAAAGAGCTATAAATATGTGTGGACCACTACCAAAGCATTTAAAATGTAACAAATTCACATCAGACAATTGCAATGCAGGGGCGGCCCGACACGGTAAGCAAGGGGTAAACGTCGCATCGGGGTGCCATCTTTAAAGGGGCGGCATTTTGAACTCAATAACTGAGAAAAACTTGATCTGGAGCATAAAAGTGGGAGCCTTTTTAACACTTTCCAAAAAGGTTGAAAAGTGTTTATGATTTCCGTTTGTCTGTCTGTTCATCTGCCCGTCCGTGCTCTAACTTCCGTAAATATGCATGGACTAGCAGCCTTCGGCGACCAGTTTTGGCCGTCGATGGCCGCATCGCGGCCAAAATGTGCATGTTGTTGAAGACTCAATAGATAGCTCAATACTCAATAGTAGACTGTAATTTTTATTTTTTAAGAAAATCACAAACTCAATATATGTATAACTCGGGGCTGCCTCTCATGGCATAGCTCCTCAAATACTCAAGCCACACGGCCTCGAATGAGAGAATGCCGAGCAGGCCCTCTGCTGCGAACCACGTGACAGCAATAAAGAGACATAAACCAGATGCCGCACACAGAGGCGCTCCAACAGTGCAACCTAGTATGCATGGATTACTACGAAATTTATGTATGTTTTCTATGTACAATACCATGTATCCTATTGAAAATAATACATGTGGCATTTATAGGGGTTCTACAGGAGAGAGCTCAGAAGATTTCCAATACATTACGCACTATGGCCAGCCATTCTTTAAAACGTATTTTAGAGATATTCGACTATTTGAAATGAATTAAAGTCGGTATTGATTATTGAGGATTACAATATAAATCTCTCCCTCCAAAATAGTGTCTGTATTAGAGATGGGGAAAGAATGAACATCCTGTTCTTTTGAACCTGTTCTCAAGAAAGAACGGGAACACCCTGTTCAGTGATCACGGCAAAAACATGTTTTCAGTTCATTAAGGTCCGACGCTTCAAAATTTTATGGCAGGCAAGCGTGTTGAAAAGAGAAATTTTGGAAAATGCCTTAATGGTGAAATTTCTCATTGAAAGGCACGATTAATATTTTTTTGCTAAGAAAAATTTAAATTCTGGGGGGCAGACCCCCTCCTCCCCCACATTGGCTACGTATCTGATGGTGGGGACAGAAGTTCACAATTTTAGCTTTATCAAATTCTAATTTTGGAATCTTAGTTATATTGAGAAATAATGATAACGAAGATGATTATCTGGGGGGGGGGGGGATAGAACTTTTAACCCAACCTACCATAATTTTAAAGTGGACCCGGGCAAAGAAGCTTTCTTATATGTTCAATACAAAATGCACTCACAGGATTACAATTCGTCAATTTTTATTATTCCAGCCAAACTACTCAATTTGAATCAAAGTAAAAAATTTAATAATAAAGAAAATGATAGTCTGAAACACAAACAAATCGAAAAAAATATTTTATCAACGTCAAACAATAATATAATCATTACACTATCTCCATATAAAACGCGCCTTCGCTTCATACGCTCTTAGCCATCTCTTATTGGCTGAAAAAGAACATGTTCCGGAGCAGCCTCTCCTATTGGCTGAAAAAGAACACGTTCTTTGATCACGACTCGAGGAGTTCTCCGAGCAGTGAGCGGGAACACCTAGTTCTTTTCCTGAGCTGGTGTACTTTTTCGGAACGGAGAGCTGAGGCGTTCTTTCGGGGGACGGAGTAAAAGGCGTTCTCTTGTTGAACAGGTTAAAAGAATTGTTCTTCGGTGAAAGGTGTTCTTTCATTGAATCTGTTCCCTGTTCTTTTGCTTTAATTAAGTTCTGAGCTAGGGTCAAAGTTGTAGACTTGGAGTCAGAAGCAAGGCCGTACTTAGACGGGGGGGGGGCAAGGGCGGATTAAAGGGGGGGCGGAGGGGGCGACCCCCCCCCGAGAAAAAGAAATTAATCTAAAAGATCCTATTTTCCTTCCAAAAAATGGATGTGTATGTCAATCCTCTAACTTACCGCCCCCCCGACAAAAATGCATTAATCCGCCACTGGGGGGTCCTATGAGTTCGGACGCCGCTCCCCCGAACTTATTACATTATATGTACATGGTGTATTTATACAGGGACGTAGCCAGAAAAATTTTTCTGTGTGGGGATGGTGAGGGGCATGGGCGCCGGCAGCATAGGGCAAGGGGGGGAAATGCTCCCTCCCTCTGGATTTTTGTATGCAGTGTTATCCTTTGCTTTTTTGCTCTTTCCAACATGGTAACTATACTTTGAAGTAGTCTTTGCCCCCCCTGGGAAATATTCTGCCGGCACCCATGGTGTGGGGTATGAAATGCAGTGATGTATAAATGAACGAAATGTTTGTGCAGTAATAAAAAAAAAATTAATCTTGCTAAATTAGACAGAAATTGGGTGTGGGGGATATATCCTGAAAATTTTATCCCGATATACGATGCTCCCCGACTCCGAAATTATTTTCTAGGTATGGCCCTGGTCGGAAGCCATTTAATCTGGATTTTCGGAGCCATGTCATTTTATATGCCAAAGTCGTATTCATTTTCTTAAATCGTAGTCGAAGCAATCGAAATATTTATACACGCGTATTATTTTTAATCTGGAGCCTGATACTTAACAGCTTTTTAAACGGAGTCTTTAATTTTTAAGCTGGAGCATGTACTTTTTTACCCTTTAAGGCGCAACCCTTTCCCAATGCTGAAATAAAGGCGGCCATTGCCATCGCTAGACTTAACTACTAGCAAGAGGGCGGACGATCGAAACGTTCATCGCGTGCCACAGATCTAGAAACCCTTTTTTTGACGACAGCTGCCATTAAAATATTTTTACAAAAAATTACTGTTAACATACTTGATTGAAGAAAGCCAGAATGTTGGTTGCAAAGTTTTTTTTAAACATTTTACAATTGTTGTTGTTGTTGTTACTAATGCCCTCTGGCAACCCGCGGGGCAGTGCCAGATCCCTCAAATAGGCAGGCGATGGGCGGAAGGGGCTGCTTCCATTTTAATGAGCCCCAGTGGGAGGAACTGCGACTCAGCTTGGGGTCCCCTAATTTTGAACCAATTCCAGAGGAGGGACCAACCCCCTGAAATCGGCACCCCCAGAGGTATCGTTTAACAATTTGGAGGACATTGAAGCCACGACGGATTTTACGTGCACCAGATCCCATTAGGGCACACGGTCCCACAGCAGTCGAGCCGAGAGGAAGTTGACCCTCCCAAGCACTGGCCAATCCGGATGCTGCTTCACTTTTCGTGTTCTTATGGCAACGGAGTTTAGTGCCCAGACCACTGCGGGTTTTACAATTGTACTAAAGTATAGTACATGTTAAAAAGACGTATATTTTCATTTTTAAATTGAATAAAATAGTCATAATAAAGCTACCATGAATCAAAGAACCTGTTCTCAAAAGAACAGGAAAAAGAACTGTTCTTTAAAAAAGAACGGGAACGGTGAACAACTGTTCTTTGAAAATAGCGGTTTTCCCCACCTCTAGTCTGTATCGCTAATAGTTCTTCTATAGGAGCTCCCAAAATAATTGCAATACAATACGTTCAATGGCAGGAATCTCTTTAAAGCACAATACTATATCCTACAATATAATTAGCTAATATGACGACGAACCTGTGCCTCCCTCAAAAGTTGCACCAAAAGTCTCTAATATGGGCGAATTTTGCAATAAATTGCCAAATACTATATTTAAGTTTGCAGAGGGGCTACACGTACCATAGGACTGCCATTGGTAACACACAAATGTTGTTTTGAAATTCCTTCGAAAAACTGTTAATGATACGGCTCGCTATTCCTCTCGGATTGAAGCCGTCAGGATATAAACTTGAACCATGGAAGACAAAATGCATTTAAGTTGAGCATTTAGTATAAGTAATATTTGTATTAATAGAATTGGTTTAGGACAATATGTATTAAAGTACAATATACCGTGTTAATAAATATTTCGTGAAATTGTTACATTAAATTCATCATTTTTCAAAGGACCTTGCAACTAACAAAACGATAAGTATGCCTACCTTAGTATTTTCCACCGTTGTTTCAACAGAAGCGGGACTATTTTAATGTTTTTTTGTTGTTTTTTCTTTCCTAAAAATTTTCAAATGACGTTCTGAAACACCTTGTATATTATAAGTGTGTGTATCAGTCTACGCCTGTGACAGGTGTCGTGGAACTTCCGACGGTGGAAGTTCCGACGCTCATGAAAATCGTCGGATTTCCGACTGGGTGGAGGCAGCGAATGACGGGACCCTCTGTTTTTTTTTTTTTTTTTTTTGAGAGGGGGGGTCTCGCAAAGGGCCAGAGGTAGCAAATGTTCAAGGGGACCCAACCAGTGAGGGAACGGTCCAAATCGTCGAATCCCAAATCGTCGAATGAATTAGCAACAGATGTCTCAAAAGGTTGGGGACCTAGTAAAAATCCAACATGTAATTGTGTTATCTCCTTTTCCTTCGGAGAGAGAATCTTTGCTGTCTCGGAGAGGAAGCAAGTTGACCCTGACCCTAGCTGCCCTCCCCCTCCTCGCGGTCACTTCTATGCTCGCGGTAGCTCCCTTCGGCTCCTGTCCAGCTGTCACGGAGTAGCTGTCATTTATCATCAATAATGGGCTGAAACCGTGATCCGCCACAAAAATTACAGGGGATGTTGTCAGCAAATGAACAGTAGTAGCATACTTGCTGTTTTTTTCTTTAATGATACACTATGACATATTTTGATACACTATGACATATTTTAAATCTCAATATAAAACTTCTATTCATAGATTTTTGAGGGGGGAAAAAAGTTTTTTTTTTTTTTTTTTTTTTGAAATTTAAAATGCACATATATTTACTCTTGAACATACTTCATGTTGCAAATTCAGTAATAAAATATTATTAACTTCAAAAAATTAAATACATATTTAGCATTTTTTAATTTGATTTCAAATTATAATTTAAAAGATGATTACATATGTGTGTTTGTTAAAATATTTTACTATACATATGTTTGTAAAAATTTCATTTTTTTTTCATCCAGGTTTAATATTAGTTCATTCTATATACCATGTTTACTCACGTAATAGTCACCCTCGCATAATTAGTCGCACCCCCGTTTTAAAGCAGAAAAAATATCGTCAAAATGTTTTATCGGCATAAAAATCGCAGTCACGTATATTTGACCTTCATATATGTCTGTAAAAATATTAGTGTGGAAATATAGCTCTTTTTTGTGTGCAACTGTCGAAAAGATTATTTAATATATTGCAATAATCTGGAAGCATTTGGTAAAGTAGTAATGTTTTAGCATTAGAGTGAACAATATTATGTAGTAGATTTCCCATCACAATAGTCGCACCTAAATTTCACCATGAAAAATTGACACAAAAAGTGCGACTATTACGCAAGTAAACACGGTATATTAACAGCAGTTACAACTTTTTAGAGAAATTTGATCATGTTATAGACAATTCATTAAAAATGCTTTTTGAGAAAACACGGTTTAAAGTTACCTTACTGTTTTTAAGCATAAGTTGCTTCCTAGAACGTCTTTAATTTTTTTGATTAATTATTATTATTTACAGGGAACCCATCTGACTCTAACATTTCAAAGATTTAATTTTAAAAAAATCTAGTACACACAAGGTTGAGGGTTTTTGTTCCTAAAAAACAGATATTTTTAATTCTGTGTGTCTTTTTACGGGGTCCTTTTTTAGGCCTCCTCCCGTAGAAAACAGTAAATATAAATAAACTATTGCTTCAAAATGTATTTAACATGAATAACTAAAAATTAACCAGCTGCAATAAATAAATGCTCGAAATTAGGATAATAAATACAACAATATTCTGGAACATTTTATTTGAAAAATAGGTAATGAAAATGACGATTGAAAATTAAATATTCTAATTGAAATATTTATTATCCTACATATTATCATGGAAGAAGGAGTTGGTGCCTGTGTAAATGTCACTCCTTCATAGGGGGTTGTACTCATGCTAGGTGAAAATGTCGCGAAGTTTCAATAAGATCGCATATTTTTAAGTTTTATATAATGCTAGAAAGAATGTCCACTCTAAATTGATATTTTGTTGAGCAAAAATTACTTGATTGGAATTTTTTGTGAAATATCTGACAATAATATATACATCATCAAGAATCGAAAGCTTTGGCAATCATTAGGCTTTTTTTTTTCCTTTTCCATTTTGCACTTATCTACAAAGGTTATAAAATCATTACACAAGATATTTGCAAGCTTGAGATTTAAAAGTGAATTATAGCTTCTACAGAAAATAAAGAACATCAATCTAATAATTCATAGGCCACAAAGGGTTTATTATTATTTACACTAGCTGCAGTACCCGTTCTTCGCACGGGAATGAATGGACTTTTGAATATTACGATTTCTTGTGATTACTATTTATTGTAATAAAGAGATATAGCAAAAATGGATATCGCGTTATATTGTGTTCATAGTCATGCATACCGAATTTCAAGGCAATCGTTTGTATGGTGAAGAAGGCGATGCGGCGTAGCGCAATCTACTGGCGAGTTTTAGCAAAACGGATACGGCGATAATATTCTTCGCATTCAGATATCGATGTATACGAATTTTCATGACGATCGGCTGGACAGTCCTGAAGTTCATGTGTTGACGCGACATCTAGTGGCAAGTTATAGGAAAATGGATAGCGCCAATCTCTTCCCCGTGTTCAAATATCTAAGTATACCTATTTTCATAGCGATTATTTGCACAGTCAAGAAGTGATACACTGCAGGGCCATCTAGTGGTTCAATAAAGTAATGATTTGCTACAGCGCCGTCAAGTGGCGAGTTATAGCAAAATGGATAACGCCAAAATATTCTCATTGTTCAAATAGCTCTATGTATGCTGATAGCGACCGTTTGAATGGTCAAGAATTTGGCCTGCTGCAGCGTCATCTAGTGGCGAGTTAAAATAATAATGCATTGCAGTGTCATCTAGTGGTGAGTAACATCAAAAGGAACGCAGTTAGAATATATTCTTCGTGCTCAAATGTGTAAGTATAAAAAATTTTATGCCGAGCGGTCGAACGGTATAGAAGTTGATGCTTTGCAGCGCCATTTAGCGGCAAGTTACAGCAAAATGGATAGTGAAAAATATTCTCCGTGTTCTAATATCCGCGTGTACCAAATCGAAATTGGTTTGTGCGGGTACGAAATCGAATCCGCGTGTACCAAATCGAAATCGATTTCATCGAAATTGGTTGGACGATATTCGCATAGCAAACGGCTAAACGGAATAGAATTCGACGTTCTTCTGCGCCACCTACTGGCAAGTTAGAGGAAAACGGATAGCATAAAAACCTTCTCCATGATAAAAGACTTAGGTGAACCAAATTTCATGGCGATCGGTGAAACGGTGCTGGAGTTTTTCAATCTCATACACACATACCAACATTTATTTTTATCTATAACCAGTGTTATTATATATACCAGTCTCAAATAAAATCCAGTTTCAAATGTAAGTCTCGCCAAAGTGCCAATACACCATTTTGCAAGAGTTTTTTCAGGGAATCATTCGAAGCATTGACTTAGCAGCAATCAAAATGGGAAACGGTTCGACCGCCAAACAGTAAAGCAGGCATATTTTTAAAATTATCAACTATAACGTGTTTTATTCATCGTTACCTCGATGAGAAGAGTTCAATTTTCTGAAATTTGGCGGAATTCCCCCAAGTTAAATCAATGTACTCAATTGGCGAGATTTCTGAAGCTAGATCGCTTGAAATGCCCTAATAACTGCATTATTTCTGCACGGATAATTAAAATTTAACGCTGTATTCCATTAAAACCTATGCACTTGTTTTCTATTTGCATGAGCTCTCAGTAAATTGCGCCAAAAATCCTAAAACTGTGCAAACCGCTAGAACTCACTTTCTAAAAATCGGCCTATCAGCCATTTTATTTTTCGCCAAACTAAAAAAAATTACATATTAGTCTCGGAAATCTTCAATCCTCATTGTTTTGCGTAGAAAACATTTGATTCCTGCTCTCATTTCTTATGCGCACACGATAATATAATTAAAAAATAACCTTGCAAATATAAATTTAAAAAAATCATTATTATTCTTTTATTTTTACTTTAAGAATTTAAAACATTTTATTCGACAAAATCGCCACACACGGCAACCACGATGCTTATTTCACACTTTTTTCACTATAGGGGTTACTATTACGGAAAGCTTTCTGCGTGGAGAACATAAAAAATTCCTGGAACGGGTGGATTTTCAAAGTTTTAAAGTGGATTATCATTTATTCTATATTATTCTACATACCTGTGCAAAATTTCAGGCTGATAGGTCCATTTTTGTGGATTTGTATACTACCCAAATCGACAAACTGACAAACAGAATTTCATTTTTATTTATAAGATAACCTACGCTTGTTTTTAAAAGTACACTCTCATTAAAGGTGCGCCAAGCGCTAGAATCATCTTCTGAAAATCGCATATCAACCATTTTATTTTTCGCCAAATTAAAAAGTTGCACATTTTAGTCTAGGAAAATTTCCAAATCCTATTTTTAATTTGAGTATAAAAGAGTTCATTCCTGCTCTGATTTCACATGTACACGATGTTTTAATTAAAAAACAGCCTTCCAAATATTCTAAACAGAAAAAAAAGATTATTCTTTTATTTTTAATTCAAGAGTCTAAATCATTTAATAAATTTGCCAAACATGGCAACCTCGATGCTTATTTCTCACTTTTTCACTGCAGGGACTACAATTGCGGTATTGCGGAACGCAAAAATTGGTGTTTTTGACGGGTTTTTTTTATCAATATCTCCTAAACTAATTCGAATTTCGAGAAAATCGCTTCGAGGTGTGTCGGGACCCGTGCTGGAGAATTTCCGTACAAAATTTGGTAGGTCTACGATCACCCGTCTGCGAGCTACGCGAGACACAGACAGACAAACTAACGGACTAACGGACAGTTTACGCATTGCTTTATTTATATAGATGCTAATCAGAATTTGAGAAATTGCAAAACTATATCAAGTCTGACGTGGCGTTTAAGTTACGCATTTGCTTACCGTTTGTGGAACAAATTAGAAGACTTAAAAACAATACTTGAAAGACAAAATCAGCGCATTTTCATTTTAATACAGCAGAATGCTATAAGTCGTATCTGAAAGAACTTTCTATAAACTTTCCTTGTACATGAAATTCATGACAACATATGAAGCCTATTTTGATATTTGTCAATTATTTTCTCTATCTGTGGCTGCAACTATGCCAAATTATATCGGTCGAAAGCTTTTTGAAAATTCCTTTTTTCAAAACACTCCCTGAAAATGTAGCGGAGAGCCAGAACGTTTCTTTCGTGATTATTATATCGTCGTTACAGACAAAAGAGCGACTCTAAAACACTCAAATGTTAAAAACACTACATTTAGCTTTTAATTAACATTGAATATAAATTTTAAGAACAAATAATTTTTTTACACGTAGTTTATGCGAATGTTAGCAAAATTTCAAAATATAATTTTTTTTCTGCGAAATTTCTGTTTTTTTTTGGTTTTTTGTTTTTTTTTTTTTTTTTTTACAAAAATTCCGTACCTCTGATGATATGAAATTTGGTGACATAATAGGTGGTTGCTCCGCTTAAATTATAGGCGTTGAATTTTTAAAATATGATTAAATTTTGAAATTTGTAAAAATCGTTTCAAAATTCGTAAATTTTGTGCCAGCATTTCGAAATAAAGACTACAGGGAATGGAACGAAATTTGGCGACTTAATAAGTGGTCGCTCAAATTCAATTCTAGGCTTCCAATTTTGCTAAGATGTTGATTAGATTCGACATTTTATGAAAATTATTTCAAAATGCATAAATATTCGTTCGCGCATCACAAAATAACCACTAACGCGAATCAAATAAAATTACTTAATTATTCTCTAACCTGTAATCTTTTAACAATATACAAAAATTATAACTTTTCTTTCGTTACTTTTAACAATATGCTATACTTCCACTCATTGTACTCCTATACAATGCTGACGAAAGTTCTTGCTTTTTGGAAATTTGCATTCAGTACTAACCCATGAACAATAGGTACTTCAGTTATAGTTAGGGATGGACGCGAGACGACTTTTTTGCGAGACGAGACAGAGATTTACAGATCTTTTGCGAGACGAGACACACATTTTTAACATTACGATATAGGGATTTTTGCGAGACGAGACAAAGCTTTTAGGCTATTTTGCGAGACGCGAGACGCTTATTTTTCGTCTCGTGTCCATCCCTAGTTATAGTAAATAAATAAAAATATGCGTTACTTTAAACTAATCTGTTCCCTACTTGAAATTTTTGGCAATTTTTTACCACTCCAAGTTACTTTGTTAGGATATAGAATAGTGAAGAATTAATACTTCTATAATATCCATAGTTAAAAAGCTTGACGTCGAAAATTAAAGGCCACATGAAATTAATAATTTCTGTCGCAGTCATTTACATCATAATCAAAATAAATTAGCACTTTCTTGAAATAGGTCTTCTGTATTACCCATTTTAACATTCTTTCATGAAATGAAACTTTTCTGCTGAACCACTACGATTATGTAGTAAACCGAGCATCGCGGTTTCGTTCGTTTTCTAACTATATTATATATCAACAAATTTGATGCAATACACCGATTATAGAACACTTTCCTATACAAGAGCAAATAAGAGAATATAGCGATTTTAAACAGTTTCAAACGCAATGTTATTGGCTATTATTATATTAATTTGAATGTGAAAGAAAAAAATTAAATGTAAATAAGACCAAATATAATTTGATAAATATTCACTGCTGCGTATATAGTACAGTGGAGCTCGCTTATAACGAACGTGAAGGGGCCGCGATATTAGCTCGTTATAACTGAGTGCTCGTAAAAAACGCTGATTCGTGAAAAAATCATAAAAACTCATACATTCTTAATAAATTACCTAATTTATTTATAATTAAATTTTATTTCTTGAAATGTTATTCTTTAGACATATTTAGCAATAAAATCGTAAACTGCAAAAGGAAAAAATAAATAAAATAACGTATTTTTTAAAGCTATATTCAAAAAATATTTTTAAAAACTTATTAAACTGACTCGCATGTTCTAAAAATTGACTCTTTTATTCATAGTGAGTTAACCTGACTCGGAGATTTTTAAGTCCAGCGCAAACACTGAATGGGAAAGTGGACGAAAGATCATGAAAATAGCCATTTTCAGAAATTTTTACAAAGCTATATTAATATACCCACTCTCACTTCAAACTTGATTCATATCTTTTCTAAAGCTTAAAAATAAATCTTTTATTATATCTTAATACCGTGTTTACTCGCGTAATAGTCGCCCTGGCATAATAGTCGCACCCCCCTTTAGAAGCAGAAAAAAAATAGCTTGAGAGTTATAATATTACGGAGTAGATTTCCTCCGCATAATAGTCAAACCTAGACTTTCAACATGAAAAATTGGCAAAAAAGTGCCGCCATTATGCGAGAAAACTCGGTATTTTGCTTAGTATTTATACTACCTATCAATATATTCCGTTTTTGAAACCAATACAAAAGTAGTCAGAAATGACACATGCTTCTGAGAACACAGCGAAAATTGTATACAATTCCCCCCCCCCTCCCCCCATTTGAATGACTAATATCCTTTTAACGCATTGGAAGACAAAATATGGGGTAAAGAGAATTAAAATATGCCTTTATTTTAATTCATTCTGTAAAAGGTTAATAAAAACATCAGATGACAAAATGAGTATCAGATTTTTTGTGCAAACCGTACCACTTTCTGGGAGTGTGAGCCAAAAAAAAAAAATCATCGAGAACTCTATGAAGTATTTGGCTGTGGAATTCCATCTTTGAAATTGTTTTCTAAAGGTTTCATAAATGTCACTAATTTTTCATTTATTGCAGTGCGCAGCTTTTAAGAAAAAAAAACTTTCTATCGCATTTATTTTATTTTGACTTGTGTCCATCAAAGGGCTCTTATGCAGTTCTGTTTTTTGAACACCCTTATTACAATGTTAATAAAATGCTTTAAGAAAGTAAAGCCAGAGTATTCTTTCATATACCGATCAAGTCCCTTTTGCAGTTGCTTCCGGATACGATAATAGACATCCATTAATCTTTTGACCATCCGTATGTGCGACTGTGCGGCAGATGTTTTTTTTTTCTTTTCCTCCCCACCCCCCGCCACCCTGAAGCAGGGTTTGGAATTCGATGAGTTGGGCTATAACCGTCTGCCGAAGACAGAAGATAATCGGGAATTAGAGCAGGATGCAATAATAGTAAATAGTAATACAACCCCTAATTCTCGACTCTCCTAGACCCAGAGCACACAATGGTTAATGACCGTTAATTGGTTTTCGATCTTTTGGGATTCGGTCAGTTGGGGTATAACCTACAGTGATGGCCGGACCACTGATGTTTTTTATGTGGGGGAGGTTTCGCAAAGGGCCAGCGGTAGCATATTTTCGAGGGGCCCCCCTAAGCGAATTCCCACGTAACCCCTGTGACAGTGATGAAACATCTTAATATAAGGATCCAAATATTCGCTCGGTCACACTGTGTGTTTTATGGAATGCAACGTACGCTCAAAGAACAGAGATGGGTGGTTCTAGGGAAGAAAAATTTCTTATCGGATTAATACGTTTTTCTTCAAGGAAAAAACCTGATGGAGCTGCATTTATAAAGAAATTACATAACCTCAGATATCTGCCTAAAAGCTAAAGCACAATACCCCGACGAAAAGAAAAGCTTGGATTGTGATAAGGTTTATTTACGAGCATAGCTTCACAGTTTGTCAAAGGAAGAAAAGATTCTTTCTTCTATGTAACTTGAAGGTATGTTCCAGATCGGAACAAACCTTCGAATAGATATCGGGTATGGAACTTTCCACCCTCCAGCTAATGAAAGTGTGCGTGTCTATGGCTGAAAAAATATATCCGATAAAGCATGGCGCCCGGGAAACATAATAGAGTTCCTGCCGACACAGTAAAGTTAACAGTGCGTGTGAAAATGACTATATAGGTAAGAAGTCTACATATTTTTTTGACATTCTGTGAAGAAAAAATACTTTTCTCTCTTCGTACAGGGATTAGATGGTGGTGCCGTTTTTCTATGGTACTGCGTATTTCGACAAGACCCAACAAGTCTAGTGGTATTTATGTCACAATTTATTTATTTATTTATTTATTTTTAGTTCAAAGGGAAAAAACAATATTAATTTTTTTTTTTTTTAAAGGTGAAGGTATGGTGTTATCAAGGACGTATTTAAGAGAGGTCCAGGGGTACGGACCCCTCCTCCCCTGCCGAAATTTTTACTTTTGTTAGTAAAATGATAATCATAAATTCTTTATTTGTGAAAAATTCTGCATTATTTTTACCGTTTGGCCCAATCCGTAGTTTTTTTCTGGATACGTCCCTGGTGGATGTTACATATTCAAACTCTTCTTAAATCGAATAAGCATGTTTTATGAGGAAACTCTTGCGTTGATACATTGTGACAGTTATTTAGCTTAAAAATAAAAAACCTTGGTAATTTTTTATAGTTGGCAACATTCAGTTAAAACTTGGCGATTGAATGCTGGATATGTCGGGATTTTCTTCCCGCGTATTAACACTCTAATTATCGTTTTGTTTCTCCTTTTGAGTGAAATTGTCTAAATACAGCATTTCTAAGTATACATCGATCACCAAAGTCTTCTATTCCAGCAATAGCAACAGTATTGTTGAGGCTAAAAGAAAATCTGCAGCCAAGTACAAGCTGACAACAAATGTTCCAAGAGTTAAAACGATCAAAATGCTGAAGTGGGTAAGAAAACCCTCACCCCTTCAGCAAATTGTTCAGAATGTTGTTCTTCGTCTGGACCACCAATGCTGTAACTAGGGGACTGGCCAGGTGGGTAGCTGCCAGGGCCGCAAGTTTCAGAATGGCGCATTTTGCAGGCTTTTCCTACATAATAGCAAGTTAAGAAGAAATCTTAGGGGTGCAAACTTTAAATCTAGCCGAGTGCACTCAGGACCCTAGATATGACTCTGTGCAACACATCACAGCCATTCAAGGCAAGCATGTCGAACATATCATAAATTAAAGTCGAATATCTGTAGTTACTTTTAAAATTTGCATTGCATTGATCGATTCAGTGTGTATATATATATATGTGTGTGTATATATTATATATAACTCGGCTGTTCGAGCCTCGTCAGGGGAGACCATCATGAACCCGCCTAATTTTTTAGTTTCATTATTTCCATATTAAAACGATACTAATTGACTATGTCATTTTATCTCGCACCCCACACACATAACAAGGTACATCAAGAAGAAAAAAAGTATAGAAGTAAAAAGAATGAGTGCGCGAGCACAGTTACAGTTAAGTAGATAAATGTTTATTGGGGGATACAGAATTAAGGAGGATAAGACATTGCACAATAAACAAATAAACAATTCAATACTCAACAATTTTCTTAAGCCATTGAAATTTTTATGATTGTAACCTATTTAAAGAAAAATACATGTGATGCATGAAAAATACATGTGAGAGATAAAATGATACAGTCATTAATATATATATATATTAATGACTATGTCATTTTATCTCTCACCCCTTTTATTGAAAATAGTCCGAAAAAATGTGTCCCAAAAATGCTACACATAGTTTTTGAAAACTTAAATTTTATTTCATATAGCTTTGTCGCCCTATATCTCAACATGTTCTATTTATAATGCTTAGAAGCTGTAATAGCCTTATAACATGAAATACTAAATTGAAATCCTTCTGCTATAGTAACATAACTGCGTTGAGATCGGAGCATTTTCCTTGCTGGGAGCCATGGGTGCCGGCAGAATATTTCCCAGGGGGGGGGGGGTTGCAAAGACTACTCCAAGGGGCGGGGGAAGACTACTCAAGGGGGGGCAAAAACTACTTCAACGTATGGTTACCATGTTGGAAAGGGCAAAAAAGCAAGGGAAAACACTGCATACAAAAATCCAGGGGGGGCATTGCCCCCTCTTGCCCTATGCTGCCGGCGCCCATAGTGGGAGCGCTTTGTTTTCCATTTCGGCGAGAATCCTGACAACATACATAACTCAAAAAAGTAAAATTATTTTTACAGCGAAATTTCAGTCGTAAACCAAATAGGATCTCGCAAAATGATTTCTCGACCTCCGAGGAAGCAATCTTGCTACACAGTTAAGTGAAGTTGAAGACAGGTGGAAAGAGTCAATTATCTCTGCAAAAAATATACCAATAAAGAACTCGAAAATATTCCACTATTTTTCCAAAGCAGACGTTCTTAAATAAAGATTTAAAGGTCGTAAGTCATACGAGTGGTTTACGTGTTTCTAGAGTATTTAAGGGTTACCTTTCTCCGTCAAACCACTGTGAAATGCTGTTAATAATCATTTAAGTACGGAAATTTTTAATGAATAAAAGTATAGTTTCCTAATGCATATCATCCACTTTGTCGTCTCTGTTTTAAAAATTGCTAAACAGCATGCAATTTGTGTTACCTAATAAAATGCATTTACACAATTTAATGCGTGATAGAACAAAGGTTTAACTGGCTTAACTGAATAAAGTTAAAACTCGACGACAATTCAGAGAGCATACCTTAATATTTTAAATAACTTGTTTAAACTGTTTTAAGTGCACCTTTTAACTGAATGGAATATTTTGAATACTTAAAGAAAAGAAAGAAAAGCTGTTTTTAAAACAATTTATAAAATGTAGAGGAGCGGAGGGTGTTATGGAATAGTCCGGAAATGTGGAATAGAGATTCCGATCACGTGAGAATTCTATGAACTACTCAAGAAAGACTCCATGATGCAATGAATCCAGTGAGAGCTGACCGATTATTGTTGACGTACCACTCGCCGAAATGTTTGGACCCTCACGAATTTTTTTCTGGGTACCGTACTGCCATTCGCTGCTAAACAGAGTGTTTTGTGATTTTCAAGAATTTTTGCAGATTAGGGTAAGTGCACCAGTAATTGACACTTTGGCAGATAATTTATTATAATAAGCTTTTATTTAAAAACTGTTTTCAAATGGTGCTATCTAGTACTTATTTAGACATTTTCCTTCAATTTTAGGAATAAATTTCCTGCTATTTTTTTAACCTCTAGAGAGCTTTAGGATTCAGAAATTGAGATTTTAAACGAAGTGCTAAAAAAAGTCTGATTCTCAGAAGCTGGCTTAATCCTGAAACTAAGATGATTAGTTCATTATCAATCTGTTTCTGTTTGAAGCCTATTTCTTTTTAGAAATCAATGTAAACTGAATTGTATGAGATAAATAGTACATAAAATAAGTCTGTACAGTATATTTTTAATTTTTTTTTCTTGAAATTGGGGTTCCAATTGCTAGTCAAAAAAAAAAAAAAAAGGCTTTCGCAAGTAATTGACATTTATTCTAGTTATGGGTGCTCCAGTCAAGCTCATGATAATTGCATCAAACTTCTAGGAAATGCAACTAATAGCTATTCAGTAGGTTAGATAATTTTTGAATATACAGGGTGTCCCAAAAAGGTGGTGCTACGCTTTATTTCTTTATTAAAGTAGGCAATGTAATATGGAAAAATACTCAAAACAAGGTAGGAAAAAAGACTAAGTTAGGTGCAGCAGTACTATTTTAATATTATGTCTCCAGAAAACTTCGCACACATTTCAAAAAACCTAAAAAGACATAAAAATTTTAAAAATCGATGAAATTTTTAAAAATGAAATAGATAAATAATAATTAACTTCAAATCCTTTAAAGAAATTCCATAGAAAATGCAACTTTTGCACAGTTTTAAAATTAATTCAATTTTTTTAATCTGACATTTATTGTTTTAATCGTTATTGATGATCATGTTACTAAATTTCATTCTATTTTCTAAAGCCGTTTCTTAAGGATGCCAAAACAAACATTTATACGATTTTCACAAAATATTTAAAACGATTTTTTCATCACAGTTTCAATTAATCTATCATCTAACACAATTCCAAATTTCATTCTATTCCATTGCCATTTTTTACGAATGGAACAAACATGCACTCAATTTTCACAAAATCTCAAAATCTATGAAATAACTAAAACAATTTTGTCATCTATAGTTTACGTTAACTTGCCACATAACATCTTTTCAAATTTCAATTCCATTACCATTTCTTAGGAATGGAACAAACATTTTCTCTATTTCATAAAATCTCAAATTCTATAAAAATTTTTGAAATACTTTGACGTCTATAGTTTAATTTTTATTTCATTCCCTTCAGTGGTTATATGTGATAAACAAACACATATATACACATGTTGAATAAATTTTCGCAAAATCTAATCCAAATTTTTAAACAATTCAACGGCTATAGTCTAAGTTACGCGTTCACCTATTATGTCACCTAATAGCTTTAGTCGTTCTTACGTGATGTGTGAACAAAAATTTATGCATTTTAAAAAGCTTTAGGGAAAATCTCAAAATTTTCTAAAACTTTTTAAAAAATTCACTGTTTATAGTTTGAGTGACCACCTATCATGCCATCAAATTTCATTTATTCGTTTTAGTTGTTATTGTGTGCTGTGGCAATATTGCTGTTTGAAACGATTTCCGCAAAATCTCAAAATATAATCAATTTTTTTTTTTTTTTAAATTACGCCTATAGTTTGAGTGACCACCTACAGTATCACCAAATTTCATTCATTTGCTTTAGTGGTTATGACAAAATGCTCGAACAAATATTTACGCAGTTTAAAACAGTTTTCACAAAATATAACCTAAAATGTGAAAAATTTGACGTTATAGTTTTTAAGTAGAGTGATCACCTATTATGTCACCGAATTTCATTTCATTCGCCATAGTCGTTATTACGTGATGTACGAATAAATATTTACGAGGTTTGAAACAAATCTCAAAATCTGATAAAAATCTTCAAAAAATTCAACTCCTCTAATCTTTGTTGAGAGACCACCTATAATGTCAGCAAATTCCATTTCATTTGCTTTTGTCATTTATACGTCATTGCATTAAAAAATCAATCAGCATGTTTTTCTTCGCATTCCTTAGGTATCAATTACTGGAGAATGAAGTGTCAATCACTGGAGCAAAAATATTTTTCTTGGTATCAATTACTGGTGTCGCCACTATTACAACGTATAAAATGTGAAAAAAGTAGAAATTTGCAATATTCTGTTATAAATTATACTCTACAAGAATTTTCAAAGTTTACTTATGTTTTGAAAACAAAACGTCTGTTTCTAGGTAGTTTTAATAATTAGAAATTACTAGTTAATGCTTATTACTGCTCTTAAAGTGCCAATTACTGGTGCTCTTACCCTAAGTTTTCAAACATTTTAACTTACTAGTATACATCTGATTTGAAAATTGATGCTAAGCATAATTTACACTAAAAGATCTGTAATTTGTTATACTGTGGTCTGTTTTAGCTGGCTATGTTTTGTCTATCAGTTCGACGGTTCATTTTCCAAGATAGCATGTTGGACATTATGGAATAGTAAATAATACTGTATTGGATTTCGTGCCATCAACTAACAAATTTTGTAAAAAAGACGCTGAATCTATCTTCTTAAACGCAAAATTCTTAGAAAATCGACGAGGGAAAATTAAAATTCAATGCATCAGCCATTCTCTGTGGGCTTCCTTTATTGAATGAAGGAAAAAACGCCACCGAAAAAAAACGCACCTCAGAACTATGATTTCAATAACGCGGACAGTACTTACAACGCTGATGGAGGCAGAAGTCTACAAATTTTAAATTCTATGTTAATCAAGCACTAAATTAATTTTTCTTTATTAAATTGGGACTTATATGTAAATTAAGGAGGGTGTGTAAATTAAAGAGGGGCTTTGTATTATACTATTATACATATATTTTAATTATTTTTTAATGCTTAATAGTTCAAACAGTATATAAAAGATACGCTTTTATTTGTAATTTATACTAGCTGCTTAACCGTTGTTGACGGGTTAGTGTATAATGCAAATTTCCAAAAAGCCTGAATTTTCGTCAGCATTGAAAGAGTACAAAGAATGGAATTAGGATACTGGCAATAGCATAGACAGCAAAATTATAACTTCTGTGTATTGTTAAAATATTACGGGTTACAGTGTCAGAAAGTGATGAATAAATTTGACATCAGAATTTTTTTTTAATAATTAAAGTTTTATTCTGATTGAATGAGCTTTTCAAGTCAAGCGGTCATTCCTATCTAAATTTTGTTTGATTCAATGCAGCTATTTTAACATTATGCTCCTCCCCCCCCCCCCCAAAAAAAAAATGTGCACATTTTTCGGAAAATCTAATTAGCAAATAAACGTTTATGAAAAAAAAATGTTGAATTTATTCAAATTTTTCAAAAAATTCCGACATTTGTTATTTTAGTCGTTGCTCATCATGTTATTAAGCGTCATTTTATTCCCTTAATCCAATTTTAAGGGATGCGAGAACAAACACTTATACGGTTTTCACAAAATCTCAATAAACTGCGAAATATTTAAATCTATTTTGGCATCTAGAGACTGAATTAACTTTCATGTAACATAATTCCAAATTCCATTCCATTTCCATTGCCATTTTTCAGGAATGGAACAAACACGTACTCGGTTTTCACAAAATCCCAAAATCAATAAAAAAAAAATTATGTACTTTGACGCCTATAGTTTAAGTGGCCAACTGTGACGATACTAAATTTTATTAAACTCACTTCAGTAGTTAATATTTAATCGACAAATATTTTCTAATTTGGAATAAATTTTCGCAAAATCTCAAAATCTAATCAATATTTTTAAATATTCGACACCTATAGTTTAAGTTGAGTGACCACCCATCATGTCACCAATTTTCATTTCATTCGCTTTCAGAGGCGGATCTACGGGGGTTCTATAGGGGCTATAGCCCCCCCCCCCCGATGAAAACTGAATTTACACTAGATAGAATAGAGTTTTGATGCCTAGTTAAAATCTGCGAGTCTAAAAATCGGTTGTTTCGAAATTTTAATTTACCTTTTTTATTTAATACTTTGATTTTTAGACTTCACCTCAATCAATGGTTTTTAACCCTTTCGTTCCCAGGCTACATGTATTTTCAAAATCTCAGAGTCCCAAGAAATCGCCCGAAATTTCGTCTCTCCCTTGAAACATTTCGGTTTCTTTTGAGGATAATCAGTAACCAAGTTGTTCTCGCCTTTTCCATATACACGTGAATAGAGAAGAATAGCCCATTGTTAGAACAGGTTATGGCAAGCGGAAAGAACAATGTCTGAGCGATGATGTCCATTCACCATTTGCAAAGTCGTAAAAAAGGGAGCTAACAATATATATAATTCACTGTTAAACATTAACAGTCTTCCTGCGCCTCTTGTGCGGTGCTCGGCTCGGATTCTGTACTGATGTGGTAGTCCTGACTGATGTGTACCTGATATGGGATACCTTATGATTGATGTACATATGGGTGGGGGAGTCTAACATAGACATCAAGTGACTAGGAATCCCTAGTGACTATCTCCTGTTCCATTGTGAAAGGTTCTTTTGTTCCGCCGTTTGCATTTTCAGGGGTATTATGAAAGAATACTATTATCTATGGCTAATTTTCCTTATCTGGTTTTCGGACATTTCCTCTTCCTACAAAAGTACACCTGTTTGAACGTTTAGGAATGGAAGTACTGAAGAATTTCTTGGAAGTACTGTAGTCCTTTTTAAGCAGGCTTCAAAAGCTTAACCCATTGAAATTGCTCTCGCCGCTTGGTCGTTCTTTTCGAGTGAAGTGCCAGCGTGATTCATTTGTTCTCTGTCTAGCTCCGTTCGTGTGTAGAATTTAATTTAAATGCAAATATTATGGCCTCAAGAAAGTGGTCATTGAGTCGTAATGTAGGTGATTATTTTATGAAAATTCCAAAAAATGATAATTTGTCTATTGAGAATGAAAGTGCAAATCACCAGGAAGAAATCATAGATGCACAGTCCCAGAACAAGCTATTTCAAGGGGAACAGCACTCACAAAATATACATGCATCACTATCAGGCAGTTTGTAAAGGGATGCATAATGAGAGGGAAATGATATAATGGAATAAAGAGGTATGATTTAAATTAATTTTTTCATACTTTGTTTTTCCTATGAAGTGTAAGTCGTAGCAAGTTCGGGTATTTTATTTTATCAGAAATGCGCACTCCTTTCTTGAAATTCGATTACGTAATACGATAGGTAGGCAGAAAAATAAAATATACAGGCGACATGTAAAAAATCGTGCCAAATGTCACCAATCTTGGATAACTGTACCCAAATTGTTGAATACCCAGTAAGTTACACCCCCCCCCCTTTATCCAATCCTAGATCCGCTACTGTTCGCTTCAGTCATTTTTACGTGATGAGCGAACAAAAAAATCGTCATGGAGAGAATGACAAAACGACGAATGAGAAACATTTTTTTGTTTGTTTGTTTGTTTGTTTTTAAGGGTCGTACTGGATTCCCAGGTGCTTGAAACGGATAGAAATCGCAAAGATTTTGAATTCCAATTAACGTACAGACAAAAGTCTAATTTTATTTATATAGAGATCTGTATTTTAAGACTCCAGGATTTCCTCCACCTTTCAATTGTATATAGTTATAAATAAAATGTGGAATTCAATATAGTAAAGGGAGTGTATTTTAAACCGTAAGTGATCAAAGCATACTTTCAATTAGTTCAAAAAGTTTCTCAAAAGTACGTCAAATTAGAGTATATTTCAGTTATAGTAACTTTTTTTCTAGGAGCTGCATACATATTAAAATACGAAATTTAATTCTTATACAGTTTCTCCTTTCCTATCACTTATAGTTAGAAAAATGTTGCTCTTTGTCTGAGAAAATTAATTTTAAAAATCCCGTGTCTGCAAGTGAAATAGTTAGAGATAAAATTAATATTAAATATGATGACTTATACACTACTTTACCTACTGTGTAGGTGTCGGTTTTCGGGAGAAAATTATGTTTACTTTAGAGGGCCAACTATGAGTTGATAAAAATTAAATAATGATCCCATTGTTGGTAAAGACAATTAATTAAACGCGTTAAAACTTGTGAAATTAACGGGTACAGTTTTAAGTAAAATGATTAATAATTTATGAAATTAGCGATAATTTAGTCTTTTAGGGGGGGGGCTCCGCCCCACTAATTACGTCATGCCTCTAGAGAAGGAATTTTAAAGTGTAAAAGAGAATGACAAAATAATGGTTAGATAACTATGGTGTGGCAACAATTTCACTAGAAACTGCCAAACATGTGTTATAGGAAAATTCTTGCTAAATTAGGATTTGAGGAGTCAACTGTGTCTATCGAGTGACTATTAACATAAATTAGCGTCATTTGAAAAGTAATTACATTTTTCTCACTTGCATCCCCTTAGTGCTTAGAGACATGCCAAGATTTTCAAATTACAATATCTCGGAAACTACCTTTCAGAGACATGGGATTTTTTAAAATTTTCCTTTCTTACTTTGTGTCACATTATCCAAATTTTGCTTGCCCTTTTGGCGAGCGTGACGCAAAAGATAGTTAAATTATTGAAATAAATTCATTTGAATACATAATATAAACTCAGTGAAAGTGTGATATATTTGACAGTGTATTTTATAATTAAAAGCATTGCTTAAATGCGTAAATCTTCTTTAGAAAATAAAGCGAAAGCAACTGTAATGGAATTTAAAAACATTCCCAGCAGGGCGTCACTCAAAATTTGATATCATTATTTTTAAGACCCATATTTAAAACTCATAGAGCTATAAAGTAAAATGCTGCGTCACAAATTTTTAACCAGTTAAGGGTTTTTGCATGGGGATAATTCTTACGGTTACCTTGGCTCTTACGGATCCGTCGGTCCGTGATAGAATTCTTCTATAAGCGGTTGTTTGATAAAGTGCTGTAGTAGCAATGTCTTGCTTCCTTCAGTCGGTAGCTTCGCAGTAAAATATAGACCATAGAAACTACCTCAGCTGCCCACGGAATTCTCTAAATTAAAATAATTATAATTTAATAGTTTCTTAAGGTGTTTGAGAATGGCTCTAAAGCGAGAACGTTACTCCACGATAGCCAAATAATATTATCGTTAAGCTAGGGGGAGTGTCATTTAATATATTTCTAAATTATTTTATAAAATGAAATGATGACATCAAGTTTAAATTCAAGTTTTAATTCTTATAAATGTGCGATAAATAAGACTGATCATTAATAAAAACTGAGCAGCCTGTTAAACAAAAATTATGTAACACAGCACACACCTCAAAAGTCGGGGGAGGTTTAAATATAATTATATCGAATGAAAAACAAAACATCAACTACTAACTGCTGATCCTTTAAGCTGGCTGGCTGAGATAACATTTAAATGTTGAAAGCAGTTTTAAGCAATGAAACTGATCAGAAAAAAAGGAGCAACCTGCAGGAAGAAAAATGTTTTTAAGCGGCATTCTCTAAATTATACAAGCATGCAATTACTTAGTTCCAAAAACAGACAAGAGAGAACTAATAAGGGAATGATGGGTGGACTTCAAAACAAAAGCATCAATGAATAAGAAATAAAACTCGGCTGTTCCAGCCTCGTCGGGGGAGACCATAGACTAAGGGCCCGATTCAAACGAAACGCGATCGGTCGTCTCCAAAACGATCGTTTTCTCTCTGGAAGTTCGATCGCTTTTACAAGCGATCGCAAAAGTGTATTCAAAGTGAAACAAAATAGGCGATCGAACTACAGGTTTGCTAGGTCGAAACTTTATCGCCACAGAGTGAAAACGCAACTTCCGGTGACGTAGAAAGTCGCTGTTAACCAATAAAAAATCGCATTTTTCTCTGGAAAAAACTTTTAACTTAATGGCGACGAGTAACTGTTTATTTATTTATGTTTGAGCTGCAACGGACAACAGGCTGTGTCTTATTTTTTTTCCTCAACAGTATTGTAGATTAATGTTTTAAAATTTTAACTGGTTTAGGTTAATATTTTTTTGTATGTTTATTATCATGGAAATACATTTTTAATTTATGAAGATTTTTTTTTTGAAAATTATTAATAATAGTATTGTTCGTCATAATTATCATGTCGAATTGTTCGAATTATCGAATAATAATTGTTCTCCAGTTTGCCTACTACATTTTATTTTTCTGTAGCAGAGAAGCTGTTTATAATTATAATGGAGGGGTAAAATTACTATATATTTTATGTTCTGATATATAATTAACAATCAAAGACATCCTTAATATAATGGTATGAATATTTGTATTTGTTTAGGAGGGTTGCTAGGATGCTTATTTTAGCGAGAAATTATTCGTTATTCATGTATTTTTTCGCGCTGTTTCAAACATCAAATTAACCGAGCAATAAACGATTTAAAATAAGGACTATAGACGGCGCTTGCATCGTAGTGTCTGCTAGAGTGGAACTCAAAGGCCGACAGAAAATAAACCCTACAGAAATTCTGTTCTGCGAGAAAATTCAGCTTTCCGCAGGCCTAAATCTTTTGCAGAATTCCCTGTCTAATAATTCCAACAGATTGCTTCGTAATTTTAAATAACGAGTCTTCGTTGTTGTTGTAATCTTCTTATCAACCATCCGCCGATCGATCCGCCATGTTCTCGAAAACGATCGCTTTTGAAAAAGCGATAGCAAAACACCGATCGCAGTGTCACGTGATCCAAAAGCGATAGACAGGTTTCACTTGAATAGGAAACATCGGAATCAGTCGAAAATTTCCGCGATCGCAACGGAAAACGATAGAACTCTGTTTCGTTTGAATCGGGCCCTAAATATCTGCTAGACCGCTCGCGCTGTGGTAAATCCCCCATGCGGAGTAGCTGTCCCCTATGCGGAGTAGCTGTCCTGCGCGTAGTCCCCTACGCGAAGTAGTTATTAAAAGCAATACTTTTATCAGTGGCGGAACTACAGGGTGCTGAACCCCGCAACGCGGGGGGGGGCAGAATTATAAGAGGCCCAAAAATTTTGTTAGCACTTAGACTAGATAGAAAGGGGAAAATACTGGGTACAGATTATCATGGAATAAATACAAATCTAATTTGAAGGGGGGAAAAATCAGTTGCGAGATTTGGATCATTTTAAATATTTCATCTCCCACTGAATGTTTCCCGAAACGAATACCATAGTGACCATGGTCTCTAGAAGTAAAGAACCGTTTTGCCTGAGGACTGCTGATAAGAAGGAGATGAGCAGAAAAAAAAGAATGGCACTTTGTAGGTGTACATGTACAAGATTACGGATGGCGCACGCGCAAGCACAAATAACTTCATTTTACTATTTCCTGTTCTTTTCTTGGTAGCGTCCAGTCCACGAAATTACTCTGTAGTGCTTACCTGTAGACGTAGCCCCTTCAAACTTTGCACACGTATTATTTGTTACAACACAGAACTTTTAAGACTCCGGAAGAGAGTGTATCCGAAAAAAAAAAAAAAAATTTCGGTCCACTCTAATATATATTTAAAAAAATAATACGCCATCAAATTACCATATCCAGTAGTATTAATATTAGTATTAAAAAATAGAGATACACATATGATTGAATAACAAATATCGTTTAATGTATGTAAATGTAACATAATTACATTTTATAAACATGCAATGCAATTATTTATTGATTTCAAATTCTTTAAAGGTTAAAAATGGAGAAAAAGCTAAGCAGAACCAATGGTGCATCAAAAAAAAAAAAAAAAAAAAAAAAAAAACGTAAATTGAAAAAGCAGCAAGAGTGTTTAGCCAAAATTCCAAAATTATAAAATTTTCTGAAACCAGTTATTGCATTTCCGCAGACTCCAAGCACATACAGATATCTAGATAAGTTAGAAAACAATGACAAAGAAAGAACTAAAGCTCATTACAAATGTAGCGAAATGCATCATTGTATTGACCATTCGCATGAAAATAAAAATACTTTCGACGTAGAAATAAAAAGCAGTTCTACAAACGACGATAATAGAGAGAAAACGAAAGACGATTCTAATTAAGATGAAATACATCATGATACGGAAAAATCACGTAAAGATACAGTGAATTTAGACTAAGATACAAATGAAGATAATAACAAAGTCCGGTTGCTTTCAACGGACATTGCAGATTTCTAAAGCACACTATTAACAGCCGACATGGGTGCCCATACGGGTGGGGGGGGGGGGACAAACTTCAAAAAAAATTTCTAGAGGGGGGCAAATTTCAAACTTTTAACAAATTTAATTCTGTTTTTGCCATTTGTTTACAACATGAGACATTAACCTAAAACTCTAGGGGAGGGCAACTGCCCTCCCTTGCTCCCCATTTATGGGTGCCCATCGCTGCCGATGTTTAAAAAATGATTATATTTTCCAATTCATGCCAAACACGGGGGACCCTTTAAGCGAGATCCTCTGCAAAATAATCGCAAGTTTTCAGAAGTGTTTTGTAGAACTTCCACAAAATATGGTAGTGTTGAAAGACTAGGGCTTTGCCATTTTCCTAAATTGGATGCAGTATATTGCGAACCTTGTTGGTTGTTTTCAACAGAGCCGATAGATAACTGGAGAACACGAGGGGTTAGAGATTGGCAAGGTCTTTCGAAAAAGATAAAAGTACACGAAAAAAGTCACAATCCTTTGCAGTCATGTTGTATATGAAAAATGGCAGAACAATGAAACAATAGATAAGAATTTGGAAGAACAAATTCGATACGAATCGAATTTTTGGGTACAAGTGCTAGAGCGACTTTTTAATACAACGTTAGTACATTCAAAGAATTGCTTATCATTTCATGGTCACCGTGAATCCCTAGACGATGAATATCGTGGAAATTAGCCAAGTTGATTTATTATCTAAATACGATAATGTTATGAAAGAAGTTTTATGCATGCCACATGGAGCTACAAAATGTATAAAGCCATAATATCCAAAATGAAATTATATATTTTCTTGCAACACGTTTAAAAGCAACTTTCGTAAAGAATAGTAAAGAAGCACCTTTCTATTCCATTATCATAGATACAATGCAGGACATAACGAAAAAAGATCAATTAAGTCAAGTATTTAGGTATGTAAAAATTGTTGCAAATGAAAAAGAAGAACCATCATCTGTTGAGATTAAAGAATTATTTTTAGGTTTTGATGAAGTACACAATCACACAGTAGATGGATTGTTTAAAGAAACATTAAACCTACTTGAAAAGTATGGCATAAAATTAAGTAAATGCAGAGGACAAGCATACGATGGAGCAAATATCATCAGTGGGGCGTACAATGGTGTTCAGTCTCTTTTAAAACTAGATGTACCCAATGCTATATACATACACCGCGCATCTCATAACCTCAATTTAGTAATAAACGATGTTGTTAAAATTTGTTGCAATAAAATATATACATTATTTGCAACTTTAGAGAGCATTTATACATTTTTCCGAAATAGCATAAAGAGATGGGACTTGCTATCAAATATTACAGGAGAATCCCAAACTACGCTCAAAAGATTGGTCGACCCAACCCAACTCGCTGGGCTGGACGATACAATTCTATTTTAGCAATCAAACTTAGGTTTATGGACATTATGAAAGCGCTATCTGAAATATCCTTGAAAGGTCAGAAAAGAGACGAACGCGAAGAAGCATCTAGACTTCAGAAAAGCATGAGCAATTTTGAATTTGTTTTCTTATGTGCAATTTTGTCGAAGATTCTTAATGAAGTAAATTTGCCATCTAAAATATTGCAAAAGAAAGATTTTAGATATTGTGAGAGCAGCGAATCTTTGCAAACTGCAAGCAGACACCTTAAAGAATACAGAAATACATACGATTCCGCAAAAGACGAAGCTGTTGAAATAGCAGCTAAATGGAAAATCAGGCCAACTTTTTTGAAGAAGCGACAGAAATTTGCAAGGAAAAAAAAAAACACTTTGACGAACTATCAAGTGCACCGTTTGGGACACGAAGATGATTTCCGCGTCAACGTCTTTTTTTAAGTTTTATATATTGTCATATACCAATTAGAAAACAGATTTCAAGGTATTAATGAGGTGTTAAATCTTTTTAATTTTTTGGTACCGTCCACGTTAGCAATAATGAAGGAAGCGGAAATTTTAAAATGTGCCGAATCTCTTCAGTTAAAATATAAAGAAGATCTAGCAACAGAATTTCCATTACAAACAGTTATGGCCAGTGCTCTGCTGAAAGATGAAATTTGTAAAACATCTACCATAAAAGAATTTGCCGAGTTACTTCTGATAAAATATTCAATAGTATCTTTAAATGTTTCAGATGTTACGGCATTATTATTGTTTTTGACTCTTCCTATCACAGTCTCAACAGCTGAAAGATCCTTTTCAAAACTGAAGATTCTGGAAAACTATTTACACAATTCAACAGGCGAAAAACGACTGCATTAGCAAAAAACAGAAAAAAACTATGGAAACGAATGATCTGATTAGAGATTTTGCAAATCTGAAATCCAGAAGGAAGAATTTTAAATTTTAGTTATAATTATATTATATTTGTTTCAATTTTTAAAATAAAAATGGTCAAATAACTCTTTTTTCTATGTGTGTGCGTGTGTGCGCGCGCGCGTGTATGTGTATATGAGTGTCTGTGGATGAGGGACCCACTGAAATATTTTGCAGGGGGGCCAGAAATTTGAAGTTCCGCCACTGACTTTTATCATAATATTATTAATAATTTTAGAAGACAATGTAGGTAACTCTTTTTTTTTTACGAAGAAAAAATAAAGCATGGTCATCATTAAAATTTTAAGCAGTTTGTTCGGTGAATATTTATTAAAGAAGGGAATCATTTTCTTCAAAAATTCAGCTGTATTTTATTTTAGTTCAAAGGTGGCAATAAATTTAAATTGAAAAGCCCAGTGAAATATTTCAAGAGATTATCTCTTTTCTTGATTTCTTGGAAATCTGAAAAGTAATCGGAGAAATCTTCTCGGGACATGCTCCAAATACTTTTATTTTGGAAAATAATACGTGTATTAACAAAAGCGAGAATAAATAAAATAACTCTAAATACACTTTCAAACATCATATATGTATATAAATAAACGAAAATTATATATAAACAAAAATAAGTTATTCCTTTCTAAATCTTAATGACAGTATAGTTTTTAGTTTATGTAAGAAGAAAATGCTGTAAATAAACATTACTGGTGAATTTGTACGGAAACGGACAATATATTTCTTACATACTCTAAAACATTCCACATTTAATTAATAATCATAAAGTTTTATTTTCCTTTAAATAATAGCTTAAAAAACATGAAAATTTCAGACTATAAACAACTTCGCCAACACATCGCCAAATATATCAATTTGCATCAAGACACGTAGTATCTGATTAAACTCTATATTTTAAACATTTAATAAATACTTAAAAATATACAGATTGCTCTCATAAAGAATAATAAACAATTAGCTTAAGAAAATAATTAATTTCATACTCAACAAATTGAATAAGATCGTTTTCAGTTGCGACAAACGTCACAGGTAAGAGCTAAGGAGTACTTTTGTGTAGCTACTTTAGATTAATAAAACAAAAAACTTATAAAAATTTTATTTTCCGATGAAACGTAACAGATCCATCTTTGGTAAATTTTTCATTGGATCCATATGCACAGCAGGATTTCACCATTTTCAATAAATTTTCAGGTTTTCCAACAGACCTTTCTCACTCACGCATTGAAATATCAATGGATTCCCGTATGAACTGAGTCGGTCGGGTCCACTCATCACATGACTTGGTGCTTGCTTCATTTTCCAACCCTGCGCGAGCGGTCTATTTAATCCATAGTCTGTGGGGGAGACCCCCCTGAATCCCCTAATTTTTTATTTTCATTATTGCCGTATTAAAACGATATTAATTGACTATGTCATTTTACCTCTCATCTTTTTCTGTATTTCGCCTGGTAACCCTATGCTGAGATTTTTATTATTGTAACCTATTTATAGAAAAATATGTGTGATGCATATTCTACAGCTTGAAATATTGTAGCAATAGATTAAAGCTGTTGTGAACTAATAGTATTTAAATATATGTAAAAAATACATGCGATGCATATTCTACAGCTTACGAAATATTGTAACAATAGATTAAAGCTGTTGTGAACTAATAGTATTTAAATATATGTAAAATTATGTCGCTTTTTTGGGACACATTTTTCGGACAATTTTCAATAAAGAGGGTGAGAGATAAAATGACATAGTCATTAATAAAATAATATAGTCATTAATATTTTAAATCTCTTTTTGTTTATTGATTTACCTTCAATAAAATTGGGTATCTACCCCAAGGTTACAGTATTTAAGCACAGTAAACATTCAAAAAATTCTTTCTCTCTTTCGAAAACCAAAGTTTTAAGAAAAATATTGTTGTCTGCAAGGAATTTGCCGGACAGGACCCACCCCCTTCAAGAATAGTTGAGTTATCGAACTGTTAAAAACATGGGTGGCCACGGGCAGCTGCCTCTACTTCGAAATTCGGATTTTTTTTCTTATTAGATGTCAATAATCAAGTTTTTTCGTAAGAAATTCTAACTTTTCCACATATTTGACCCACCCCGGTTTTTTTTTTTTTTTTTTTTTTTGGTCGTTTAGTCTCTGATTTAGAGATTGTAAGGGAGATGTACACGTAGAACACTCGCTTGGAATTTGGTTGAGTTCCTCTGCACTTTTAAACAATACTGTGTGGTGAGATGCCACAGACCAATGCCGCTACTGGCACTGTTTAATTTGGTCGGGTGAAATCTAACATGGGTTTTAGTAATACAGATCGTAACTAAATTTGACAGCCTTACAGTTTTAGCTTTGCTTCCTCCAATTTCCTTTAAAGAACTCTTAAACGGTTTCAAACTATTTTATCGGTATATAACTAACAAGAAAATCATTTGGATGTCAACTCCTGATCTTTTTCAATTGCTCCAGTAGATTTGATCTGAGTAGTGTACGTATGGATTTGGACTAAAATCAAATCAGTGTTTATATATGTTGACTTCAAAACTCAAAACGTTCTGGGGAAAAGAAAAATTTTCATGGTAAAATGTGATTTCTGAAAAATATTGGACTAAGTAGACTTGAAAAAAAATATTATTAAATTAACATAGAAAACTCAACTTATACACTGGATTGCGTTTTTGAGTGATAATGCATGTATGTGTGAGGTCAGTGAATGTTTCATCGCTTTCCTAAATCTGATTTCCCCCCCCCACACTTCTTCATTCCAGTAAATGACATCAAAAATACTCAGTAGTCTATCCAAAAAATTCGGTGAATTCCTTTTTTCTCTAGCAACCAAACGTCTGCTATATCTAATAACAGAAGCCCTCCTCCCGGATCGAGGGTACTGGGACCCCCTGAGGAGAGAACTACCTTTTTACTCCCCACGGAGACCCCGGTACGATGAAGGTAATGACTAGGGACCTTCCGACCTTTAATCCTGCTTTCCTAAAAGTGCCCTTTTCTGTTTCTTCAAACAGTACTTACAAGTTGCAACAGAAAAGAAAGCTAAGCACCTACTTTTGTTGTTAACTTGCTTCTTTTGTAGTCGGAAGAGAAATAGGGAGGGGGGTTGAAGAAAATAAAATGCTGCCTCTCTTGCTTTCACTTCAGTTGTAAATACAAATGCTGCAGGATTAAGTCCTTTGATAGACTTACATCCGCAATGTTCTTATTGAAACTAGAGTCGATACTTTGTGTTGACGTGGACAAGCTGTCAAATGCATGGGCTCTTTGTTGATTGACAGATATTTTATGTTAAAGAAACTAAGCATACGCACACAATTTTCTTTTTTGGGTCAATCTTTGTGTGTTTTTCGATACATCATATTATAATGACAGATGTGCAAGTAAATCTTTATTTAAAAAGCTCAGATATTTTCCCCCCGGATCAATTTACCAATGTTTAGCATAAAATGTCTCCCGTCTCCTTTTGGGAAAAAAAAAAAAAAAACACCTGCAGTTAACTTCGTTTGAAGTATTAGATGTTAAAGAGCCTACGGGGCAATGGGAAATTTTAGGAATTCAAGCTTTTTCCTTATATTTTTCATTGGATTCCAATTTATTTTTAATTTGCTTGCAAACCTTGAAAGCTAACAAAAATTAGTGATCATTTATTAATTTTGTTTAAAATAATATAAAAAGTGGGGGATCGATTGAAGAACAATGAACATGGCGACACACTCAGATCTAACGGATCGCCTAACAAAACTAGCTCCACCGCGGAAAAAAGGAATGAAATTTGTAATTGTTAAATCATTAAATTATTTTTTGCAATTGTAAAAGAATTTCTCCAAATAAACTAACAGATAAAAAAATGACTTTTATCAACAGAGTGCAAATTAAATTGGCTTTCGATTCTGGTAAATAGGAATTTTGTACTTATCTTGTTGACAGCCGCTATATTACTGCTCTCTAATGAGAGTCAAATCTACTTATACATACGCTAATGTATGCGGTACCAAAATCGAGGATATTTCGACGCTGCGAAAGGCAACAGTAAGATGTAAACATTAGTGCAATAACTATAACGCATGTGTAAAAATACAAATTAACAGTTCAGTGACGTCAAATGGAGCAAGCATATACTGGAAATGATACTTTTCCAGGAACAGCACGTGTGGTCTCTACTTCGTGTCCTACTTTGTCTCTGATCCAGCAGCCCCATTTGTTAGGGTAGTCTTAATTATTTTAAGCTGTCACCATATCCCTGTCCAGATGTAAATGGTTTGTCCCTTTCAAAACAAACCGTTGGACAAAACCTCATAGTCATAAGTAATGTGTTTTTCAAATTCACGCTTATTTTTATAACAAGAATACGGTTTCTGAATGAATTTATTAAGGGAGTATGAGAGTATAAAGAATATATTGATATATAAACGAGAAAAAGGAAAAGAGACTGAACATAAGTAGTGTAATAGTGAGAGTACCACGCCACTCACATTCCGGCGGAGCAGCGGAGCTGGGGAGCAGGTATTGCCCAACGGGCAGAGCAGAGGTTACGTAATCCACGATGTGCTAAGAGGGGGGGTGGAGTTGAGTGACAGCTGATGGAGGAGAATTTGGTCGGAGCAGGGGAGACGGAGTTGAGTGGCAGTTGGTAGATAAGACAGAAGGGTACAGATTTTTTTTTCTTGCATCATTCCTAATAGAGGGGACTCGGAAAAAAGTTTAATTTTTTTTTCTAATAATTACCGACTACAACTATTTATGTAGAGACCGTCTTGCAAAGTATAAAAGAGATGTGATTATGAAATAGGAAGTAATTGTAAGGATGACTCTTAGAAAAAATTTTTCATTTGTGTTTTTAGAATTTTGATTGTTAATTTTTCAGACATAGAAAATTTTGGATTTATGTTTTTTTTTTTTTTTAATTTTGAATGTTATTTTTTCAGACATAGAAAATTATGCTGAGATACGAACTAAGAATATGTAAAAGAAATTACAAGCTAATGATTTCATTATTGAAGATAAAAATTAAAGTTGGGAGTTGAATGATATATGTTTTATGAAAACTTTTACAGAATAGTCGAAAGAATTGTGTTTAATGCTAGGATAACGATACTTTGCGAATTTTTTCTGACATAAAATGGTATATGTTAATTTTTCAGACATAGAAAATATTGAATTTGTGTTTTTAGAATTTTGATTGTGAATTTTTCAGACATAGACAATTTTGGATTTATGTGTTCTGGAAATTTGAATGTTAATTTTTCAGACATAGAAAATTTTGCAGAGATATGAACTAGGAAGATGTAAAAGAAATTACAAGGGATAACCATTCTTTTAGCTTTAGATTTTTTTTTTTTTTTTCAGATACTAGAAAGAGTTAAAATTATTGGTGTCTGCCATCTTAATAAAAAAAAAATACGTTTCAGATTTAAAAAAAAAATCATTATGGTAAAATTCTGGTTAATAATGAAACTTAGAAACTATTTTAGCGAAAGCGAAATCTACTGTATGGATTTGCCCCTAAAAGTTAACTTCACAGTACACCCGTTGACTTAACAGCTGTACTGTAAAGATATAGCTATATTCTTCTGATGCGTGTAAAAATATCATGTTCCACCCTACAATAGGTACCACATTATCATGCAAACCTTTTACAGAATAATAGAAATAATTATGTTTAATGTTAGGATGAGACTTTGCGAATTTTTTCGTGATAAAATGACATTGGTTATATCTTTAAACCTTTTAAGCAAGTATTAGTATTGATAGAATTTTTAAATATGCTATACCATTGAAAATAAAGTTTAGGTTTATACTAACCGACCAGGAAATCGCGGTTACATGGTAATTTCCTTATATGACTTTAGAACTTTACGATACGTTTTTTTAGAACTTTACGATAAAATAAGTTACAAGCTTGTAAATAAAATTGCAGTTTTAGATCTAACTATCAAAATATTATAGTTATAAAGTAATAATATATCAATTCAATAATAAGAATGCTTATATTTTAGGTACAAAAGTAGCATTTATCCAGATACAGACTACACATGTGTTTTATTTTATGTTATAAGATCTCTCAAAAGCGTTAAGTATTATAAATTTAACTCAGAAAAAATATTATTTTGATGGAAATGTGTCATCGCATCTTGCTGCTGCATATTTTTAGGTTTAATAAGGTATTTGCACAAAGACTGAACCACAAATGTTCAGCAAATATGCTTTCACTAAATAAGGATTAACTTTTTTATTTCTAAATCATGTATCAACAAAGTACAAAACATATTAAAAGTAACAAAAAAATTTTGCAAGTCTTACTAAACAAAATACTAAAAGGAATAACTGACACTAATAGTCAATAAAATACTTGTAAAAATCTCTACGATTAAGCGAAATGCATTTTAGAAAATAATATTATCAAGACATCATATTCAAATATTTACAAATACACTGAAAAAAGTCTAACATAACTATCAAATAATAGATAATATACTTGCGTATACTAGAAAATATTTAAACAGAAATGCACTTACTTCATTACTTGAATGATCGATAAAATACATCATCAGTGTATTTTCATAACGTGAACTATTTTAAATTAGGCTTAGTATAAGCGATCGAAAAAATGCATCCGACCACCACCACAGATAGTGTGAGAACAATTTTTTTCATATAAAAATACCTTGCCAAACCAGTTCTGTTAACCTTAATCTTGAAGCTTTGACCTTGAACCGGCATAACCTTGAAACGACCTCTTTGATGATCACATGACTTTTTTTTAGCCAGTGGGAAGACATTATTTCATCTATGTTAGATAAAGCAGTTGAATGCGAGGCTCACATTATGCTGTGAGTACCTTCACTTTAGACGTGTGTTTCTAGTTTTATGCTTTAATTGATTTTTTTCATCGTGTTTAAAAAAATGGCCTTGCTTGAATTGATCGAAAATACTTTTAACATTGAATACACTCCTGATTTTTACACTCAAAGTGATGCTGATGTGTTACTTCAAGAATTATCGCAATTACCTTTTGATGCAAAGCCTCTGCAAATTGGTGAAAAGAATAATACTTCGACTCGGAAAGTAATTGCTTTCGCGGATGAGGGGATAAATTACAGTTTCTCTGGAGTGACTGTCTCTTTTTTCCCTTGGTTACCCATTTTGCAAAAACTACGCGAAGATCTACAGAAAACAACAAATTATGAATTTAATTTGGTACAAGTAAACTTATCCTCTGACGGGCAATCTAAAATTGAAGACGGTAACTACGAAGATTTTTCTCTGGACCTATCATCATGTGCATGCATTCTAAGTTTTGGATCTAAACGAACTTTAGATTTTAAACCGCGAACTGTGAAACCACTACCATTAAATTAGAACATGGTTCAATGTGTAAGATATATCCCCCAACCAACAAACTTTTAACGTATGGTATTCCTTCTGAGCCTCATGTGACAGATCCACACATTAACCTAACATTCGTCGAAATGTGCATTTATGAACCTGCGCCGAAAAGACCAAAGTTGGACGATTGGGCGGATCATGCTTACCATAGCTTATATTACATGCTTCTGTAAATAGTACATGGCACTTGGAAAAACTTATCTACGTTTCTCTCCACGATGAAAAAACTGACTTGAAGATTCATATTAGACAATTTATTCAGAACGCTGAATTAGACTATATAGCAACCAGTCAGGGAGTCATAATGGACCCTTCAACATGGATTGAATTTATTGTAAAACTATTAGATTTTACTAGATGTCATCACAATAGCTCTTTTATTTGTAATAATCAATTATCCATATTTAATGACGATGGAAAATGCATCCTACAGCAAATTTACAAAACCGGAGATTCATTTACATTAAATCCAATTCCCTTGATACTTTTAAATGACCAAGTATTAAAACTTTGTGAAATGAGAAATGAAATATCAGAATACATTCTAAAAACATTGTACACAACCACCCTGCCTCATATGACACTAAAATTAAAGCCGCAAAAGTGTTACCGTGAACCGCATTGTGAATATGAAATGGCTAAAGATCAATTAATGGATATAGTATCTCATGAAATTCACAAAAGTTTAAAGAAACAATTTAATTGCATAGACCGAGTTCGGGATAATCCTTCACAAAGGATACATGCTTGTTCGAATAGAACACATGTTGATGAGAGAGATAGTCTTATAAACATTAAAGCATGGTTTATGCTCGACGTACCCTATATTGCAAGAGAGATATGCGAGAACAAATGTACTTGTCATTATGACGGAGAATTTTTTCCAAACATTTTCTTCGAAGACTACGGAGAGTATTTTCAAAATGTATTTCTTCGTTCATTTTTTCAACCGTTTTTAGATTTTTCTAATCCCAAGGATGCCAAATCATGTGTAATTATGTGATGTTATTGGTGTATAACTAGTATTACAATTCTAAAAAATTTATTAAAACCATTGTGATTATACAGAAAAGGTATGCTTGCTTCTACAGCAGTGAGTTTTTACTGACTTATGTATGCTTAGTTATAGATTACTCATTGAAAAGTTATTATTTTCTTTTGTGTTAATAGTTTGTGTAGTATAAAATACATTTTTTTTTTGTAAATAACTCAGTTTATATAAGAAATAAATTATGTGCTTTCTTTATGTGTGCATTAATTACTTGCAAAATAAATACTTCTGAAATTTTACTAAAACAAAAAGTGATATAAAGTTAACATACGTAGACAAGATTTCAGATTCTCTTTTATACTTATCTTTTAAATTCTATTACCATAACTTAGACAGTTAGAAATTTGATTAAAACTTATTGAAACTAGTATTATGAAAACATTAAACAACTGTATGCAAATAAAGTGGTCTTCTGATTAAAAGCATAAACCTAAGTACGTTAGGTAAGTTTGTCACATGAGAATTCACAACAGTAGTAATTTTTTGTAAAATGTACTTACATAAAAAAGGTATTTCCCACAATACTTAGTATAAAACGTAGTATTTAAAATTACCAGACATGTTTTACGTTCAAAAAATCTGTACTTAATAAAAAAACGAGTTACCATAATTTTAGAACGTCGGAGTAGTAACTTAGGTTATTTCTTGTAATTTTTCTAAAGTAATGGACTTGTATATATATATATATTTGTGGTTTTCGAAAATATCGACTAAGTGCACGTGTTACATATTTTACAGAATGATCTACTTAAACTTACAAATTCTAAATAAATGTGTTTTTACTTTTTTATGCATAATACTTATTCAAACTTTTGATTTGTGCATTTGCTACACATAATATTTGTTCAAACTTAGTACACTTTTGATTTGCGCATTTGCTACACATAATACTTGTTCAAACTTAGTACACTTTTTATTTGTGCATTTGTTACACACAATACTTGTTCAAACTTAGTACACTTTTGATTTGTTCAATTGTTACCAATATAAGGAATTTTAGGTATTCTATAATGTAAATCTTGTGTTGTAGGATTAAGACCAATTACCTGCACGAGGGAAGGTGGGGCGCCCTCCGTGGGGGTTTTTCAAGGGGTCCTAACCCGTATATACGCTATGTTTCGGAGAAAAACACGGAAAACTCCGAACGGTTAGGTCGACAGACGCGAGATGGGACTCAAACCGGGGACCTTCACACTTCGCCCGTCTACCATTTCCACTGACATAACCCACTGTGCCATGGTGAGGCCTCTATAATGTAAAAATCTTGGTACATTTTATTTGAAGTAACCGAGTATTTTAAACCAAACACTATAATTTTTTAGTTTTTAAAACATCGAAGTATTAACTCAGATTATTTTTTATCCACAATACTTGTTGAAACTTCGTAAACTTTTAATATGGACATGTTTATGTGTTCTCATATGTTATGAAATTATTTCCAGAAATAAACTTAGTAATTCGAACTTTGTAAATTTCATAGAAGTAGTACGTTTAAAATAGTTTTGATGTGAACGAACTTAATTTTTTTATTCTGAAGTAACTGTACACACTACATCTGCTGAAGTTGTGATCTTTTCATTTTACAAGTTACAAACATAGGAAAGAAAAGTATTTTTGGATGAGTATAACTTTAGAAAAGAAAAAAAGTATTGCTTCTCTATTTTTTATTTTTATTTTATTTTTTATTTTTAGAGTTATGTGTTCAAACTTAGTATATTTTGAATTAAAATTGTATTTTATGTTCTGGCAGGACATTGAATATTTTCATGAAATGAACTAGCACATCTGTACTTTGTTAATTTCACAGAAGGGATGAACTTTGGTATTTTCTTTAAATCTTAAGAACTTAATACTTTTTTTCTGAAGTGACAAATATGTAGACATGAATTTTTTAAAACATTGTATTATTCAACTTAGTACATTTTAGTTAATCTTTCAAGGTAACAGACTTATAAATTTTTACCTTTTTAAAATCTCCACGAATGAAAATTAGTACATTTTATGTCTATATGAAATTAGACATTTTAACTTTGATATTTACAAAATTTTTCAGAAATACCATGTAAATGTTTTTATGAAATATTTTGTAAACTGCATTAGCTGAACTTGTAATTTTTCTTTTTAGAAGTTTTGCACTTAGTATTTGTGTTAGTTATATTTTGTATCCTTACAAGTTGTTAAATTTTTTCATACAATAAACTAACAGATCTACACTTTGTAAATTTCATAGAAGTGATAACTTTGATATTTTTTAAATGTAACGACTTAGCGCTTCTTTTTTTTCTGGAACGCTAGATATGTTGAATCTTTTTTTAAACATTATATAATTTAACTCAGTGCCTTTTAGTTATTTTTTAAATACCACATGAATAACTTGCTGCATAAGCAACTTGTAAATATTTTTTTAATATTGGTATTAAAAACTGTTAAAAGTATACCTACTACATAAGCAACTTGTAAATATATATATATTTTTTAATATTGGTATTAAAAACTGTTAAAAGTATATCTACTAATAGAAATTAACAAACTAAAATATAAGATACCAAAAACATCAGGTATAGGCGCCTGATGTCTCTGTTTCACAAGACTCAAGCAATGTTCGACTCTTTTCATACGATTGTTTGCTTTTTTCTAGTGAAATATTCCAACATGAAAGGCACTTTAGAAGGCATTTCCCTTTTTTTCTGCCAATGTCACGATATTTTTCACCATCGTTTACAGTTTGTTAAACAAGTGCGTCTTGTTTGAGAGGGGTGATAAATTTTACACCTCAAACATTTATGCAAGCAGTTAATTTTATGAATTCTAGAAATTTCGCTAAAAAGCGCTAAGTCGTTACATTTAAAAAATATCAAAGTTATCACTTCTATGAAATTTACAAAGTGTAGATCTGTTAGTTTATTGTATGAAAAAATTTAACAACTTGTAAGGATACAAAATATAACTAACACAAATACTAAGTGCAAAACTTCTAAAAAGAAAAATTACAAGTTCAGCTAATGCAGTTTACAAAATATTTCATAAAAACATTTACATGGTATTTCTGAAAAATTTTGTAAATATCAAAGTTAAAATGTCTAATTTCATATAGACATAAAATGTACTAATTTTCATTCGTGGAGATTTTAAAAAGGTAAAAATTTATAAGTCTGTTACCTTGAAAGATTAACTAAAATGTACTAAGTTGAATAATACAATGTTTTAAAAAATTCATGTCTACATATTTGTCACTTCAGAAAAAAAGTATTAAGTTCTTAAGATTTAAAGAAAATACCCAAAGTTCATCCCTTCTGTGAAATTAACAAAGTACAGATGTGCTAGTTCATTTCATGAAAATATTCAATGTCCTGCCAGAACATAAAATACAATTTTAATTCAAAATATACTAAGTTTGAACACATAACTCTAAAAATAAAAAATAGAGAAGCAATACTTTTTTTCTTTTCTAAACTTATACTCATCCAAAAATACTTTTCTTTCCTATGTTTGTAACTTGTAAAATGAAAAGATCACAACTTCAGCAGATGTAGTGTGTACAGTTACTTCAGAATAAAAAAATTAAGTTCGTTCACATCAAAACTATTTTAAACGTACTACTTCTATGAAATTTACAAAGTTCGAATTACTAAGTTTATTTCTGGAAATAATTTCATAACATATGAGAACACATAAACATGTCCATATTAAAAGTTTACGAAGTTTCAACAAGTATTGTGGATAAAAAATAATCTGAGTTAATACTTCGATGTTTTAAAAACTAAAAAATTATAGTGTTTGGTTTAAAATACTCGGTTACTTCAAATAAAATGTACCAAGATTTTTACATTATAGAGGCCTCACCATGGCACAGTGGGTTATGTCAGTGGAAATGGTAGACGGGCGAAGTGTGAAGGTCCCCGGTTTGAGTCCCATCTCGCGTCTGTCGACCTAACCGTTCGGAGTTTTCCGTGGTTTTCTCAAACATAGCGTATATACGGGTTAGAACCCCTTGAAAGACCCCCACGGAGGGCGCCCCACCTTCCCTCGTGCAGGTAATTGGTCTTAATCCTACAACACAAGATTTACATTATAGAATACCTAAAATTCCTTATATTGGTAACAATTGCGCAAATCAAAAGTGTACTAAGTTTGAACAAGTATTATGTGTAACAAATGCACAAATCAAAAGTGTACTAAGTTTGAACAAGTATTATGTGTAGCAAATGCGCAAATCAAAAGTGTACTAAGTTTGAACAAATATTATGTGTAGCAAATGCATAAATCAAAAGTTTGAATAAGTATTATGTATAAAAAAGTAAAAACACATTTATTTAGAATTTGTAAGTTTAAGTAGATCATTCTGTAAAATATGTAACACGTGCACTTAGTCGATATTTTCCAAAACCACAAATATATATATATATACAAGTCCATTACTTTAGAAAAATTACAAGAAATAACCTAAGTTACTACTCCGACGTTCTAAAATTATGGTAACTCGATTTTTTATTAAGTACAGATTTTTTGAACGTAAAACATGTCTGGTAATTTTAAATACTACGTTTTATACTAAGTATTGTAGGAAATACCTTTTTTTAATGTAAGTACATTTTACAAAAAATTACTACTGTTGTGAATTCTCATGTGACAAACTTACCTAACGTACTTAGGTTTATGCTTTTAATCAGAAGACCACTTTATTTGTATACAGTTGTTTAATGTTTTCATAATACTAGTTTCAATAAGTTTTTGTCAAATTTCTAACTGTCTAAGTTATGATAATAGAATTTAAAAGATAAGTATAAAAGAGAATCTGAAATCTTGTCTACGTATGTTAACTTTATATCACTTTTTGTTTTAGTAAAATTTCAGAAGTATTTATTTTGCAAGTAATTAATGCACACATAAAGAAAGCACATAATTTTTTTTCTTATATAAACTGATTTATTTACAAAAAAAATGAATTTTAAAGTACACAAACTATTAACACCAAAGAAAATAATAACTTTTCAATGAGTAATCTATAACTAAGTATACATAAGTCAGTAAAAACTCACTGCTGTAGAAGCAAGTCTTTTCAATGAGTAATCTATAACTAAGCATACATAAGTCAGTAAAAACTCACTGCTGTAGAAGCAAGCATACCTTTTCTGTATAATCACAATGGTTTTAATAAATTTTTTACAATTGTAATACTAGTTATACACCAATAACATCACATAATTACACATGATTTGGCATCCTTGGGATTAGAAAAATCTAAAAAAGGTTGAAAAAATGAACGAAGAAATACATTTTGAAAATACTCTCCGTAGTCTTCGAAGAAAATGTTTGAAAAAAATTCTCCGTCATAATGACAAGTACATTTGTTCTCGCATATCTCTCTTGCAATATATGGTACATCGAGCATAAACCATGCTTTAATGTTTATAAGACTATCTCTCTCATCAACATGTGTTCTATTCGAACAAGCATGTATCCTTTGTGAAGGATTATCCCGAACTCGGTCTATGCAATTAAATTGTTTCTTTAAACTTTTGTGAATTTCATGAGATACTATATCCATTAATTGATCTTTAGCCATTTCATATTCACAATGCGGTTCACGGTAACACTTTTGCGGCTTTAATTTTAGTGTCATATGAGGCAGGGTGGTCGTGTACAATGTTTTTAGAATGTATTCTGATATTTCATTTCTCATTTCACAAAGTTTTAATACTTGGTCATTTAAAAGTATCAAGGGAATTGGATTTAATGTAAATGAATCTCCGGTTTTGTAAATTTGCTGTAGGATGCATTTTCCATCGTCATTAAATATGGATAATTGATTATTACAAATAAAAGAGCTATTGTGATGACATCTAGTAAAATCTAATAGTTTTACAATAAATTCAATCCATGTTGAAGGGTCCATTATGACTCCCTGACTGGTTGGTATATAGTCTAATTCAGCGTTCTGAATAAATTGTCTAATATGAATCTTCAAGCCAGTTTTTTCATCGTGGAGCGAAACGTAGATAAGTTTTTCCAAGTGCCATGTACTATTTACAGAAGCATGTAAGCTATGGTAAGCATGATCCGCCCAATCGTCCAACTTTGATCTTTTCGGCGCAGGTTCATAAATGCACATTTTGACGAATGTTAGGTTAATGTGTGGATCTGTCACATGAGGCTCAGAAGGAATACCATACGTTAAAAGTTTGTTGGTTGGGGGATATATCTTACACATTGAACCATGTTCTAATTTAATGGTAGTGGTTTCACAGTTCGCTGGTTTAAAATCTAAAGTTCGTTTAGATCCAAAACTTAGAATGCATGCACATGATGATAGGTCCAGAGAAAAATCTTCGTAGTTACCGTCTTCAATTTTAGATTGCCCGTCAGAGGATAAGTTTACTTGTACCAAATTAAATTCATAATTTGTTGTTTTCTGTAGATCTTCGCGTAGTTTTTCAAAATGGGTAACCAAGGGAAAAAAGAGACAGTCACTCCAGAGAAACTGTAATTTATCCCCTCATCCGCGAAAGCAATTACTTTCCGAGTCGAAGTATTATCTTTTTCACCAGTTTGCAGAGGCTTTGCATCAAAAGGTAATTGCGATAATTCTTGAAGTAACACATCAGCATCACTTTGAGTGTAAAAATCAGGAGTGTATTCAATGTTAAAAGTATTTTCGATCAATTCAAGCAAGGCCATTTTTTTTAAACACGATGAAAAAAATCAATTAAAGCATAAAACTAGAAACACACGTCTAAAGTGAAGGTACTCACAGCATAATGTGAGCCTCGCATTCAACCGCTTTATCTAACATAGATAAAATAATGTCTTCCCACTGGCTAAAAAAAAGTCATGTGATCATCAAAGAGGTCGTTTCAAGGTTATGCCGGTTCAAGGTCAAAGCTTCAAGATTAAGGTTAACAGAACTGGTTTGGCAAGGTATTTTCATATGAAAAAAAATTGTTCTCACTCTATCTGTGGTGGTGGTAGGATACATTTTTTCGATCGCTTATACTAAGCCTAATTTAAAATAGTTCACGTTATGAAAATACACTGATGATGTATTTTATCGATCATTCAAGTAATGAAGTAAGTGCATTTCTGTTTAAATATTTTCTAGTATACGCAAGTATATTATCTATTATTTGATAGTTATGTTAGACTTTTTTCAGTGTATTTGTAAATATTTGAATATGATGTCTTGATAATATTATTTTCTAAAATGCATTTCGCTTAATCGTAGAGATTTTTACAAGTATGGTATTGACTATTAGTGTCAGTTATTCCTTTTAGTATTTTGTTTAGAAAGACTTGCAAAATTTTTTTGTTACTTTTAATATGTTTTGTACTTTGTTGATACATGATTTAGAAAAAAAAAAAAAAAAAAGTTTCCTTATTTAGTGAAAGCATATTTGCTGAACATTTGTGGTTCAGTCTTTGTGCAAATACCTTATTAAACGCAAAAATATACAGCAGCAAGATGCAATGACACTATTTCCGTCAAAATAATATTTTTTCTGAGTTAAATTTATAATCCTTAACGCTTTTGAGAGATCTTATAACATAAAATAACACATGTGTAGTCTGTATCTGGATAAATGCTACTTTTGTACCTAAAATATGAGCATTCCTATTATTGAATTGATATATTATTACTTTATAACTATAATATCTTGATAGTTAGATCTAAAACTGCAATTTTATTTACAAGCTTGTAACTTATTTTATCGTAAAGTTCTAAAAAAACGTATCGTAAAGTTCTAAAGTCATATAAGGAAATTACCATGTAACCGCGATTTCCTGATCGGTTAGTATAAACCTAAACTTTATTTTCAATGCTATAGGATTTTTAAAAATTCTATCAATACTAATACTTGCTTAAAAGGTTTAAAGATATAACCAATGTCATTTTATCACGAAAAAATTCGCAAAGTCTCATCCTAACATTAAACATAATTATTTCTATTATTCTGTAAAAGGTTTACATGATAATGTGGTACCTATTGTAGGGTGGAACATGATATTTTTACACGCATAAGAAGAATATAGCTATATCTTTACAGTACAGCTGTTAAGTCAACGGGTGTACTGTGAAGTTAACTTTTAGGGGCAAATCCATACAGTAGATTTCGCTTTCGCTAAAATAGTTTCAAAGTTTCATTATTAACCAGAATTTTACCATAATGATTTTTTTTTAAATCTGAAACGTATTTTTTTTTTTATTAAGATGGTAGACACCAATAATTTTAACTCTTTCTAGTATCTGAAAAAAAAAAAAAAAATCTAAAGCTAAAAGAATGGTTATCCCTTGTAATTTCTTTTACATCTTCCTAGTTCATATCTCTGCAAAATTTTCTATGTCTGAAAAATTAACATTCAAATTTCCAGAACACATAAATCCAAAATTGTCTATGTCTGAAAAATTCACAATCAAAATTCTAAAAACACAAATCCAATATTTTCTGTGTCTGAAAAATTAACATATACCATTTTATGTCAGAAAAAATTCGCAAAGTATCGTTATCCTAGCATTAAACACAATTCTTTCGACTATTCTGTAAAAGTTTTCATAAAACATATATCATTCAACTCCCAACTTTAATTTTTATTTTCAATAATGAAATCATTAGCTTGTAATTTCTTTTACATATTCTTAGTTCGTATCTCAGCATAATTTTCTATGTCTGAAAAAATAACATTCAAAATTAAAAAAAAAAAAAACATAAATCCAAAATTTTCTATGTCTGAAAAATTAACAATCAAAATTCTAAAAACACAAATGAAAATTTTTTTCTAAGAGTCATCCTTACAATTACTTCCTATTTCATAATCACATCTCTTTTATACTTTGCAAGACGGTCTCTACATAAATAGTTGTAGTCGGTAATTATTAGAAAAAAATTAAACTTTTTTCCGAGTCCCCTCTATTAGGAATGATGCATGAAAAAAAAAAAATCTGTACCCTTCTGTCTTATCTACCAACTGCCACTCAACTCCGTCTCCCCTGCTCCAACCGAATTCTCCTCCATCAGCTGTCATTCAACTCCACCCCCCTCTTCGCACATCGTGGATTATGTAACCCCTGCTCCACCCGTTGTGCAATCCCTGCTCCGCTGCTCCGCCGGGATTGGGGTGGCGTGCGGCTCCCATTCTTACCCTACTAATCTCGCTTAACTACGGCGTAAGAATGGAAAAGGGTGACCGCCAGGAAGGGAAAATCCCCGATATTGGTCGAACACTCGTCGCTATAACGGCAAAGGGGGACAGATTCTCGGAATTCGTTTATAAAATTCAGCTCATAGTGGTTGATTTTACGTTATACCTTGTCGAATCGCTCCAACAGGACAGAGAAAACCGGTTTATATTCGTCTAATAGACGTCGTTCTTTAAAGACTTCGCAGAATTTGTCGAATTCTGCCCATTTATAAACGTAGTAATTATGCCGCAATTCCAGACATTCAGAGAATAGACAAATACCATTTACATACGTCGTGAAGGAATGGAAATTCAAACTGTTCTGATCTTGTGAACTTTTGCCGTTTAAAAAGGAAACATTTTATATTTCTATATAATACATTTTAATATTAGTTTGTTAGCTAATAAAAAGTTATTTTTAATTAAATGTGCAAAAATTACAAGTTTTAAATTAACTTCTAGTCGTTTAGATGAAGTGGTAAAATATACATTCATAAAAATTTGAACACAGAGAAAATACATTAAAGAAAAATATAATCTTGATTTTTTGAATTTAATTGATCAGTAACTTGCATAAATAGCTTATGTCTCTATTTTACATTTTAAAGGGTTTACTTTTTCCCCCGGTACATTTTATGAATTGTTTTTACTGTAGGTATATTTAATAAAAGGGGGGGGTGGGTGCGCTGTTTAATTCAATGTTATAAACAATCTAAATATCTTCATATATTGGTGAAAGATGGTGAAAAAGTAACTTAAAAATTAAATAAAATATTAGTAAATTTAGTTAAGTAAGGAATACAGTTTAAAATGCAATTTTACTAACAGTAAATATAATTTACTTATTTTATATAAAAAAGATTACTTTTTAACCAATATATGAAAATATTTAGATAGTTTATAAGAGTAGATTAAATAATTTTTTGCACCCTTTTATTAAAAATGCCTAATACAGCGACAACGATTAATAAAATGTACCGGGGGGAAAAATGGAAACCCTTTAAAATGTAAATTAGTGACATAAGTTGTTCGTTCGAGTTACTTATCTGTTAAATTAAAAATCAAGATTATATTTTAACTTTAATATATTTTTGTATATGTTCAAACTTTTATGAATATAAATTTTATAACTTTATCTAAACGATTAGAAGTTAATTTAAAACTTGTTATTTCTAATCATTTAATTCAAAATTGCTTTTCATTAGCTAACAAATAGCAGTATAATGTATTATATTTAGAAATATAAAGTGTTTCCTTTTAAACGGCATGTGCACCCGACAAGAAGTTTGAATTTCCATGCTTTCACGACGTATGTAAATGGTGTGTGACTGACATATTCTCTAAATGTCTGGAATTCCGGCATAATTACTACGTTTATAAACTGTCAGGATTCGACGAAATCGTCAAGGAACCACTTCTATTAGACGAATAAGCCTGCTTTTTTATCTCCATAGTTTATTATAGTTTTCCTGTAATAAAATATGAAGAAGTTTTCTATCTACAAATCCCCCCCCCCCTCTCACCCTCCCACGAGAAAAATTTTGTCTACTTCATTACACAAACAGTTTTTTATTTATCTCTCTTAATTCTTTGATTTGTTCAATTTTACTACTCCAAATAGGTTTAAATTACATACTAAATGCACACATATTAGTATACAATTTAAAAAGAAAGAAAAACTTTGCATAAAGTGCTTTAATCTGTTTCATTGTAAGTTATGCCATAATGCAATAATAAGTTTACTTTTGTTATAGTAAGTTTACATTAAGTAAATTTGTGCTTATAATGAGAAAAAATATTTCATATGCTTAAGGTAAACAGTTGATTTTATGCCAATTGTACCTTTATTTCCCTCTATA
>JAWZYV010014830.1:0-135822 GCA_038373885.1 Cheiracanthium punctorium | reverse complement strand
TTTAGAAACCTATAGCATCAAAGTTTCATACTAAACCAAAAATAAGATATCTATCCATGCAGTGCATTTTGAATCCCCTACGACGCATTTGGTCCCCTACGACGTATAGATCTAAGTTCACAAAATATTCAAATTCAAATAAGATTGCGTTTATTCGTCCTCCCCCTTCTCAGATAAGGATGGCGTCAGGGAAGATATATAATCTACATTGTATATTCCGTTTTTATCGTGAAAACAGACATATTCTCTGATGCCGTGACTGCCATGTTTTACATACTAAAAGCAACCATTCATTCAAAACAAAAAGACATTAATAGGCGATATCTGCTTCTAAATATATTTCTCTATATTTCTCTTAAAAACATCCTCCTGAAGGGAGAGCGTGGGGCGAGAGCTGGGTTTGAACCCAGGGACTTATGGATGGTAGAATGAGGCGCAATCCGTCTCGGCCAAAAGGTACCCTTTCGACCGGTCATCAATTACCGCGTGTTGTGTGCGCGGAGGTGCTCGTGCCGCCACACTCCTCCCCCCCCTAGAGAGTCAGTCGGAGGCTGACGAACGATGCTCAGAGCGTTATGGAACGCTGCCACTCGTTGTGGACTTTTGTGAGGTCGCTGCCGCTCGATGCGGTCTTTAAAAGAGCCGAGAGAGAGATGGAAGAGGTCGGTGCAGGCGCCATCTGTCGCAGTTGGCGAGAAGGAGAATGCGTGTTCGTTGTCTGGGTCATCAATGTGGGGAGAGCGTGTGGTGAGAGCTGGCTTTGAACCCAGTGACTTATGGATGGTAGAAAGAGGCGCAATCCGGCTCGGCCAAAAGGTACCTTTTCGAGCGGCCTTCAATTGCCGCGTGTTGTGTGCAGAGGTGCTCGTGCCGTCACACTCCTATAAATCGTCTGTTAGTTACAAGAAATTCATAAAGCGTGTTTGGCAAGTTTCTGAGGTTTTTTTTTTTTGTGTTGTCTGAAGTCTTCCCGAGGTTATCAGCCTAAGGGTGTTATGCCTTGGCCAGAGAACTTTTTAAGTGTTTCTAAAGCATATTCACGTAGCATCTGGAGAAAACCGACCAAAATTTTAGGCCGTTTGACGTACAGCAGAGAGGTAGGCCAGAGCCCGTGACCTTCATACTTCAGCCGACTACGATTTTCAGTGTCATATCTAGTTGGCCATAGTCGGTGCAAATAACTGAGGCTTGAACTGGTAAACATAAACCCCAACCGTATATCTCCTGTGTACTGAGGGATTTTGGTACTTTTCATGATTTAAAAAAAAGTATTTAGAGAAGATATACGTTTTAATAATCATTTTTAAATTATAAACTTAAAATTGTTCTTGAAGGAACAAAATGAAGAAACTATTTGAATGTACTAAGAATTGTAATTTTCATGAGAAATATTTGGAAAAAAACATGTTTAAAAAAAATGAATTTAGAATTTTAAGCATCATTTTTACCATGAAGTTTTGCTAACAACTTAGTAAGAACGTACCGAAATGTCGTACAAATGCATGAAAATGCATTAAAAAATAATTTATATCAGAATAAATTATTTTGGTAAAATTTGCTTCTGCAACCTATATATATCTGTTAAAAACATTAATGTGTTAAACAAATAACCTGGAAAGTTATATGGTATAAGATATATGAAATTTATGCATATCAAATTCGCATCAAAACATAAATTTGAATTTGAATGACACAGGTTTGCCGGCTTGGTCGGCGGAGCTGACCTTCAAGCCTTTAGAGGCAATCTGCGGAGTTTATTGGAAAAAGGAAAAAAAAAGGCGTTTTACAAAATATAGCTGGGAAGGGCGGGCACAGGGATTTCCCACGCAGGGGCCTGTGTCATAAAGTGTCCCCACTTAAGATACAAAGAATCTTCATGTTATGCGGGACAGGAAGTCCTGCATTGATGTTTTCATCTGTTTGAGAGATGACCTCCGTGACTGGGCCACTGCTATGCTGTTAGTTGGTTAGTTGGACTATATTTGTTAACAGAGAACAGATTCTGGCCATTTTCCTTGTGGACACTTTGCTGCGAAGGACGCTTAGAGTCCATGCCTGAGCATGTTCTTGCGGTGGTCTGCGCAGGTGATTAGATTTTGTGATTTCACAATCAAAGAGAAAATGCTCTGCTGTTCCTGCTGCACCGCAGATGCAGAGATCATCTTCCCGGAGATTGAATCGATGGAGATAGGCAGGAAACGGCCCGTGTCCTGTGAGGAATGCAGTAGTTTGGAATGTGAGGGGAAGCTCATGTAGAACTGGCTTGGGCAGCCATTTATGAGTGTAGCGACCCTTTGGGCTTGCATTCCACTGTTGTTGCCATCGTCTCATCAGCTCATTTCTTAGTTTTCTTTTTAAGAAAGAGACAGGCGCAGGTATTGTTTGAGCTGGAGTTTGTAATTCTGTCGCTTTTTTGGCAAGCTCATCTGCTCTCTCGTTCCCTGTTACCCCCACGTGGGCCGTGGAGTCTTACATGAGGCTGCTCGATTAGTTCTTTTTTTATTTCTAGAACCTGTTTGGAAGCTGTGCAATGTTGGGCTATTGCTGTTAAGCCGGACAGACTGTCACTGTAGATTAGTGTAAGGACTGGCTGCTGTTCCCTAGTCCATTTGAGGGCTTAGTTGATTGCATTCAGTTCTGCTTGGAAAACTGAATTGTGGTCTCCGATGCGGCATGTGTAGTACGTAATTTCGGTGAGGTGGTTATATACTACGAAGGCGGCTCCCACCCCTGACTCCGATTTCGATCCATCTGTGTAGATAGTTCTACCTTTGGTCAGTGGTGAGACTGTTGTGTTTAGAGTAATTTGCTTGCTATGTAATTCTTTTGCTGGGTGTAGCTGCCATCTGTGTATTTTCCTTGTGAAGGCTGGTAGAGGACCTAGTTCCGCTTCCCAGGGGTTCCTAGTAGTGCCGAATCTCGTTAGCCCTACTCTTATTGCCTCAGCTTCTAGCTCCAGAGGCAGTGGTGGCAGCCCTGTTATGACGCATAATGCTTCAGTCGATGTAGTTCTGTAACCCTTTCTGATTCCTAGAAGTGGAATACGTTGAATAGAGAGGAGCTTTTGCTGTGCCTGCTTATTTGAACCAAGTGCCCAGACTCCTGCCTCGTAAAGTACTTGTCGTAGCTGCACGGCTCTGTACCATGTCTTTAGTAAAGTTGTTGAGGCTCCCCAGGCCTTTCCTGCAATCTTTGCTATGCTCAGTTATAGTAATGCAGTGCAGTCTTTTTCCTGAGAGTGTCAATGTGGGATAACCAGGTCAGGTTTTTATCGATTGTGAGGCCGAGTAATTTTATAGTGTTGACGTGCTTTGCACTTTTGTTGTTTATTTTGAATACTGGTTCTCTTCGTAGAATACGTGGTTTATTGGAGGTTAATGTATGGGATTTGCCCTCGGAGATTTCCAAGCCTAATTCCTTTAGACATGAGGTAAAACGGGGGAGGTAGGTTGATGCTTGTGTTTCAATGTCTTTCCTACATTTGCCCGTTAGTTAAAAAGAAAAGTCGTCAGCAAAGGCAAATACAACAATCCCTTTCTGTCTCTGAATTTTTAACAGTTAGTCAGCTAACAAGTTCCAGAGTGTGGGCCCTATTCATGAGCCCTGCGGGCAGCCCTTAAAAATTGGAACCTCTTTTTATCCTGTTCCCCAGTTGATTGTTAGTCTTCTGTTGCTGAGGTAGCTTTGGATTACTCTGAGTATGTTGCCTGGACATTTTAATTCTGCAAGGCGTTTTTTTAGAATGTCCCAGTTAGCGTTGTCAAATGCACCTTTTATGTCGATGGTAACCAGGGTGGAGTATCGATTTTCTTGTGTGTTTTCTTGGATTTGTTTTATTAGATCGTGCAGGAGTTGAAAGATGAAATTCTAAAAGCGTGTTTGGCGGCTATTTTCAATAAGTTCAGTACGGATGATTAGAGCAGAATCTAACTGTTACATATGCTCACACTGCCAACTTTTACGGAATAAAATTAACCCCTCTTTGTGAAAGATAACCTTCTGTCTAAATCATAGCAGAAGCTTTCATTTCAAAGCGTGTGGCGGTCATCATTTTTGAATCATATTCAAATAATTTACAGTTTACAAAAATGGTTAGTTATATTATGTAATTCTTGGCATTTATGTAAATCCATCGTACAGAAGGCATACATTACATGAGAAAAAAGGAAAAACATTTATTTGAATTAATAATGAAATTGGATAAAAATGACAACATAAATGCTTAAATATAAACCAAGAAATGATGTATCCAATGATGCACAAACAAAAGGCGTAAGAAAGAGATGCACATTTTTATTTATATTTTTAAAGGAGTAATGCAAAGTTATTATAGTTTGTCTGCTGTTGGCTGTTTATTAAATAACATACTTATTTGAATTAAATTAGAATACTTTTATTCTATTTTCATTAGCTACTTTAATTCTTATAAAGTGCGCCAAGCTTTTAAGCGTTACCTTTGAAAAAATGATGTTTAGAAAGACACGGCATGAAATTTCAGACACTTGGGTAAATAAATCTCAATCGGTTAATTTTTTAAATAAAAATAGTTTTTTTTTAATATTAAGTGTTAACAGGAAGTTATTTATTTTTTTCAGATTTAGGATGCATTCGTTTTTACCTAATCACGCAAAACACAAAAAAATAATTTTGACCATTGTATGCACACCAGAAGAAAATTCGAATAAACTAGAAATTAAAAAAAATAACATTTTCTTTATAAGTGTAGCGAATTCCTAAAGGCGTAAACCTCTCAAGGTTACTGGGCTGTGCTGCCCATGCGTTCTCAATAACAGCGAGATTGAAATGCGTCCGTTCACACGGTACGCCTTTTCCGTCGAGATCTTTTACAACGTCGCTTTCAAGAGGAGAAAGGTTCAACCGTGTAAGAAAAGCAGGAACCCTGCATGAGTGTCACATGAAGGGAATGCAAAATTTTCGAGGTATGTTCAAGGGTATTCTAAGTCGTGCACATCATTTTTAGTTCTGGCTTTGCGATGCAAAAATATATTCATCCATAGAACGTTAACGACGTCCTTGGTTCACACAAAAATTCCACGAATTTGCTTGAACAGTGTATCGTCAATCACGCAGTTTAGTGTCTCATCATGAAATTGCTCTAAATAAACTGTATCTTTCTATATAGAAGGGCTGCACCATCGTTTTGTAACTGATCAATCTATCGAAATTATGGTAAAAAAATTGCATTTTAAAATTACGTGTCCACAAAAATATTACAGATAATGAAAATAGGCAGCACCAGAAGAAAATCCAAATGTACTAAATACATACACAAAAAGAAAATAATTTCGTGCGACGCTCAGGGCCAGGCGGACGTAGGTAATAATCAAGATAGCTGAACACTACTGCTCATGTAACTGCAGTGAAAATGGGCGTAAAAGCCGTTTTGTTTTCACATATCGCCTTCTCCTTCCAGATATCTCACAGCGCTTTTTCAAAGAAAAAATGAATCAACTAAAGAGGAAGTGAATACGGCAGTTTCGAGGTATATTCGTAGGGATTAGAAGTCATCCAAATGGTAAGATTTTGTGTCTTTCTTTAAGGTATCTTTATATCTTCTAAGAGTCTTATAATAATCTAAAGATATCTTTAAGGGTTGAAAAAGTAAACAAACTGTCTCCGACACCACAAATTCATCGCATCGCTGATTTGGCATGAAGGCTATGATTTTACTAACCGTGAATCAGCTTCGAACACAGAAGTGGTCGGCATTACTCGCCATTGCTTATGACGTAGCAGGAAGACGTACTCTGATTGGCTGCAATTTCGGCCGACTCGGATTTTTTCGTTAAGAAAGGTAAAAGCTGGAGATCGTCGTCATCAAGGCAACGACAGGAGAAAATCCGCCGGAGAGTTGATCTGCAGGAAAAGTTGGTCGGACGGATCTTAGTGTGATACCCCTATTACTGTGGCTATCTCGGATTAAGATGGCCTCTATCCTTGGTCACATGACTTAGTTGGTAAATGGGTGTGACCAAAATGTCAGCACCGCAGAAAGTCTTTCTCGTCAGCCACGATATGAGCCCATTAAAGCCCAAGTTTGTCTAACTCCATTAGGTTTTATTTTGTTAGGATCACAGAACTTTTCAAAAAAGGGCATTTTATTAAGAACACAAATGGCGTAAGTTGTAATTCCCTCAGTAACCATGTAAATAGCAGTACTAGTTGCTGAATTCACCATCATAACCCTAAGGAAACCTCAAAAATCTCAAACTAGAACAGCCGAAAATGGAAGACGGCTGTCGATCTAACGGTCTTGAGTTTTGGTAGGTTTTCTCTAGATGTAACGTGAATACGCGTTAGAACGCCTTATAAATTCCTCCTAAAGAGACACGACCCCCTTGGCAGATCGGCCTAGTGTAGCGTTGCCATAATCACACACAACTAGTCGAGCACGGATTAACCACGATAAACGAGGGCAGACTCTTCGTCTTATTTATACTGCTATTCATCTTTTAACTCCGCAGAAATCATAGATTTCAAAAAATAGAATTCGATCCACCCTAATACATAGGGGACACCGGGGCGGAATGGGGTACTTAAGGTTTGAAGCCAGGTTTTATGTCTAAGATACTAAAAAAAACATTATCCTATATTAAGAAACAGTCTTTCTGTACATTTTAAAATAAAATTTAGAATACAAAGTTGTGAAAAAACGTAATATGTATTTTTAAAAAATTAAAAATAAAAGTAACTCAATCCACCCCATTCTGCCCCATGCATGGGGCAGAATGGGGTTCAATGGCTTTTGCAATATTATAGTTTTTTTTTTTTTTGAATTTAAAGTGTTTCAAAGTTCACTTATCAGTACTGAATGTAGTAAAAAATTTTTTTTGGCTAGTAAATTTAATCAATTCAGAGTGATATGAGACTTAGACAGAAGTGGGAAGGATGTTTTCTTTTAGTTTTAATGTTAAGACCAGTTTGGTACAAAATTAATAAAAGATCTCATTATTTTGAAAAATAAAATAGTATTTATTCTCCAGCAATTTGGTTATAGAATGGTTATGGATTGCAAAATTCACAAATGAATACTGAGTCATCATCGTCTTCGTCAATACCTGCACTAGAAAAAAACGTTTCTATTATAAAATAAAATGCTTCGTATAATAATAAAATACTTTATATAATAATAAAATAGTACATAGATATCTAAGTACTTTGTATTCACATTAATATTATATTTTAAATAAGAAATTTGGCTGAAAATATGGATTTCTTTTAAACTGTCATTTTTATATTAAATTATCAAAAAATAAATAAATAAATTCCATTTTTTTCCGTGATTATGCATAATAACAGTCTAATTAATATATTTGAATTTCAAAACGTTTTAATGCAATAAAAAGAATGTCTTTATGTTTAAGCTAGAAGCACCTGGACACCGGGGTGGAACGGGGTCCCACGCCGTTCTGCCCCGCGTGTTAGCATTTGAAAAAATCTCGTGATTAACATTAATCATTTCTGTTTCGATCATTGCATCACGGAACAATATATTTGAAAACATGACTAATTCAATGAAATTAGAGTTAACTGGGGACAAAATGAGGACAGAAGACTTACCTTGCTTTGAAAATTTCTAAATATTACAGTAAGATATACAATTTATAGCTAGAAGTTGCCATAGTTAATGAATTCCAGCAATCAGATAGACGCTACTTAGCAACTTCCTGCATGCTACTGAGGCTCGTGACGCTTTCCCGTGCTAATCTAGCGACTCTGGTGGGAAATAAATGCCGTATACCGTTCTACCCCGGTAGCCCGTTCAACCCCGGTGTCCCCTATACAGGGTTGCTAAAATTCGACATATTCCTGGTAAGATGTGATTGGGAATTCAACATCCTATAGTTTTAACTCCCTGAAAATCAATAGATTTTGGGAAAACTTAATTTTAAACTTTTTCTTTAAAAACCCACGATTTGACATTCAAGAGCAAAAAAAATAAAAAATAAAAAATCTGGAATGACTCCACTCGACTTTCAGGGCACTTACGATTAAGATCACTACCAAGCATTTAAATAAATTTAAATCGATGAATAATTCAAGCATATATACCAAATTGAAGCTCAGTCGAATGTACCGTTTAAACGCTAGCGCACTTTCAAGAATTTCTCCCATAGGCCATAATGTAAAAGAAATCTTTGTCGTAGCCCTGCAGAAAAACTATAAGTCCTATGCACACCAAAATCAATACCGGTCTTGCGACGGTGATTTATAACATATATACCCAATTTGAGCTCAATCGAATGCCTCGTTCAGGAGCTATCGTGTTCACTCTCAAGCACACAAACACAAATACACACACACACACACACTCAACATACATACATACATACATACATCTCGTAAAAATTGCATGAATGAATTCAGAAGACCTCAAAACGTGTAAATACACCAAAATCTCGAATTCGAATTTTTTCATGAGTACAATACTTTCCTTACATGGTACATGTTCGGAAGGTAATAAATAAATTATAAAACTGCTATTTAAATGGGTTTTATCCATATTTATCTTCGTTCCTGACATTTTAACTGAAACATGTTGAGGTTATAATGAAAAGATGAAATATACTTCAAATTAAACTGAAATAAAAACGTGATTTTCTAGTAAAATATTAGGTTATTGTTTTTTGAACTATTTTTCCCCAAATAATAATCACTAACATTATCATATAGATTTATTTCAGACACAGAATAAAAATTGAGCCTCGTAGGGTTAAAAAGATGTTGTTCATTCCAAAAAGTACTCTGGAAGTAAACGTACAAATTAGTATTTTTTAAACTAACATTTTATGATGAAAAATAAATTGTCCAACCACAAATTCAATTTTGTTAAATAACTATACAAAATATGATTACTCAGATCCCGCAGTGTTGTATCATGTTTCCTTTAGGATCAAGAGCGTGTGCAAAAAAAATCTCTCGATTTCCTGCACCTGAGAACACTGAAATCACAGAATCTGCTTCGCAGGAGAATCGTAATCCTTGGAACGCTTGTCCTTCATACATAATATGCGATTTCAGTGCCATCTGTTAATTATGTGTTACTTTTAACACTGTTATTCTGATTATTCTTAATGAGAATAACACCCAAGCTTAAGTCGGGAATCGATCCCTTACATAACGCGTGAAAAAAAGGTTTATTAACCACTGCCCACCAAGGGGGCGCAGTTGAATTCTGACATCAACAATATTAAATGATTCGTCTTAGGAATTGATTGTTGAAAATCGCTTTTACCGAGAATTCATGTCATGAAAATATATTTATCGAGTTTAAACACAGGTTATATTTTCAAATCGTCTTGTCAGTAATATTTACAACTATGACATTGTGTTTTGTCGTTATAAACCCATTTTCCATACAAGCGAGCCCTCGGTTAGGAATCAAATGGAATGATATTCTGAACACTCAACCTTCAATACTTCAAACAAATTCCTGCAGGACCTAAAATGAAAAAAAAAATCTCTCCGTTTAGCAATATGTTCAATACTCCACGAAATACGTGCACTTAGGTTCGAAAAGCTCTTATTTTGCGGGTATCACTTTCCTACGTCTTTATTAAAATGAACATGTTATTGTACGATAATGACTAAACAGCCTTCAAATAACATTCCAGTGTTTTAAATATCTCATCACTCTGAGAAAAGTCTGAATAGATAAGTTCGAAAAGGCGTCTTCAATATCAGTGCTGCCAGAATGAATCAAAAAACAGTCGTGTCATCCAGAATCACCAAACAAATGCAGGATCCCGCTCTCTTGATACCTTCTGATCATGGAAGAATGGAATGAGAACAGATTTCATTTGGAAATCAGTGATCTTGGCTAGTGTAGAGATGAATCAAAGAAATATAACCTTAGGACTCAGAGTTCATAATGTGTCATCGAAAATCAACCTCTTCAGAGGTGTTGGGAAGTATGCCATGGTATTTTAAGCAGAAATCCTTGCCATTATGAACTGTCTAATGATAAATATAAAGAAAAGGCTACCAAGGTAAGCGGATTCTGATTTTTAGTGAAAGACAAGCGGACTTATGGACTCTTAACTCATTCCAAGTTAAATCAAGGATTTTCTTAGAATGTAGAACCTAAGGAAACTGGCAACCAGAAAAAAGTTAACTGTTTTATGAGTGCTAGGACATAAAGAAATTGAAGTTAACGAAAAGGCGGATGAACTGGCAAAACATTGATTGCGTTCTAATCCTATTAGTGCATATTCAGTTTGTTTCTTCAGTATGAAGATCATAAAAGGGCATCCTTTTCAAATGGGAAACGCAAAAAAATGAATCAAACTTGGTGTGATCTTTCTGGGAAAAAAATATGCTAAAAGTGTTTCGATCATCGGCAGAAATTTCTTCTTAGGTGTTCAAGATTGAAGATATGAACTATTATGAGCTTTATCAAACAACAATATTACTTCAGAAAACGTCTTCATACAGTGCGACATTTTAAACAATATACTACTATATTCAGGAAATGTAACAGGAACGAAGAAACATTACATCACATTTATGAGTGCCAATTATGAGTGTCACATTTACACCAAGCCATTTATGAGTGTGATGACATTGCTCTCATTCGTTTTGCTACTTTAGGAATCATTAGTACGAGTTAAACATTATTCCATAAAGGGCTTGTCTGACTTTTTAAACAAAGGGGGGACCGAATTAAATGTAACTAGGAAATATTGGATTTGAGACTTTAGCAAAAAATGCTGCCCTCACCATAAAAGCCCAGTTCCTATCAAACCCAAAGAAAAAGGAGAACATGGCGTACCTTGCAAACAAGAATACTAATTTTTAAAATGAAAAATAAAATAATTTGGAACATTGGGGAACTGATTTTCAGAGTTCTGTGAAATTGCCTTGCGAATTCAAATTTATGATATATATCTAAAATTAAATATTGCATATAGAAGCCGAGTTTTTATATCACTTGTCATATCAACTGTCAAAGGTTATTATTAACCATTTTTTATAAACAGTACACTCAAACCTGTTATTGTGCGGTGGATAGGAATAGCGCAGAAATTCGCACAAAACTTCACGTGTAGTTAAAAAGAAATAATTTCCGCAACACAATTAAGGGGGTATTCTGGCTTAGAAATTCGAAAAAATCGATTTTTTTGCATATTTTCAAAGTCTAACCCTTTAAGAATATGTCCCTAAAAGGATTTTTCGAAATTAAAATTATTTTCAGAGTTACACCTGAAACAACTTGCACGTCACCAAGCTTTGACGTCATTATTAGGCCTAAATATAACAATGACGTTAAGTTATTACGTGTTCATATTAACAATGACGTTAAAGTTTTATTTTCACAAAATAAAACTGTGAAAAGTTTCTGGTGAATTTACTCATGAATAACAATATTTAAATAATTTGAGTGAAAGAAAATAATTTTATGGCAAATGGCAGTTTTTAACCACTACTAATTAGATAATATAATAAGGAAATATATCGAAATGAATAATTTTGTATGAGAAAGGTACTTTAATTTTAATTTTTTATTTAAGATATTTTCTAATATTTGTAGCATTCACAAGAAATTTTAAATAGTTTTACTTTGTGAAAGTAAAACTGTGATGACGTCATCACTTGAAGGCCTCATGAAGATGTCATATTTTCCGTTGTTAGGCTTTCTATATGTAGGAGGTGTTGGTTTAACTGAAGCAGTTCAAAAAATAATAAAACCAATATACGAAGATTTGTCTGCAGAAAGCTTGCTGGAAAGGTGCTCGGGCTCAGAAACTCAGAATAATAACGAGTCTCTAAATTCGCTTATCTGGACTTTCGCACCCAAGCATATTTATGCTGGTACCCATACAATTGAAATTGCTAATTTCATTGCGGTATATATATTTAATGAAGGATTTTTACCAGTTTTAAAGATTTTATCAGAAATGGGAATAACAATTGGGCCAGATTCTCATGCATGCGTCAAGAAACGTGATCAGGCGTGAATTAGCATATCCGAGGTACGAGTTTCTGAGGCTTCCAAGGAAACTAGAACGGCTAGATCATCTGAAAGGGCTTCACTAAACATGACATTTGAAGTTGAAGAAGGTACTTTGTACGGATCAGGGATAGTTTGAATGTTTAAATTTTATACATAGCTTCTTTATACATTATAGTATCGCACTACCACGAGTTTAATTTATTTAATTTTAATTCCGAACGACAAGAAAAACAGGGAAAAAACAAAACGTGTTTTTCAAACTACCGCCATTTTGTGAATTGTTTTTCAAAAAACGTCTCGAAGTGCGATAACTACATCCTTGCTCTATAAGGATTATTAAGTATTTTCTCATTAAGGATTTCCTCTTTAAGGATTCAGTTTTTTTGAAATTTGATTTTTTTCTTACATCATTATTTTTTTTTGTATTATTTAAATATCAATAAAAAACTTATTAAAAATATGGATACTAAAAATGTATTTTTTTTATCGTGTCCGAAAAACATCTAAAATTAGGGCTTCTAAACCAGAATACCCCCTTAAAAAGTACATTTTTCTTAGATGAATAGAAATCGCATAAAAAAGTCTCACGTATAAAATAAGTACAAGCATTACGACATAACTAAGAATTGATTTTTTTAACTAAATCAAGACACAGAGCTTGGCAGCTATTTGGAGTCTCAAGGTTCAATGAATGTGAAAGCACTTTGAAAAACGTAAATTAATATTAGATTTAAATATTAAAATACACGTAATATTCCTTTTTATTAACTCATTTTATTTAACGGACTTGTGACTAGCGCAGATAAGAGACGAATTTAAAAATAGAAACACTTTGTTGCTTTCAAGTAAACTTCACCTACGTACTCGTTAAAAAAAACAAAACGAAGCATGAGACTAGTCATCAACTAACTCTTCAGCAAAAAACCAACTCAGGGACATAACGAGACACACAATCCGTTTCAAGAAAGCCCGAGTTAACACAATCAAGAACTCCTTCAATGGTTATTTGCGATCAATGCATTTTTGCTTGGCTACGAAAAAATTCCACTGCAATATGCTACTGCACATTCCATTTATTTAAATGGAAATTCTTGTGCTTTTAACAATAAAATTATGCGATTATAGAACTCAATACATATGTACTGTGGCGAAATACATATCAAAAATCGAAATTCCTAAATGGTTGATTAAACCGACTCATTTTTTTATTCATTACTTCATCAATTATGTTCCAATTTGATTGAAATTTTCATAAACAGCACAAAAAAGACCGCACGAAAACAGGTTTAAGTGTATATTTTAAGATTAATTTTTCAAAATCGTTTCAGTTTGTATGATACATAAAATTTATGCATATAAAATTTGTATAAAAATTGAAATTCTAAAAGCGTAGTTTGCGGGTTATTTTCAGTAAGTCGAGTACTGACTATTATAGTAGAAACAATGTATTAAATAAGCCCAATCTGCCATGTTTTACGGAATATAAATAACCACTCTTTGTAAGAGATAATTTTCCGTTTAAGTTATTGCAAAATTTTACATTCCAAAGCGTAGGTAAGCTGTTATTTTTGAAAACATTCAAGCGACTTGCGGTTTAAAAAAGTGGTAAGTTATATGATGTAATGCTTGGCAGGTATGTTATCCCATCGTGCTGAAGCCATACACGACTGATAAAAATAAACATTTATTTTATTTAATAATGTAATTCCCCAAAAATGACAAGGGAAATGATTAGAAGTAGAAATAAAAATGGTGTAGCAAAACGAACCAAAGGCTTAAGCAACATTTGTAATTTTTTAATTTTATTTACAAAGGGGTAATGGGAAGTTTTTTTGGTTTGACTACTGTTGACTGTTTATTAAATAGCATACTTATGTATACTTGAAGCAAAATACAATAATCTTATTCTATTTTTATTAGTTACTTTTCATTTCATATAGTGCGTCAAGATTTTAAACGTTACCTATGAAAAAATGATGTTGCCAAAGCATTCTGCATTATTTTTTGGTGAAATGTTGAACTATATTTATTAACAGTTTATCTGGCTATAAAATCTTTTGCGGCCAGAGTAATGTTTACTAACAAAAACGCAGTATCTTGTGAACAAAAGAATGAAAAGATGGTTCAATACCACCAGTAATAATTTACCAGCTCACGAGTGTCCCAAAGTTCTGTAGTTAACTCTAGCTTTGCATCCTCCGAGCCACTTTGTCTACGACGGCCTTCCTTTTCTTCCAAGAACCACCATAAGACCAGCACCTTCTAGATGTAGAAGGACTAACAACTGAAACTTTTACGTCATCACTAGGCCTTCTTAAATTACATTAAATGACATCAGGCTTTCTATGTTCAGAGGGCGTTGGCAAGACCCTTTCAATTGAAGCATATCATTTGGTTTAATAGTAGAAACACTTTGCGTTCTATAGACCTTTCACCAGCAACTTCAGAAATTTTAGTGTTTATAATTTTTGTTAACAGAGTTTCTAGATCCATTAATATAGTTCCCTCAACCAAACAAATTATTTTTCTTTATAAAGGCTGGTTCAGTGGCCTACTGTAATCTTGACCGCTTCGAGGGTCGCAAATGTTGGTCATTTCATTATGGGAGCACAAATTAGGCAGATCAGCATTGGCCCCTAGGGTAGGTACCCTGATTTTGAATCAACTCTAAATGAAATACCTAGCACCTGAAATCGGCACGCCTAGAGGTATCGTTTGAACACAGACAATATTGGAACCACGACAGATTTTACGTGCACCAGCTCCCTTTACCGTACACGGTTCCACAGCATAGGTTTTCACACTCATCGAACCTTTAAGTTTATAAAATCTCATATATATATATATATATATATATATATATATATATATATATATATATATACTATCTATCTATATTTTGTATCTCTCTCTCTATATATATACACTCATGTCCATAAATTAAGGATAATTCAGAATCACACAGAAATTGATCTCTAAAATAAAAATTTCACCTGTGGAATGATCACACACATCTTGAAGAAGAATATGCAAATTACAGGAAACCACCAGATGGCGTGGATGGTACGTCACAATGACGAGAGTGTAAGAGAAGGGTGTATAAGGAATGGTGGCAAAGAAGTAAAATTGTTCACAAGCGCTGTGAAAGCCTTTCAGTGCAAAAACCGCATAGTTATGACACAAAGGAGGCATTTGGATGATGTTTTACGTGGCAGAATTATCGGACGACTGGAATGTGGACGTACCCAGCTGGAAGTATCCGAGGAACTTGGAATCGCCCGGAGTGTCATCTCCAGTCTTTGGCAACGATTCCAAGATGATGGTAATGTGAGTAGACGTTACAGCACAAATCGCCCCCGAGTTACAACGCCGAATGAGGACCGCTATTTGGCAGTTACTGCCAAAAGAAACAGACGGAGTACGGCAACAGACCTGTCTCGTCAGCTCTCTTCAGCTACCGGTACGACAGTTTCAAGGCAGACCGTGAACAGACGCTTAGGGAACATTGGTCTATATGCCCGTAGGCTTGTCAGATGTGTTCCACTTACCGCAACTCACTGTCGCCTGCGATTAACCTGGAGTAGAGAGCATGCATTGTGGACACCGCAACAGTGGTCTTGTGTGATGTTTTCCAGGTTGAGTTTGGAGTCTGATTCTCGCCGGACATTCATCTGGAGAGCGCCAGGCACCCGTTACCACCAAGAGAACAACATTGAAAGACACCGTTACGGTGGTGCAGGATGGCTCGTTTGGGGAGGAATTATTCTTGGTTCCAGAACTGACCTGCATGTTCAGAGTGTAACGATGACAGGCCACATCTATCGGGATGTCATTCTGGAACAACATGTACGTTTGTTTCGGGGCGCCATGGGTACTGAATTTGTGTTTATGGATGACAACGCCCGTCCTCACCGTGCAAACATTGTAGACGAATGCCTTCAGTCGGAGGATATCACCCGTATGCATTGACCAGCATACTCACCGGACTTGAATCCAATAGAGCATGTGTGGGATATGCTTGCCCGACGAATTGCAGCCCGTCAACCCCCTCCCACCTGTCTACCGGAACTTCGGAGTGCATTGCTTGATGAGAGGTGTACTATTCCCCAAGATCAGATTGATCATTTGATACTCAGCATGCCTAGGCGTTGTCAGGCCTGCATTGCATCGTCCGGGAGACATACTCCGTATTAACCATCCTACTAACCATGTTATACTGTTTTTTGTAAATAGGTTCTTTTTTGAAATTTGGTCAAGGGAGTAAAACTTGCAAATTTTATTAATTATGTCAAACATATAGCATCTTTTTTGCTCTTTACTTTTTGTTTAGTAAATAGACTTTACAAATAAGTCAAATTTGTTTTGCTTCTTTCTCTTTCTTTGCCTGAACTTCATTATCCTTAATTTATGGACATGAGTGTATATTATTTATCTATATAATTTTCTCTTTAAAATGTATTTGTTATTTACTGGCGTAATATACAAACTTTTGATTCTATTACCAGACATATAAAAAAAAAAAAAATTCGATCCACCCTAATATATTTATACATAAAAATTACCTTAATTGTGATAAAGTATTTAGAACAGTGGCACACTAAAATTTGTCGATTAAGTTTTACAGTTGCATAAATCACAGGATCCAGTTTTGATGTTCACGTCAGCTAAAAAGACTCGTATTTCTCCCAGGAAGAAGGTATAGGTGAATTCTTCTGGCAATAAAGTCTTTCCTGATGTTTTACTATAAATTTTGCATAAAATGCGCTATTCAAAAATCCAATTTAGCATGAAAACCTTTATTATGGCATTATATTTAGTCAACTGATACAGACATTCTTAAAAACTTATTCTTCTGCAAAGTTATGCATATATATGTATGCATAGATATATATTTAAATCAATATTATTCTAATAATAATAAACTGTTTAGAATGGAGCCATTAAAACTGGTCGATTTAGTTTTACGGTTAAATAAATTAGAGCATCCCTTTTTGAGGTTCACGTCAGCTGAGAAGTTTCCTCTTTCTCACAGGAATGGCGAATAGGAAAATTAATATGTTAGGCGAATTAATAAGGCGAACTTTTAAATGTAGGCCTAATGATGATGTCAAAGCTTGGTAACGTAGGAGTTATGAGGCTTTCAATTTCTAGGCGACGGCGTTACAAAAACCCTTTCGCATGTTTTGAAGCTAAAGAGGATATGGATAATGGTCTTGCTACAAAATGGACATTTAAATAATTAAATATGAAACTCATCGCAATGTACTTAATCCTATATCAGTACGATAATGCTGAATACATCCCGGTACAAACTTAGAATACTTACTTCCCTGTAAATAGAAAGTAACATAGAGGAGGCGACTCTTTAACTCACCTCAAAGTTTCGCCAAAACATACTTAAAATTTTATAATTAACGCTGTTTATTTTAATAGGTATATTATTATTAATACAATACTATTTCTTGAAGATATTTCTTGAACTTTCGTTGTCTGTAAATCTCCTTTTTATGCATAACGGTTTATGCAGGGAAAAATAAACTTAAACATATTTTTATACGATCCCACACATTACAGCAAATTTGCATCAAACTTGCAGCAATCTTGATTTATCAAGTCAATAAACTTGAATTAAGCTTGAAAATTTCAAGCGTGTAAGCTTAATGCAAGCTTGAATCAAGTGTTCAAGTTAGCACTTGTCCAACTTGCATTAAGCTTAACATAGCAAGCTTAATTCAAACTTAAAAAAAAAAATCCTTAAATAAAATTAATACATGGGGCGCCGATCTCGCCCCATATATATTTTTATCCACGCATTTTCCTCTCTACGCTGGAACCTCAAGTTATTTTAATTTGTTTTGGTCTAGCGTACGCGACTGGAATCGAACTCGGGACCTAACGCGTGGGAAGCCAATGCCCTAACCAGTATGCCAATCTAACTCGAGGTGATATGACTGGAGTTTGAAGTGACTGCTATGTTTGTCAACCCGTTTTTGGCGAGATTGATCATTCTTGATGCCGATCCGCTTCTTTTATTTTTACATGGGATGAATAAAAAAATTAAAATAATGTTATGTGTGATTTATAGACTCTACAAATATGGAAATAAGCATAATATAAACTTAAAATCAGCACACATTTTAAAACTTTGGGCAATATTGGCCAAAATCAGGACAAACGACTGATTTTGAAATCAATTCTGTTGTATATTTGTATTTTATTTTGAAGGATTTCAATATTTGGAAGTATAGAATATTCTTTTAATTCTATGGTCAAGTACATTTATGACTGATGGTAAATTATCTGTTATGTGGATATAGCTTTCCAAATCAAGCAGTAATCAAGTGCATTCAAGCTTGACAGTTCAAATGACTTAAATTAGGCGGGAAAACATTTGCTAACTCATATTTTTGTAATATCCAAGCTTGCTGCAAGATTAAAATGAATTAAACTGTTAAGCTTGTATTAACTCGTCAAATTCAAAGAAATGTCAAATTTTATTTAAGCTTATGTGCTGTCTGGGATAGATGTTTTTTAACATTGGCAATTTCCCTATCCCATATTACATTATAATTAGAAAAAGTTATATTTCTTAATATAAGGATTGTTGTGTATGGAATTAGTGCATGCGACGGCCTTCCTTTCAAGAAAGTCCTTGCAAAACACAAATTACGGTCTTCATCCAACCCGTCGTTAGGGTCTTCGCAAGATATACATATTAGTTTCATTTAAGTAAAATAGTTTCATTTAGAAGTAAGTTATAGTTTCATTTAGAAGTAAAAATTTTATGCGCAGAAAGATGGTGAAAGTATTTAATAATTAATAGCTTCAAACCAAGAAAAAAAAGGAAATTTAGGGATATTCATATCACAGATTTTTTCCCTATGTCAACAACTTCAGATTTTTTTCTAGCGAAGTTTCATAACATTCCAATTATAATTCTTTTAAGTAGGAAGGTTTGCGATAAAATATTTAAAATCTCATATTGAGAAAAACTGAAACTGTGTTTATGTACTAGATTTTATCTATGCAATTACTAATATTAAAATCCCTGCATCTTTCGTTCTAAGCAGGACTCTGGAAAAATCCAAACTGATTTAGAAACCTATAACATCAAAACTTACTACTAAGCCAAACATCGGATATCTATCATACACTACATTTTAAAGGTAGGCTGGAACTCAAAAAGCATATATATATATTTGGTCCCCTACGACGTTTAGATCTACATTCCCAAAATGTTAAATTTCAAATAAGATTATGTTTATTCGCTCTCAGATATGGATAGCATGTAACCAATATTGTGTATTCCGTTTTTATCAGGAAAACCGGCATACTCTCAAATGGCATGACTGTAACGTTTTACATACTAAAAGCAACCATTCATTCAGAATATACAGATATTAACAGGCGACTTCTGTTTTAAGACACCCTCCTTGAAGTCGTGTGTTGGTTACAGGAATATCACAAAGCGTGTTCTGCAAGTTTCTGAATTTTTATTTTGTGTTATGGCAAGTCTTCCCAAGTGTTGTCTGCCAAGGTGAGTTCTGACTTGGTCAGAGAACTTTTTAAGGGGTTCTAAATCCCATTCACGTAACATTTGGAGAAAGCCGACCAAAAATTTAGTCCATTAGACTGACAACTGTGCTGTATGTCCGAACCCGCGACCTTCACACTTCAGCCTTCTACCATGTTCAGTATCATATTTACTTGGCCATAGTCGGGTGCAAATAACTGAGGATGGAACTAGTAAACATAAACTTTCAACCGTATATCTCCTGCTGACTGAGGGATTTTTGTACTTTTAATGATTTAAAAAAAATTTTGAAAGATATCCGTTTAAATAATTATTTTTAATCTATCAACTTCAAATTGATCTTGAAGGAACAAAATGAAGGAACTATTTGAATGTAACACGCGTATAATGCGAAACATTTGTAAAAATTTTGTTTTAAAATGAAAAAAAAATTCCTAAGAATTAAGCATAATTTTTGACAGAAAGTTTTGCCAAACACTTAATAATGACATACAGATTGTTGTACATAAGCATGAAAAAGCATGAAAAAAAAATTATTCCCGAATACATTTTTTGGTATGGTTTGCTTGTGCTACCGAATACTGATGAACTAATTCTATATCCTTTTGTATACGTGATTTTGTTTGCTTCTGCAACCTATATGTACTTTTTAATCACTAAATGATGCTTAGATTGTAAATGTAAAGACGGAAAGCGTATGTAGTCAGTTTTTCCTACATCAGATGCAAGTAATTTTCCTTCTACAAAGCCCAATTAATTGATGTGGTTCAATGTCTCATCATAAAATGGTCCTAAATTAATTATAGCTCTCTACGGAGATGAATTGCATTAAATTTTGGTACTTAAACAGATGAATCTAACCAAATAATGGTGAAAAATTTTGTGGTGAAACAACAAATCCACAGAAAGCTTACTGTTAATTTAGGATCATTTTATGATAAGAAATATAACCGCTTTTATTAGTACAGCAATATGGGAGGAAAATCACTTGCCACATTTGCTTGAACTGCAGGCGTCGTTTAACGTTCACTGGACGAACACCTCTGTCGTAAGTCAGAACGCAATATTTTAGCTTTCGTATAAATTCGGATCCCCTTGAATGAACCTCGAAGCGTCTGAATTATTTAAGGGCGAAGTAATGAACTATATTTATATACAGTTTTTCTGGTTGTAAAATCTTGTGTCGGCAGAGTAATATTTGCTAACACTAACGCTGTGTATTTAACTCTGCATCTATATCTTCCAAGCCACCGTGAACGGCAGTGACGTGACACTTTGTCAATGATGGCCTTCCTATTATTAGAACAGCTGTCGTAAGACCCTTTCATTTGAAGCATCTCACAAGATTTAATGGTAGAAACACTATTCCATTAACAGACCTTCCCCTGAAGTTAATGGTCAATTGTTCTTGTTAATATAATTTATTTTAACAAAGATTCTAGATCCATTAACATAGTGCCCTCAAAAAAAAATTTTTTTTTTCTTTCTAATGGCTGGATCAGCTGCCTACTGTAGGCTTGGCCGCTACGAGGATCGCAGATGTTGGTCATTTCTTTATGGGGCCGCGCATTAGGCAGACCAGCATTGCCCGCTATGAGTGGTGTCCTAATTTTGAATAAACTCCAAATAAAATACTTAGCACCTGAACGCGACACGCCTAGAGCTATTTTTTGAACACAAATAATAATGGAACCACGACAGATTTTATGTGCACGAGCTCCCTTTAGCATACACGGTTCCACCGCAGTCCAATTGAAATGAGTTTCCACAATCCCTAGCACTAGAAGAGCCTGTTCTGATTCTATTCCCGTGTTCTCTTTGTATGTTCATTTTTATTATTAATTAAATAATTCCCTTTAAAATCCCATTATATTGAGCAGTTTATTATTCATGACCGAAAATAAAAAATCTTGGACAGATCAAAGTTAAACGTTTTTATGTAATGAAAGCCATTCCCTCTTCCCAGGATTTAAATGCTAAAGAAATGTTATATTTCAAAATTTTAATAATGTCAATTCGAAGTCTCATATTAGTTTATAAAAATATGTCTAACTTTAAAGTCTTGATTGTGTGTTTTTGATTAATAATTACTGCTTCACATTTTACTTTGGTGTCAACAATCGAATATTAAAATGAAGAAATTTAGTTATATTTTCTCCGATAAATGAAAAATGAGATGTGTAATAAACCCTATGCCCCCCATTTTTCTTAAAATTGTTTAACAGTACGAATAATGGAATCCATAGGTGCCAAGATAACGGAATATAATTAACCACTTTTAGTAAACAGTAATTTTTTTGAATAATTTTCCAAAATAGTTACCAAGCCAGGCCTCAAAGTCTGAAATTTTGCTGTGTTTTAAAGAGAAAATTACCGTTCACAAAAAGTGGTTATTTGGGGATTCTTCGGTTACCGGGTGTCGTCGCCAAGCGGTGATGAGTCGCCAAACTTGGAGTTTGGTCGAAAGTTTGTTTACTTTAGCGTTAGAGTCAGATGTCTGTTGTAACCTGTGTAGATTGAGTTGAGGTGTTGGATGATGCTGTATTTTGATGAAAAAACGCTCGGTGGGTTCATTAAACGATACCAGGATGTTTGGTAAAGGAATTTTGTGATTGGTTTAGGCAATTTAACTGTAATCGGTAAACCGAAAAGCAGGTGAATTTGAATTCGATGTGTCAGTTCTTGTTTGGTGTTTGTTGAGTTATTTACGGGGAATACAAGATGTATTTGGAAATGTGTTGTGTTATTTGAAGTGTAGTGAATATAATGTTGTTGTTTAAAAAGGAAGTGTGTGTTTATTTGAAGGAGGGCGTCATTATAATGTTAAATAAAAGGAAGTGTTTTGGTGTTATGTTATTAGCTGATGTGTTATGGATATTTTTGAAGAGTTTCTTAAAATAAAGGTAAGTGTTTTTTTTTAAAGAATTTTTGCAATTGCTTAAGGTTTTCAATGTGAATTGTAAATGGATAATTGATGTTGTTATGTTTTCATATAGTGACTTTATATGAGGTGTATAACTAGGTTATTTAATGCACCGATGTTGTTTTGAGTTGAAAACGGGCCAGTGTTTGCCCAGTTTATATAGCTGTACAACTAGGTTGCTGAATCCACTGAGGTTTTTTTAGTTAAAAACGGACCACTGGTTGCCGAGTTTACATAGCTGTACAACTAGGTTTCTGAATCCACTGAGGTTTTTTTTAGTTAAAAACGGTCCACTGGTTGCATAGTTTACATAGCTGTACAACTAGGTTGCTGAATCCACTGAGGTTTTTTTAGTTAAAAACGGTCCACTGGTTGCATAGTTTACATAGCTGTAGAACTAGATTGCTTAATATTCTGAAATTTTTTTAGTTAAAAGTGGTTTACTGTTTGCTCATTTTTAATTGCCTGTTACTGAATTTGCTGACAATTTTTAGTGTTAAGTATGGATGGTGTGTTTTGTTTTATTGTTTTTTTTAAGTGGAATATCTGTGGAATTTTAATGTGTTAAAGTAATTTGTATTTCCTGACAGTGCTCAACATGTTGTATTATTTTATCGTATTCTAAAATAGTGTTTCACACGTGAAAAATTTGGCGACAAAAAAAAGCGCCAAGTAGCGGGTGTTGGCGAGAAAAAAGAGTCGCCAAAAATAGGCGACACCCGGTAACTGAATTACTCCCGGTTATTTATATTCCGTAATACTTGGCACCTATGGGAATCTTCAAAATGAGTCCTTTTTTCAACGTTGGTTGAAACAAAAGAATTCCGAGTTACTTCATTTAATTCTTATTTTTTGAAGTCTTTTCTTCACAAAAGATTTGAAATTCTCAATTTTTATCCTGTGAGTAAAAAACAAAAATTGGTATGTTCATTTCTAAAAGCTAAACATTTGAAATATTGAGAAAAAAGTCTAATCAGGATAATTGTAAACTATTTTTTCCCAAAAGAAGTGTGAGTGTCAGACTCTACGAACTTTTCAGTTTCTCAACTCTCAATTGATATATGACAGTTTATGCGCTAATAATTAAGTTTTCCCCTAAACTTATTTACCTCAAATAAGAGTGTCTTGGAGGAAAAAAAGGACAAATACATTAAGATTTGTTGAATTGAGTAGTCAGATTTGTACTTTATTTGTTTACTTCTCTCTCTCTCTCTGTATATGTACATATATATGTGTGTGTGAGTATTATCTATACATATATTATCTTATATCTATATATATTTTTTATCTAAATCATTTTCTCTTAAAAATGTGTATATATCTGAAAATATATATCTCAAAATATTTTTAATTGTGATAAAGTATTTAGAACTGGGGCACACTAAAACTTGAAATTGAGATTTACAGTTAAATAAATTGCAGTGTCAATTTCTGACTAAAAGGCTCGTATATCTTATAGGAAAGACGTGTAGCCTAATTTTTTTGGCAATAAACCCTTTGCTGGTGTTTTGCTATAAATTTTGCATTAAACGCGCTATACAAAAACGGTATTTACTTTGAAAATTTTTATGATAGCATAATATTTATTCAACTGAAACATACATTCTTAATGTCTTATTTTTCTGCAATTCTGAAAAATAAACGATATTTATCCATCATAAAAGATGTCTTAACAAATTGTCTTAATAGCTTTAAAATAATTCCTTGAAGTAATGTATTTTGATTTTTTAACATAGTCGTTTGTTTTTAGTTTGATTAACTTGCTTATTGTTAGTTAAAGCTGTTTATGAAAACTTTCTATCAGAAGGAAATGTATCCTTTTACATATTAGCCATAAAGAAAGGAAAATGAAATTAATATTTATTAGAAAACAGATTCATTTTACGATTCAAAATTTTAAATTCGTGCACTCGTGCACTGCCTGCAATAATAAGTGTACACATTTTAATTTGGCATATTGTGCGCTAAAAACCCTATCGTATGCTGTAGAGTATGTGAGAATATGTATAGTGATTTTCCAATAATTTTCTGAATGCTGGTAGGTGTTTGGCGTTTGGATTGTCTCTGTGACTGAAATGAAACGAATAATGTCCATATGTAACAACTCTTTCTCGCTCTCTATATAGCTATCTATATACATGTACAGATATATATAATAATTGTAATAAAATGTTGAGAATGGAGCCATTAAAACTCGTCGATTTAGTTTTACGGTTGAATAAATTAGAGCATCCATTTTTGAGGTTCTCGTCAGCTGAGAAGTTTCCTGTTTCTCAAAAAGTAACAAATAGGCAAATTTTCCTGGCATAAAATATTTCCTGATGGTTTACAAGAAATTTTGCATTAAATGCGCTATTTGAAAACCCAAATTCTCCTGAAATCTTTCAATATAGCATTATATATATTCAACTGCTAGAGACATTCCTAAAGGCGTATTTTTCTATACTTCTAAAAAAAGGAAAGAAATTTGATAATTATAAAATTATTCCTTATAAGTAGTCTTTTATCTAGTGCTTTAAAGCTATGTGTTTGTTATATATATAATTTACTCGATTGCCTTTTAGTTTCATTTACTTCTTTCCGCTACCTAATACAGTTTATTAGATTTTCCTCACAATAAAGAATTGCATAAATAAACATATTTTCATTCATATTAGTAATATACATCAATATTAGTCATAAGAATGGAAAAACAAAGTCAGTATCTAATATAAAACAAAATCATTTCAAAATAATAAATTATAACCTATACAGTACCGGCAAAAATAAAAAAGCGCACTTTATACTTCGACAGTAATAATGTTGATATTTAAGTTGCGCGCCGAAAATCCTATCGCATGTTTTGAAGGAAATGTGGATATCCATAATCGTCTTCCTACAAAAATTAACATTTAAGTATTTAAGAATGAAACGCATCACAATGTACAAAATCCGACATCAGTACGATAATACGGAATATATCACAGTACAATCGTAGAATACATAGTTACCTGTAAACAGAAAGTAACATACAGGAGGTGGCCATTTAACTCACTTGAAAGTTTCGCCTAAACAAATTTAAATGTTCATAATTAATACTATTTATTTTTAATCCGTTTATTATTACTACTGGAATGCTATTTCTTGAAGCTATTGCTTCAACTTCCGTTACCTAAAACTCCTTTTTTAACGATTTAAAATGCAGGGGAATGTAAACTCAAACATATTTTAATAAGTTAGATTTTTTCAACATTGATATTTTACCTATCACATATCATATTAATAATAGAAAAAGTTATATTTCTAAGTATAATGATTGTTGTTTGTGGAATTAGTGTGTGCGACGTACTTCCTTTCAAGAAAGTCCTAACAAAACACGAATTACGGTCTTCATCCAGCCCGTCGTTAGGGGCTTCGTCAGGCCCCCATATTAGTTTTATTTAAGAATTTGATACCTGTAACTTTTTTACGTACACTCATATAAATTTAATGGTCTTTTTTCCTAAATAAACACTAAGATGGTCATTATTTTTTAAGATCCTTGATACATATAGATCTATTTAAAAAGTTACAAGCTTCAATCACGATACTGCATTTGAAAATTATAGCATGTCATAATGTATAAATATTCAAAATATTTTATTGTTAGGTTCGGAAAATCCATAAAAATTTCTATAAAAGGGAGCTTTCGAAAAAAATTGAAAGACACGATAAATCAAGTTATTTTTATTCTCTAGATTTTATTTACAAATCAAAAATGACTCTCAGTAAAGGATCAACTCCCATAACTTTAATTATATAATTTTAAAAATTATAGAAGTAAAAGTTTTTATGCGCAGAAAGATCGTGAAAGTATTTGGCAATTCATAGCTTTAATTCAAGAAAAAAAAGCCAATTTAGGGGTATTCATACCAAAGCTTTATTCAATAAATCAACAGAGTTGTTTCTAGCAAGGTTTTATAACATTCCGATTATAATTTTTAAGTAGGAGGTTTTGCGATAAAATAATAAAAATCTCAGTTTGCGAAACAAAACTGAAATTGAGTTTAAGTACTAGATTGTATCTATGAAATTAATACTAAAAAATTCCTGCATGTATTGTTCTAAGCAACCTTCAGGAAAAATCGAAACTGATTTCGAATCCTATAGCATCAACGTTTAATACTACGCCAAATATCGGATATCTATGCGTACACTGTATTTTAAAGGTAGACTTGAACTCAATATATATATATATATATATATATATATATATTGAGTTCAACTATAAATACAGTAGTTACACACGCTACATAGAGCTTATGGAAGCTGCTTAAATGAAAACATGTGTATAATATTTTAGCAAATACTAGATAAATGCTAGATAGAATACTAGATAAACTTGCATGCACGGAAATGCACGAAAAGAAATTATTTGGGAATATTTTTATTAGTAAAGTTTGTTTGTGCTACCGAATGCTGAAAAACTAACTTTATAATTCTATATCGTTTTGTATACTTAATTTACAAGTGTAACAAGTGTATATAGACGGTTTTTTCTAGCTCAGAGAGTTAAAAGCTGACACTGGCAGATCCTCGGGTTTCGTTCGCACCACCGTAATTGGCAACTTGATTGGCGCACTGGTCTGTTAAAAACCTTAATGTGTTAAAGAAATAACTGAGAAGGATAATATGGTGTAAGATGTATGAAATTGATGGAGATCAAATTTGCATCAAAGCACGAAATTCTAAAAGCGTGGTTTCGCGCTTATTTTCAGTGAGTTTAGTACTGACTACTAGAACAGCAGCCGTCTATTTAACAAGCTCACGCTGACAAGTTTTACGGTAAATAATTAACCCCAATTTGTTAAAGATAACTTTCTCTCTAAATAAAATGAACATTTTTCAATTCACGAGATGGGGTGGATACTATTTTTGAAATGTATTCAAATAATTTATGGTTTACAAAAAATGGTTGTTAAGTAATGCTTGGCAGCTATGCAAATCTATGGTGCAGAAAGCATACATTAAATGAGAAAAAAAAACATTTATTTGATTTAATATTGTAATTGCAGGAAAATGACAAAATATATCATTAAATGTAAATCAAGAAATGATGTATGTAATGCAAAACGAACAAAAGGCGTAAGCAACAGATACACATTTTTTATTTTTAAAGATCTACCAGAAAGTTGTTACTGTTTGTCTGCTGTTGACTGTTTATTCAATATAAAATTTTTGAACTAAATCACAATACTTTTACTCTATTTTTCATTAGCTACTTTCATTCTGTAAAGTGCGCCAAGCTTTTAAATGTTACCTATGAAAAAATAATGTTTAGAAAGGCAGGGCATGAAATTTCAGACACTGGGTAAATGTCGATAGGTTTATTTTCTAAATAAAAAATAATTTCTTGAATAGTAAGTGTTAACAGGAAATTATTGAAGTTGTTTTAGATTGAGGATGGGTTTGTTTTTACTTAATCACACAAAACACAAAAATATAATTTTGTAAGTAGTATGCACACCAGAAGAAAATTCCAATATACTAGAAATTAAAAAACCACTATTTGCTCTGAAAGTATCAGCTACTGCATATTTTTTCTAAGCTTTCAGGTTAACTGGGCTGTATTGCCCATGTGTTTTCAGTGAAAGTGAGATTGAAAATGCATCTGCGAACTTAAGGTGCACTTTGTTCCTCTTGATCCTTTGCAACACTTTTAAGAGGAGAAAGGTCTAACCATGTAAGTAGAGTTGATGCCCTGCACAAGCTAAAGTCCTGCATGAAGCTAAAGTTCTTCTCCGCAAACAAGAAATACAGCCTCTGTTACCAGTTTCACAATGTTCCCGGTTCTTCGTGTGTGCCACGGGGGGAAGCTAGACAAATAAGGAAATTTCGCTGAAGCAATCTCCTTCAACAGGAATGTTTTTATGTCTTCATCGGAAATGTCTTCTTGGAGGCTTGTTATTATCAATCCAAAAAATTAAAACCGTATAATCAGTTGCTTGCAAGTGTATTACTGGTATACAAAAATTTCTCACAAATGAAATATTCAGATTCTGTTCACAGGCAGAAATAACCCTACAGTAAGCTAATTTCTCTCAAATGAAGTATTCGGATTCTGTTTACAGGCAGAAAAATTCCTACAGTAAGCTAATTTTCGAGTTCTATTTCTATCATCATATAACATATAGAAGTGTCCCAAGAAGAATCACATGAAGTAAATGCATAATTGTAGAGGTATATTAAAGGGTATTCGAAGTCGTCCATATCTCTTTGATTTCTGGCTTTGCGAGGTAAAATGATATTCTTCAACAAAACGTTAAACGAAGTCTATGGTTCACGCAAAAGGGCCGCGATTTTCCTTCAACAGTGCATCAAAAAAGCAGTTCAGTGTCTCATCATAAAATGGCCCTAAATTAACTGTACCTGTCTATGTAGAATTATTGCACCATACGTTTATGGAATATAACCAACCCCTCTTTGTGAATGATAATATTTCTGTCTAAAGCAAAGCAAAATTTTTCAATTTAGAGTTTGGGACGTTTAATATTTTTGAAAAATATTGAAATACTTTACGGTTTACAAAAACTGATTAATTATATTATGCAATACTTACCAGCTATGTAAACCCATACTGCCGATTTCATACATGACATGAGAAAAATGAACATTTATTTGATTTTATAATGTAATTGAATAAAAATGAGAAAATAAATGCTTAAATATAATTCAAGAAATGATGTATGTAATGCAAAACGGAAAAAAGGCGTAAGCAATAGATGCTCATTTTTTTATTTTTATTTTTAAAGGGGTAATGGAAAGTTATTATTATTTGTTATTGTTGACTATTAATTATATAATATATTTATTTGAATTAAATTACAATAATTTTATTCTATTTTCATTAGTTTATATCTTATAATGGGCGCCACGCTTTTAATTTTTACCCCTGAAAAAATGATGTTTAAAAAGACGCGGAATGAAATTTCAGAAACATGGTAAATCGCGAAAGTTTTTTTTTTTTTAATGAATAATAATTTTTTTTAATATTATGTATTAACAGTAAGTTCTTTAACTTTTTTTAGGTTTAGGAGTCTTTGCTTTTACTTTATCACACAAAACTCGAAAACATAATTTTGTATGGTGCAGGCACACCGGAAAGAAATTCGAAGGTACTACAAATAAAATAAAATTACCATTCTCATACGAAGTGGCTCCAATCGAATGAATTCGAAGATATCAAGATAAATGGGTTGTATTGCTCATGATTACTGTAAAACGAGATCGAAATGTGTCCGTGAACTCAAGGTACACGTTGTCCGTCGATATCATTTACGCGCTCTTAAGAGGAGAAAGGGCCAACCGTGTAAGAAAAGTATAAGCATTGCATCAATGTCAAATGAAGGGAATGCAGAATTTTCGAGGTACATTCAAGGGTATTCGAAGTCTTCCAAATCATTTTGTGTTCTGGGTTTGCAATGAAAAAAGATAGTCTTCCAGAGAGCGTCAAACAAGGTCTTTGGTTCACGGAAAAGGGCCGCGATTTTCCTTCAACAGTGCATCGTCAATAAAGCAGTTAAGTGTCTCATCATAAAAGGCTGTAAATTAACAGTACCTTTCTATATAGAAGGATTGCACCATGGTTTCATAACTCATCTATCTAACCAAATCATCGTAAAAAATCGCATTTTAAAACTACATGTCCACCAATATATTACAGTTAATGAAAATAGGTAACACCAGAAGAAAATTGTAATGTACTACACACACAAAAAAAAATAATTATCTGTGACCTAGTGCGTATGAACTATTTCCTAGTACCCGTCACCAAAGAATTTTTGCTTTTCTTGTGTATGGGTCAGCGGCCAATTTTAGGCTTGTACGCTACGAGGTACGCAGATATTGTTCATTTCATTATGGTGGCGCGAATTGAGCAGACCAGCATTGCCCGCTATGAGTCGTCTCTTAATTTTGAATCAACTCTAAATGAAATACCTAGCACCTGAAATCGGCATGCCTGCACTCTCAGAACATTTCGTCTTTAAACACTAATTTATCCCTCATTTTTCAACGAATAATCGTACATCTTGGAAACGTAATATTTCCGTGAATTCTTTTTCCTACTATATGAAGAAGAGGAAAAAAATTCGTGAATCTGGAGAAATTTCTTTAAATGACAGGGGAAAATAAGAAACGGATATTCGTCAATTAATGAAAATATACCGGCAGCACCGCTGCCAGAAAAATTTCCGACAATTGAAGAAATAATTTTTGAGAGTGTGTCTTTATACACTAATTTTTCCTCATTTTTCAACGAATAATTTCCGTAATCATTGGAAACGTTATAATTCAATGAATTCTTCCTGAAAATCTCAAAGGAGGAAAAAATTTCGTTAATTCTAAAGAAGTTTCTGCAATTGACAGGAGATAAAAGAAACGGATATTCGTCAATTAACGGAAATGTTCCGGCAGCACTGATTACTGCAAAATTTCCGTGAATTGAAGAACTAACTTTTGAGAGTGTAGAGGTATCTTCTGAACACAGACGATATTGGAACCGCGACAGTTTTTACGTGCACCAGCTCCCTTTAGCGTACAGGTTCCACAGCACTCCAGTGCATATAGGCTTTCACATTCCCAAGCCTAACACAATCCGGTATTGCTTCAATTTCAGTGTTTTTATGGGGAGGCACTTCGCGACTAGGCCACTGAGGGACAGGAAAGAATAAATTATATGTAAGTACTCCCATATATATACAATGTAATTCAATTATATACCTCATGTCATCTATCTTTATATGTTCATTTTTATTATTATTAAAATAATTTCCTTAAAAATCCCATTGCTTTGAGCAGTTTATTATTCACGAGCGAAAATAAAATGTCTTGGACAGAACAGCTGAAAGTTAAACGTTTTTTTATATAATGAAAGCCATTCCCTCTTCCTAGGATTTAAATCCAAAAGAAATGTAATTTTTCAAAATTCTAATGATGTCAATTCAAAGTCTTTTTTCAGTTTATAGACATACGTCTAGCTTTAAAATCTTGAATGTATATGTGTGCTAAAGAAATACTGTTTCAAATTTTCTTTGATGTCAAAAATGGAATATTAAAATGAAGAAATTTATTTTTTCTGCGATAAATGAAAGTTAAGATGTTTAAAAAACCCTATATGGGTCTTGTTTCTTAAAATCGTTTAACATAACAAATAATAGAAATCTTAAATATAAGTGCTTTTTTCGATGTTTGTTGAAACTAAAATAATCTGAGTTCCTTCATTTAATTCTTATTTTTTCCCATCTATACTTAACAAATCATTTGAAATTCTCGATTTTTATCATGTGATTAACAAAAAAAAAATATTATAATAATTTCTAAAAGCTAAACTTTTGCAATATTGAGAATTGAAAATAATATTTTATTGGTTTACTTCTCTCTCCCCCTCTGTATATATATATATATATATATATATATATATATATATTATCTTTATATATATTATTTATCTATATTATTTTCTCTTAAAAACGTATTTGTTATTTACTGGCATAATTTAGAAACTTTTGATTCCTATTACAATATATCTATAAAAATAAGAATACAAAATTTCGACCCACCCTAATATATGTATATACATCAACATTTTTGAATGCGATAAAATATTTAGAACCGTGGCACTCTAAGACTTGTCAATTGTGTTTACAGTTAAATAAATTACAGGATCAGTTTCTGATGTTCACGCCAGGAAAAAACTCGTACGTCTCATAGGATAGACGTGCAGGGGAATTTTTGAAGCAACAAAACCCTCTCCTGATGTTTTACTATAAATTTTGCTTTAAATACGCTATATAGAAACACAATTTCCCCAAACTCTTATTATAGCATTATATTTATACAACTAATAGTATAAATATACAACTAATAGGTACATTCTTAAAGCCTTATTTTTCTAATTGTAAAAATTAAAAGATTTTTATCCACCATAAAATTTGTCTTAATAAATGATCTTTAAACTTGGTTCTTAGTAGTAGTAAAATAAATTCGATAATTATGAAAGTTTCTTTTATAAAATCTTTAAAATAGTTATTAAAGCTATGTATTTCTAATATATATATATATAATGTACTCGATTGCATTTTAGTTTGACTTACTAAGAGTCTGACTTACTAAGATTATTCCTTGACCTCATGCGTTTTCAATTTTTTAACTTCGTCGTTTGTTTTGGGTTTGATTTACTTGTTTATTGATAGTTAAAGCTTTTTTTGAACACTTTCTATCAGAAGGAAATGTATCCTTTTACATATTAACCTAAAAGAAAGGAAAATGAAACGAATATTTATGAGAAAACCGATTTATTTTGCTATACAAAATTTAAAATTCGTGCACTATTGGATTGCCTGCAATAGTAAAATGTGCACATTTTAATTTGGCAGATTGTGCGCTAAAAACCTTATCGCACGTTTTGAAGTATACGCGAATATGTATCTGATTTTCCAATAATTCTGAATGCTGGTAAGTGCTTAGCGTTTCCAAAGACTTTGTGACTGCAATAGAATGAATAATTTCCTTATGTAACAACAAAAATTAAACATGGAAGTAATTAACAAATGAAAGACATCGCAATGTGCGTAATTCGATCTCAATACGATAATTCGCAATATATTCGAGTACGATAGTTCAGTATGTACGTACCAGTAAACAGTAACTAAAGTAGAGAAGGTGACTCTTTAATGCACTTCAAAGTTTTACCGAAACAAACTTATGTTTACACATTATTCATTTAGAAAAATTTATATTACTACTGCGCTACAATTCTTTGGAGATATTTCAACTTTCTTTGCCTGTAAAACTCCCTTTTCTGCAGAAAGAGTAGCTTTAACATTAAAAAGCTATAACATCAATCTTTAATACTCTACAAAAAATCCAATATCTATCCAAACATTGCATTTTAAATGTAGGCATGCACCAAGGAAATATTTGGCATCCTATGACACACACATTTGCATTCACAAAATGTTCGAATTCAAATAAGATTATATTTATCCGTCCACTCCCTTGTTAGAAGTGGATAACATCAGATAAAAAGCAACCATTCATGTTATACATACATAATACATACTTAATAGGTGATTTCTGCTTGAAGTCACCTTTCGTGAAGTCGACAGTAACTTAGACATAATTTGAAACTTTTAAGTGAAAAAAATCTCACAATAAAACAAAGCTATTAAATTTAATATTTCAAATTACTTAGTTCTCACAACACTCACACTTGTATAAGTTTATTTGTTATTTAGCCTTTCCACTGTCAACGCTTTCTGGTCTGTTTTTTCACTGCCCTCTCTCTCTTAATATATATATATATACATACATAAAAATTATTCTGATTATAATAAAATATTTAGAACGGAGCCATTAAAACTTATCGATTGAGTATTACGGTTAAATAAATTACAGCATCCATTTTTGAGGTTCACGTCATCTGAGAAGTTCCTTCTTTCTCTCAGGAGTGACAGACAGGTGCTTTTTCCTGGTCATAAAATCTTTTCTGTTGGTTTACTATAAATTTTGCTTTGAATGCGCCATTTGAAAACCCAAATTCAGATGAACACGTTCATTAAAGCATTATATTTATTCAACTGATAGAGACGTTCCTAAAGCCGTATTCTTCTGCATTTCTGAAAAGTAAAAGAAATTCGATAATTATGAAAGATTCTTTTTTAAAATCTTTAAAATAGTTATTAAAGCTATGTATTTCTAATATATATATATATATATATATATATGTACATAATGTACTCGATTGCATTTTAGTTTGACTTACTTGTTTTTTTTGGTAGTTCATGCGGTTTGTTAAGTTTTCCCACAACAAGGAATTGCATATTTACATTCATATTAGTCATATACATCCCTATTAGCCATAAAAATGGAAAAATAACGTCAATACTTATTATAAAACAAAATCATTTCAAAATCCAAAATTTTAACTTTATACAGTGCCGGCAAAAATAAGAAAGCGCACTCTATACTTTGTCAGTTATATTGTGCGCTAAAAACGCTATAGCATGTTTTGAAGCAAATGTGGATATGCATAACAGTCCTGCTTCAAAAATTAAAATTTAAGTAACTAACAATGAGACGCATCGCAATGTACAAAATCCGATATCAGTACGATAATACGAAACATATCACGGTACAAACGTATAATGCATACTTGCCTGTAAACAGAAAGTAGCATACAGGAGGCGACCCTTTAACTCACTTCAAAATTTCGCCTAAACAAACTTAACTGTTTATAGTTAATACTACTTATTTTTAATAGGTTTATTATTATTACTGCAATACTATTTCTTGAAGATATTTCTTCACCTTCCGTTGTCTGTAAAACTCCTTTTTATGCAAAACGATTTAAAATGCAAGGATATGTAAACTCAAACACATTTTTATACGTTAGATTTTTTTAACATTGACATTTAACCTATCACATATTAGAAAAAATTATATTTCTAAATATAAAGATTTTCGTGCATGCTATTAGTGTATACGACGACCTTCCTCTCAAGAAAGTCCTGACAAAACATAAATTACGGTCTTCATCCAGCCCGTCGTTAGGGTCTTCGTCAGACAAACATTCTTTTTATTTAAGAATTTAACACCTCTATTTTTTTACGTACACTCATATAAATTGATTAGTCTTTTTTTTCTAAATCATCACTAAGCTAGTCACTGTTTTTTTTAAATAATTGATATTTATAGATCTATTTAAAATGCTACAAGCTTTAATCACAAGTAGTGCATTGAAAATTTCAACATGTCATAATGTGTAAACGTTCAACAAATTTTATTATTAGATTCAAAATATGCATAAAAATTGCTATAAAGTGGCGCTTTTGTAAAAAAGTAAAATTCAAGATAAAGTTATTTTTATACACTGAATTTTATTTATTAATTTGTAACGAATGTTTCCCGCCACCTCAAATATCGCCTGCAAAGAGTTCACATTGGTGTGTTTGCTCATATTTTGTGAAACGATATTTGTCATTTGAAAGAAAGATACTTACTTTAGAACACTGTGTTGTTAAAAAATATCGTTATCATTAAGTGCAAGGTGTCCTAAATGGAACTACCACGTTACTGGATTGGAACCATCATTTGCTTCCAGTTCTGTTGCAAAAGTGCTACAGAATGTCAAAGAATTATGTGTGTAATTTAGATTCTACTGTTGTATCATATGGCACTGTGAAGGTTTGGTACTGAATGTTAAAAAAACAGGGTCTATGAAATTCAAGGAGCAGAGCTGTCTGGCCGGCCTACTGATGTTGATGAAGGCCACCTGCGAGAACTTATGGAAGAAGATCAGTATTTAACCACTTGAGAGCCAGATAAACAGTTAGACATTAATGCCATGCCCATTAGCCATGCTATGTATCACATAAACTTCATGCACAAGTTCAATCGCTGGGTGACGCATGAGCTGATTCAAGCACATTTGGCGGAGAACTTTCGTTACAACCTGATACATGTGTCAAATCACTCTTAGGGAAAGAACAATTCCCATAACTTCAATTATCTAATATTAAAAATTATAGAAGTAAACTTATTTTACTCAGAAATATCGTGAAAGTATTTGACAATTCATCGCTTGAAACTAAGAAAAAAAGGCAATTTAGGGATATTGATACCAGACCTTTATTCCCTAAATAACATCTTTAGAGTTTTATCTAGCAAAGTTTCATAACATCCCGATTATAATTTTTTTAAATACCTATCTCATATTACATTACAATTAGCAAAATTGATATTTATTAATATAATAATTGTTGTGTATGGAATTAGTGTATGTGACGACCTTGACATTCTACATATCGAATATTACATTACAAGTAAAAAGTTATATTTATAAATGTTATAATTTTTGTGTATAAAATTAGTGTATGGGGCGACCCTTCTTTCAAGAAAATCCTTACAAAACACAAATTACGGTTTTCATCCAGCCCGTCGCTAGGGTCTTCTTCAGACATACATATTTTAATACCTGTGTACGAATTTAATACCTGTAATTTCTTTACGTACAGTCATATAAATTTATTAGTCTCTTTTTTCTAAATAAACACTAACCTAGTCATTATTTTTGAAGATCCTTGATTTTTTTTTTAAAGACACAGTTTTTCGAGATCTATAGCACTTTTATGGTTGCCATCTCAGTTGTTCATAAGTACACAATCATATTTATTTATATCAAAGTACAATTGACAATTTTACATCCACGCCCAAGATCCTTGATACTTCTAGATCTATTTAAAATGCTACAAGCTTCAATCACGATAAAATCGAGTACTGCATTTGAAAATTTTAATATGTCATGATGTGCAAATTCTCAAAAAAATTTATTGTTAGGTTCAAAATATGTATAGAAATTCCTATAAAACGGCGCTTTCGAGAAAAATAAAATTCAAGATTTTTATACTCTATATTTTTTTTACATATCAGAAATCACTCTTAGGGAAGGAACAGTTCCCATAACTTCAGTTATCTTATTTTAAAAAATATAGAAGTCAACTTTTTATGCGCAGAAACATTTGACAATTCATAGCTTCAAACCAAGAAAAAGGCAATTTAGGGATATTCATACCAGACTTTTATTACCTAAATCAACATCATTAGAGTTTTTTCTAGCAAAGTTCCATAACACTCCAACTATAATTATTTTAAGTAGGAGGTTTTGCGAAACAATCATTAAAATCTCAATTTGAGAAAAATCTGAAACTGTGTTTAAGTACTAGATTTTATATATGAAATTAATAATATTAAAATTTCTTTTGTTCTAAACAAGATACTGGAAAAATCCAAGCTGATTTAGAAACCTATAACTTTAATGTTTAATACTAAGCCAAATATCATGTATCAATGCATACACTGCATTTTAAAGGTAGGCATGAACTCCAAAAAGAAATATATATTTGGTCCACTACGACGTTCAGATCTAGATTAAAAAATGTTCAAATTCAAATAAGATTAGTTTTATTAATCCTCCTCCGTCTCAGATATTGTTTAACATTAGGGAAGATATGAACTCAACATTGTGTATTCCGTTTTTATCATGAAAATCGACGTACAATCAGATGGCATGACTGTAATGTTTTACATACTAAAAGCAACCATCCATTCAAAATATACAGATACTAATAGGCGCTTTCTGCTTTAAGACAGAATCCTTGAAGTCGTCTGTTAGTTACAGGAAATTCACAAATCGTGTTTGGCAATTTTTCCCGAGGTTTATCTGCCTACGGGGGTTATTCCTTGATAAGAGAACTTTTTAAGCGTTTCTAAAGCATAATCACGTGACATCTGAAGAAAACCGACCGAAAATTTAGGCTGTTAGACTGACAGCCGGGCAGTAGGCCCGAACCCGGTCCTTCACACTTCAGCCGTCTACCATGTTCAGTGTCATTTCTAGTTGGCCATAGTCGGGTGCAAATAGCTGAGGCTGCAACTGGTAAACATAAACTTTAAGTACTTAAGACTGTATTATATGTAAAGACGGCAAGTGTATATAGTCAGTCTTTTCTAGCTCAGAGAGTTAAAAGTTGACCCTGGGAGATCCTCGGTTTTAGTTCATATAATGGAAATTGTCAACTTGATTGGCGCATTGTTCTGTTAAAAAATTTAGTGTGTTAAAGAAATAACCAAGAAAGTTATATGGTGTAAGATATATGAAATTTATGCATATCAAATTCGTATCAAAACACCAAATTTTAAAAGCGTGGTTTGGCGGTTATTTTCGGTAAGTTTAGTAAAGACTATTAGAGCAGAATATATTAAATACTCTCATGCTACCAGGTTTTACAGAATATAATTAACCCCTCTTTGTGCCCGATAATGTTATGTATAAAGCATTAATATATTTAGCGTTTACAGAGCACGGGCCGGTGACATGACATGAAGTTCGATTTTACAGGAGCACCTAACGTATGGCGCGCTTATCTCCTGTGTGTAATGATAAACGACAGTTTTACGAAATCATGAAATAAGCCCAAGAGACAGGACCATAAGCATGTCAATGTAATTAAACATAGCTGCCAACCATTCCGTTTTTATTGGAACATTCTCCACCACTACTTTTGCACAGTTCTATTTTAAATTAAAAAATATGGACATATTTTAAGCTGAAATTGCTAAGGAAAAACTAGTGGTGGGAAATAATCCGATAAAAACGGAACGGTTAGCAGCTATGCATTAAAGAACAGTCTGTCAAACCTACAAATGAGCCGTGGCAAGGCAAGGGTGCGGAAAACCGTGAAAGGAACAAGAAAGTTGGAAGATGATGGAGACTGACGACTCTCCCCCCGTGTATAAACACGGACTTCATAGGGCGGGTTGCTCAGTAAGACCATGAGTTTCATGAAATGGAGTACAGTGTTAGGATCAAAAATGAAAGCAGTGAGACAAATTAGAACCATGAAAACAGTGTAAAAAGCAATATATATATATGTACAAACACACAGGTGAATATAGTGAGAAAATGTATAAGATGTATAAGATGCAACGGTGAGAGTAAGTACTAGACGAATGAAATTCAAATCAAAAATATCTATGTTCAAAAATGTACAGGGACAATGTTCGAGCAAGGTAAAGAGAGAATCTAGGTGATGTCCGGGGACGCCAAGGCAGTCCGAGGGCGTTTGCGATGTTGTGGATCGCGGTAATCATAGTCGGGGATCTCAGCAAGGATTTCATTTGGCAGTTTGTGTAAGTTGTCAAAGAAGTGCGTCGTAAGGTCCATGAGATGTTTTCTCATAGTTGGTATTTTCAGGTCATTTCTAATGTTGATGTTGGAGAGGAAATGATGTCCATGTCTGATCTTCCTGAGTATAGAGCTTTGTTTTGACTCTAATGCGTTTATATTAGACTTGGCTGCAGACGCCCATACAGGCGCTGCATATGTAACTGAATTTCAGACAAATGTTTTATAAAGTAGTGTTTTATTATGTATCCCTTATTATCTATCCAAAGAAGAAGGGAGAAAGTTTCGAAAAAGAGGCTACCATCTTGTATGTAGCATTTTTGATGTGGTGCCGCCAGCACAGCGATTTATCAATGGTAACACCAAGATACACTACTTTGGAACTCCATTCAATTGGAGTGCCACAAACAAATAGGCGTGAAGGAGGGCGGCAATGTGTAAAACTCAGTGCTTGGCACTTATTCGGGTTGATGTTAATGCGCCATTTTCGCATCCAGTCGACAATTTTGTCTATATGTGTCTGCATAGAATAGGCAAGCACAGTGTTGTAGGGTGAGTGGCCAATAATAGCAGTGTCGTCTGCAAATAAAGCGAGAGTATTATCAAGAGATCTTTGGATGTCATTGACATATAAATCGAATAATGTGGGCCCCAGGATCGAGCCCTGAGGGACACCACTAGAAATGGGATATGTATCAGAATTTGTGTCGTTAACACGGACAACAAAGATTCTGTTAAGTAGGTAGCTTTTAATGACATGTATATAAGCGTCAGGGATGTTAAGCTGTGTTAATTTGAATAGAAGTCCGTTATGCCATACTTTGTCGAATGCTTTTTGCAAGTCGAGTAGGAGTATGACAGCCTTCTGTTTGTCTTGTATAGCTTCGAAAGCGGTTTCTACAACTCTGAGTAATTGGTGAATTGTACTGTGGCCCTCACGAAAGACAAAAATTGCTCAGGTAGTAGTAAGTTGTGATTTGAGATGTAATCGTGAAGACGGTTTAGGAATAAGCGTTCCGTAATCTTACTCAATGAGCTGAGCAAACTAATGGGCCTATATAATAAAGGGTTAGTCATGTCTTGTCCCGGCTTTGGCATGGTACAGACAATGGCAATTTTCCAGGATGTTGGAAAGTAATGTGTCTTAAATATGGCGTTGGTAAGGAAAGTAATAAGGAGGAGAATTTTCGCAGGGATGTTTTTTAACATCATATTTGATATTTTATCTTGACCAGGACATTTCCTGATGTTAAGTTTGTTTATAACCTTTGCGACTTCCGAAGGAATCACAGGTGGAATGTTAGATGAAGGAGAACGAGATAAAAAGTCAGTTAATGTGTCATCAACATTTTGTTGGTGGGCAGTAAGTTCATTGTCAAAGTTGTCATTTGAGAATTGCTTGGAATAAGATCGGGCCAGGCAATTTGCCTTGTCAGTGTCAGTAACATAGGTACTGGTATTGTCCTTGAGGGGAGGTAAGGTGGTCTTTTTGTTGGTGATTTTTCTAATGGCTCTCCAAATAGAACCATCAGTAGCAGATAGGCCCTCAATATAGTTCGTCCAATTTTGACGAGAATGTTGTAGAATGAGTTTTCGGACTTTTGCCCTAAGGCGATGATATAAGGCCCGGTCCTCGGGGTGTCTGGATTGTTGGAAGGATACGCGGGCAGCGTTCCGTTGGTTAATGAGTCTCCGTATGAAAATGGGGAGCTTGGCATTTGCGCTGTGGTTTACAGCTTTGGAAGAGTTTGCATAAGCGTCACTAATAAGGGTGGTGATACGAGTCACCTCAGAGTCTATTTGTTGGGAGTTAGTGAGGGTAGGAACAGTAAAAGGAACGTCAAGGAGCGTTTCAGTAAATCTGTTCCAGTTGGTGGAGACCCTCGTGGTGTCTTTAAGTGTGAGGTTGATATCGAGATCAAATTGCACCGGAAGATGGTCAGATGTAAAATGTTGAAGAGTCATACAGTTTACTTGTTGGTGCAAGCCTTGATGTAAAACAAGGTCGATGGTGGAAGATCCAGTAGTAAAAAAGTGTGTGGGAGTAGGTGGATATGCCAGTTTAGAGTGCGTATCAATTAGAAATTTAAGGCCAGTGCCTCTTTTGCAATTATATCATCCATTACACGCATAGTGGTGGGTGTTGAAGTCACCCGCAATGATATTAGCGGGGCAACGAGATAGAAGAATTCGGAAATCACTTTCCGGAAAGTCAGTCTTGGGTTTGATATATGCAGAGTTGACCATAAGATCACCTTGCATGGTGTGTATAATGACAGTAGTAGCCTCAAGTAATGTAAGAGGTATTGGAATAAAAGAATCAGGTATACAGTTCTTTATGTAGATGGCAGTACCGCCAGATGTACGTCCATTAGGGACGGTCAACGGGCCGGTTATTAATTTTGAATTACATTCAAGTAATTTGCATTTTACAAAAAGTGGTTAATTATATTATGTAATACTTGGCAGCTATGTAAATTAATCATGCAAAGGCATACATGACATGAGAAAAATAAACATTTATCTAACGAAATATTGTAATTGCAGAAAATGACAAAATATATGCTTAAATATAAATCAAGAAATGATGTATGTAAAACGAGCAAAATGCGTAAGCAACCGAAGCACATTTTTTTTTAAGGGGTAATGGAATTTCATTATTGTTTCTCTACTGTTGACTGATTATTAAATAATATATTTATTTGAAGCAAATTACAATAATTTTATTCTATGTTCATTAGCTACTTTACACTTTATAAAGTGCGCCGAGCTTTTAAACTTTACCTATGAAAAAATGATATTTAGAAAGACATGGCAAAGAAATTTCAGACAGTGGGTAAATCGTGATAAGTTAATTTTTTAAATAAATAATAATTTTTTAATATTAAGTGTTAACAGGAGTTATCTAACTTTTTTTAGGTTTAGGATGTGTTTATTTTTATTTAATAATACAAAAACTTAACGGTGTATGTTGCATGCACACCAGAAGAAAATTCGAATGTACTAGAAATTAAGAAATTACTATTTTGTTAGGAGGTAACTGAGAGTAAAGGTAAATGCCTATGTTCTCAAGATAACTGAGCTGTACTGCTCATGTGATTTAAGTGAAATTGAAATGCATACATAAACTCATGGTACACATTGTCCATCGAGGTCTTTTACAATAGTTTTAAGAGGAAAAAGAACAAACCGTGTAAGTTAAGTTGATACCCTGCATGAGTGTCACATGCAGGGAATGCAGATTTTTCGAGGTATTTTCAAGGGAAGTCGTCCAGATCATTTTGATTTCTGGCTTTATAATGAAAAAGGTTTTCTTAAACAAAACGTTAAACGACGTCTTTGGTTCACGCAAAAGTGCCGTGATTTTCCTTCAACAGAGCATCGTCAATAAAGCAGTTCAGTGTCTCATCATAAAATGGCCTAAATCTCTCTATGTAGAAGGATTGCACCATGCTTTTGTAACTGATCAATCTAATCAAATCATGGTAAAAAATTGTATTTTTAAACTTCATATCTACAAAAATATTACAGTTAATGAAAATAGGTAACACCAGAAGAAAATTCGAATGTACTAGGCACACAAAAGAACTAATTTCCTGTTGCTTTGAGTGGGAATAGTCCCTAGTGAATGATCACGATAGTAACTCAATACTACTGCTCTTGTCACTGCAGAGAAAATCAGGGTAAATATAGTTTTGTTCTCGCAGCGCGCATTCTCCTTCTTGATACTTCACAACATTTTTCAAAAAAAAATTGAACCATCCAAGGAGGAGGTGAATGCAGAAGTTTCGAGATATATTCAAAGAATTAATGTTATTCAAAATCTAAATTTCACTCTCTGACTTCGGAATGCAGAGATATTCATTCACTGAACGTCAAACAACGTCTGTGGTTAACGCCAAAGTGGGAACTAATTTTTCTTCTACGTGATGTGGTTCAATGTCTCATCATAAAATGTTCCTAAATTAACTTTAGCTTTCTACGGAGAAGCATTGCATTATGATTTGGTACTTAAACTGATGAATCTAGCCCAATCAGGGTGAAATATTTCGTGGTGAAACAGCAAATCCACAGAAAGATTACTGTTAATTAAGGTTCATTTTATGGTGAGACACTTAACCACTTTTATTATTACAGAGCTGTCAAATGAAAATTACTTCCCACTTCCGCTTGAACAGCAGACGTAGTTTAACGTTCTGTGAACGAATATCTCTGCCTCAAGACAGAACGCAAAGTTTTAGCTTTCGGAGGACTTCGAATCCCGTTGAATATACCTCGCAAATTCTGTATTATTTTACGACGAAATTTTAACTATATTTATATACAGTTTATCTGGCAGTAAAATCTTGTGCCGAAAGATTAATGTTCACAAACACTAATGTAGTATCTAACGACTCTCATTTTGGCAATGCAGTTGATATCGGCAAACCAACCAATGACAAACCTGATTAATAGAAAAGCTTTCATCCTTTTCCAGAGACTTATTCGACTGCCAAGTAATGCTCATTGGAGGAACTATGATTATAATAGACAACGAAATTTGAAGACAAAAAATGGTTTCCTGCAGTGTCTCTCTCATCTACAACAGTACAACCATATAAGAACACTGAAACAGGCACTGCTGTTTTTGCCGAATCCGTTCGATTATAGCTTCCTTGATGTGCGGTTGGCCGTGAAAATTAAAGTAGATAAGAAGGCAATGAATCCAGAGCAAATAAGAGCTATTGCTTTGGAAACAATCGAGAAACGTTTCCCGGCTAAGAAACGGATGCATGTATACACGGATGACTCTCTGACCTATAGGGTTCAGGCAACGCCCCCTAGAGAGGAAAGCCGCGGCGCTTACTTGTAACGTCAAAGCGAGGTGGTAAAGCAAAGTGTTTCCATTGGGTTTCTCCTCTCTCCCAAGGCGCGTGAGAGAGGAAAACCCAATGGAAACGCTTTGCTTTACATACTCGGTGTGAAGTTACAAGTAAGCGCCGCGGCTTTCCTCTCTAGGGGGCGTTGGTTCATGGGGCTGGAGCTGTAGTCTTTAGCAAGCTTTTCAGTTTCTATATACCTGTTGGGGTTTACCAGCACGTCACCACGCCTACGTCACCAAGCTTTGACGTCATCATTTGACCTACATTTAAAAGTTTAACATTCACAAGATAAAACTATAAAAAGTTTCTGGTGAATTTACTCATGAATAACAATATTTTAATAATTTGAGATAAAAAATATAATTTAATGACAAATGGCACTTCTTAACCATGACTAATTGGATAATATGATGAGGAAATAGATCGGAATGAATAATTTTGTATGGGAAAGGTATTTTAATTTAAATTTTTTATTTAAGATGTTTTCTAATATTTGTAGCATTCACCAGAAATTTTAAATAGCTTTACTTTGTGAAAAAATAACTGTGATGACGTCATCATTTGAAGGCCTAGTGATGATGTCAAAGTTTCAGTTGTTAGGCTTTCTGTATGCAGGAGGTGTTGGGCTTAATCCACACATTTTGATGGAGAACTGAAAGCCATTCATGTGGGTCTCCAACAACTTGCATTGAGACAGAGCTCGTTCAGGAGGGCTGTTGTCCTGTCGGATTCGACTTCAGCAATACATGCCATTTCCTGTTACCAAGAGTGTACGAACATACGTGTTCAACAGTGTCAGGAAATCTTAAAAGAACTTTCCCACAAGATATCTTTTCAATGGGTACCTTCACACTGCGGTATTTATGGGAACGAAATGGCAGATATGCTTGCCAAAAGGGGGGCTGCGATTCTCCAAAAGCCAAAAAGCGAGTACAAGCCTCCACTCTATTAGTTTCTGACATCACTCACATATCAAGAGACATTTAGATATTTTGCCGCTCGAGCTTTTGATGGCAAGCCTTGGGCTATTCTCTCAGCAAACCCAGCTTTTGTTCCTGACCACCCTCGAACAGTTGCGGTTGCTTCTTTTAGAATTTTGACGGGGCAGGACTGTCTATAGAATCATTTATTTCGCATTTGCCTTTGTGTGTTTTATGTGGTATTGGACGTCCAATGACGGCAGAACATTTAGACAAGTGTGAAGCACTGACAGATTTTTCTTGTATATTTCAGCGCTATTGGCGGGCTAGGAGTTTAATGTTCTAACGGCCAATGTAACTGGCATTTGGCAAATAAAATAAAAATAATGTAGTATCTCGTCAACAATAGAAGGAACAGATAGTTCCATACCACCACTAATAATTTACCAGCTAACGAGAGTCCCAACATTGAGTAGTTGACTCTGCATCCGTATCCTCCAAGACACCGTGAAAGGCAGCGACAAACCACTTTCTCAATGATGGTCTTCCTATTCTTAGAAGAAGTACCGTACGACTCTTTCTTTCGAAACATCTCACAAGGTTTAATGGTAGAATAATGATATATATATATATATATATTACCTCGAAAACTCTTTCGAGCTAATAAAACACGTACATCATTTTCCACCTCATTGTATAAGAATTCCATGAACTGCGTGAGTCTCAGAGTTTAGCCTGGTAAGGGAGATAACTTACCAACTGTGTTTTCTTTAGATTCATCGACGTTGCGATAACTCCTGTGCCATGCCCTCAACAATTCTTCGGACAAGCATTATTCTGTAAGCGGGAAAAGCCACTGGTAATTATTTTCAGGATAAACTAGATCCAGGGTTTCCAGTGCTCTTAAATGAGCTTCTAACTTATCAAGAAATTTACTAAGAGGCAACTTTTCTCGTTGACTTCCTAGATTCTTTATCACTAATTTCAATAATTCCCTTACGTAAACTTCTGTAAGTAGTTCCACATTGCCAAATCTTTTCTTAATGATGAAATTACATTTTCATAGATTTCGCTAGTAATCTGATAGCTATCAACAAATTCATTGGCGAGACTACCTGGGAGCAAGCACTGCACCAACGAATGAAAATTTTCACCGTCATTTGACTCTTCATTTTCGGGTATTTCTTTAAATTGTGACCAAAAGGGCAAATAGTTTAAAAGAGCGCCATCGAATTTCGTTAACACATTTTTTGGCAGTTTCATATACTTTCCTTTATTGTCTCCTGAAGACGATTCCGATTTAACCATGCCTAACGAAGTATCAACCCCTAGTCGCTGATACACTAATCTCCGAACCGTAATAAAAGTATTTGAATATTCCTCACATTTTCGGATTCAGAATCCAACGCATCGATGTTAAGCTGCAATAAAAATTTAAGGCTACCTTTTAAACTGCTGATAACTCACTGCAATGTTCAATAACTAATGCATCTGGATAATTATTGCCGTTTAACTCTTTTTGTATTACTAATATTTTAGTTTTGTGTTTTGTATTAAAATCAGTATTAAATTATCTTTCAAATGATGTAAAAGAATTTGCATTTTGTGAAACATAACATTTTTTATACGTATACGATCTTAGAAAGGAAGAATTCGTTTCCAAAAGTGTCCACAATTTTGGCCACCACTGTAGTTGCAAAGCAGTCCAGACTAGAGAGGTGTTCACATTCCCAAGCACTAGAGAAGCCGGTGCTGCTTCAATTTTTGTGTTCTCATGGAAAAGGTACTTCGCTAGTACGTCATTGAGGGACAGGAAAGAGAACATTATATGCATGTACTTTCATACAATGTACTTCAATTACATACCTCATGCCATCTGTCTTTGTATGTCCATTTTTATTATTAATAAAATTATTCCCTTAAAAATCCCATAATCTTGAACAGTTTATTATTCATGACCGAAAATTAAATATCTTAGACAGATCAGCAGAAAGTGAAAAGTTTTTATATAATGAAAGCCAATTCTTATTCTTAGGATTAAAATCCAAAATAAATCTTATTTTTCAAAATTCTATTAAATGCGAATTCAAAGTGTTTTTTTAGTTTATAGATATATCTCTAGCTTTGAAGTCTTGATTTTGTGTGTGTGTTCTTAATAATTACTGTTTTACCTTTGACTCTGATGTCAAAAATCGGATATTAAAATGAAGAAATTTATTTATATTTTTCTACGATAAATAAAAGTTAAGATGTATAACAAACCATATATATGTCTTTTTCTTAAAATTGTTTAACAGTACGAATAATGGAATCTTAAAAATAAGTACATTTTTCAGTGTTTATTGAAACTCTAATCTCTCTCGATCCGAGTATGTATCCGATCTAATTAATCCGAGTGACTTTGTTTAATTCTTATTTTTTTCAGTCTATACTTTATAAATCATTTTAAAATTCCCAATTTTAATCATATTGTTAACAAACAAAAATTGTTGCACTCATTTCTAAAAGCTAATTTTTTGAAATATTCATATAAAATAATAATCAGGATAATTCTAAAATATTTTTTTGTAATTGAATTTTTCAGACTCTACGAACCTTTATGTTTATCAAATCTCAGTTGACATATGACAGCTGATGTGCTAATAACAACTCCCCAAAAATAATTTACCTCAAAAAAGGATGTCTTTTATCAGTAAAAGGAAGAATGGAATGGGAAGAATGCAATGGGTTGAACTGAGTATTCAGATTTCTATTTTATTTGTTTAATCTCTCTCTCTCTCTCTCTGTATCTATCTCTCTATCTATAGATAAAAGAAGGTGTCTGTGTGTGTGTGTGTGGTGTGTCTGTCTGCAGCGTTACGGACAAACGGCTACACCTAGAAACACCAAATTTGGTATTCGGGAAGATGTAAATATGTAGTTGTGCACCTCGAAGCGATTTTTTCAAAATTCGACCTAGATTTTTTTTAATTTTATGTTTTATGCGATTTTTGGCATTTTTTCTCACCTAATTCGTAATAACGGCGGAAATTACGCTCGCAGCAAAACGGCATTTGTATCATCGGATAGAGGAGAAAATTTTCTTTTAAAAACAGTTTGTTCTGAATACTTAACCTGATTTACTGATTTTTAGGAATTTTTTTACTAAACATCTGCTTCGCGATTTTTTTTCTTAAAATAATTTTAAAACTGTCGCATCTTGAATTCTATCCGTCATAACTTTTAGATATTTTGACAAATCGTGAAACATTCTTTTCTCCCTCTTTTAAAATAAAAACGAAAAAATTATGTAAATTAGATGATTTTTTACGAATTTTAATGCAGCCTAATGTTTAGAATTTAATAGCATCAACGCGATCTTACGCCATTCATTACATTGCGATCACGGCACGAGAATTTATGTTCGGCTGTTGCCACAGAAAGGATTAGAAAAAAGGGTTTTTTCAACCAATCGAGTTTTTAAATGGGATATCAGAATTTCAATTCGCAAGTGAGGATCTATGACGTCAAATGCTTTAAGATACCTAAAAATTACGCCATAATTTTAACTCATTTATTCCAGCTCTATTTTCAACACAGGGAGACGATATTTTGATTAAAATTTACTGTAGAAATAAACTAAGAAATTCACGATTATTATTATTAGAAGTGGTATTTTAATCCGGTGCTTATTTAAAAATTGAAATGTTTTCACGGCGCTGAAAATGTTCATTTTAAAAGTTACAAAGTTCGTTTCAAAGCGCGATATATTAAAATTTTTCTATTTATTATTTTTATTTTTGGCATTTAATTTAGCGCAGGCGTTGCCTAACATACGCATGCAGGTTGCGAGTATAGTTTTATTTTAACGTTGAATTACGTTCCTCCATAAAGGTCACGCAAAGTTTTAATGATACCGTTTGAAAACAATTATGCGAAATATCGAAAGTAACTCCGAAATTAATCTACCGGGTATCCTTTACGGCAGTCAAACAGTGACGTCATAAATTAAAAAAAAATGTGTGAAATTTGTAAACTCTGCAACTCTAACGCCCTGTCACAATTAAAATGGGAATAAGTAGCTCCTCGAGATTACACAGTTTGATGTTTTTCAGGAGACAGGACTATGGAGGATATAAAAGATATCGCTATTGGATATTTAAAATGGCACCCCTTGGATATTTTCTCCCCACAGTAAGATGAAATGGTTTACGGCGCTAAATACGCCAATCTTATAAAACTATGTATAAATTAAATATATATGGAGAGTTTCCTTAATGGCAACCATTATGTGAAATGATTATTATTTATGCTAATGCGTAAATTGCAAAGAATCGCCACAGAATCAAAAGATCCCATTGAGGCCAAATAATCTAAGCTGTTTCTTTTAAGGGAGCCTTGAAGAGGGAGAAGCGAGTATAGATAGTATTAATGTACGTAATAGGTAGTATTATTAGATTTGTAAAGATAGTATGAATAAATCGCAATGTACCACGTTAATAAATATTTCATGAAATTAAAAGTGTTTATCCTTTTTCAACGGTTGTCTTACAACCAACTAAACGAAAAGTAATTCTAATTTGCGTTAATATATCCCGCAGTCATTTCAACAGAGGGGATTACTTGAACTTTTTTAAAAATGAAATTCTGTTTTGTCACATGCAGATATGATTTTAGTAGTAAAATATTCCCTTCTTCCCGTATGAAGAGCCGGTGCGCAGCTATTTTAAAAACATCTCTTGAAAATAGCATAAATGAATTCAGAAGACCTCAAAACGTGTAAATACACCAAAATCTCGAAGTCGAATTTTTTTCATGATTGCAATACTTTCCTTATATGGTACATTTTCGGAAAGAAATAAATGGTGCTCCATTTCATGTAGTGTCTTAGGTATTTAATGCTACAACTTGAGCCTAAAAAACAGTATGATGTAGAAATAAGACATTTTGAAAGCCAGGAGTTCTCTGCAAACCATTAAGCTTTCCACTTTTTTGATAGTGAATGACACTGACGTAGTTTTTTGAGTCATTATACTGCAATGATCAGGTTAGTACTCATGACACAAACTTTACATTAAGAGTCAAATAATTTTGCTCTTTTTTTTTTTTAAATTCCACATCACGAATAATTTCGAATTACACATGTAAGGAAAATTTTCGTTTCCTACCGTGCGAAGAACGGGCACGCAGCTAGTATATATATATATATATAATATGTACAGGGTTGTCCAAATTAAACTTCCCCAATTCAGAGGCCTGTGCAGGATGTTGTATAGGTCATAATGTGATGAAATTTTGAAAACAGACACTTCATATCACGCGCTCGTGATTTATTAAAAAAAGATATTTGTACAAGACGTTGCCGATAAATGGCGCTGCAGATCAACAAGACGTTCTACAGATGTTCTATATGTGTGCTGTGGTCGAATAGGGCATATCAACAGCGCGAGAAAAAGTTGGCACACTGACAACACCATTTGGCGATTGACTAGTGGCGTCCACGTCCGCCAAAGCAACGTCGTGTACGCGTGCAAAATCCACAACATGTCGTCAAATTCCCTGGTAAAATTCCCAGCTGTCCGGTTATGCCGAACTTCTTTGTCATGTCTAGTAAAAAGTGTAGTCATTGATCCTTGTTTCAAGCTCTTCAGCCGACGGAATGCTCTTATAGCAGAACATTCTGGTAGAAAAGTTTCACTAACAGAGCTTTTTCAAAGTCGCCATTGTGCATCAGCCAGCTGGAAACAACTGTCTGTGCAGCGCCTGTCTTCCACTTTTGTAGGGCTCGTCTTTTGGATACGTTGCGCAGAAGCTTTATATGCGCAGAAAGCTTTGTTGCAATATGCAAATTACTAGTGTTACAGCGCCTCTTATCGGCAACTTCTTGTACTAATATTTTTTTTAATAAATCACGAGCGCGTGATCTGAAGTGTCTGTTTTCAAATTTTCATTACATTATGACCCATGAAACATCCTGTACAGGCCTCTGAGTTGGGGAAGTTTAATTTGGACAACCCTGTATATATATTATCTTATATCTCTGTACATATATTATTTATCTGTACTATTTTCTCTTAAAAATGTGTTTGTTATATACTGGCATAACATAGGAACTTTGGATTCCTATTTCCAGATATATATAAAAAAAGAAAAGAAAATTTCTTCCAGCCCTAATATATATACATGAAAATTACTTTAATTGTTATAAAGTATTTAGAACTGTGGCACACTAAAAGTTGTCGATTGAATTTTACAGTTAAATAATATACAGGGTCCATTTTTTATGTTCACGTTAGCAGTAAAGACTCTTATTTCTCATAGGAAAAACGTATCGGCGAATTTTTCAGGCAATAAACTCTTCCCTTACGTTTTACTATAAATTTTGCATTAAATGCGCTATTCGAAAACCCAATTTCGCATGAAAACTTTTATTATGACATTATATTTAGTCAACTGATACAGACATTCTTAAAGACTTATTCTTCTTCAAAGTTGTTTGTGAATATTTTCTATCAGAAGGAAATGTATTCTTTTACATATTAGCCATAAAGAAAGGGAAAAATCATGAATGTTTATGAGAAAACAGATTCATTTTACGATTATAAATTTTAATTTCGTGCACTGCCTGCAAAAATTAAATGTACACATTTTAATTCGCAGATTGTGCGCTAAAAACCCGGTGGTATGGTTTCAAGAATATGGGAATATGGATAGTGATTTGCAATAATTCTGAATGATAGTATGTTTTTTTCGTTTACAATGTCAATATGACTGAAATGAAATGAATAATGCCCATATGTAACAACAAAAATTAAGAATGGAAGTAATTAACCAATGAAACACATCGCAACGTGCATTATGCGATCTCAAATCTAGAATATTTCACTCTTAATTTCTATATTTAATATTTAATTTTATATTTAATTGTTACTTACAGCTCAACTAATATTTATTTCACTCTTAATTTATTTATTAGTATTTATTTCTTACTTTTTTTCAAATTTTAACCTAAAATTCTGTCAACATGTATTCACTCCTCTTCAATTGCCAACAGCCCCATGGATGAGCCATTTTTTCATGCTTAATGCATATGGCATGTCGTCTTTATTTTTCCTTTGATATTTTCATGCTTGCTTTTTAACAGGATAAGCCCCATATTTACACATTTAGCTTTCTTTGTGCTAAATAACTTCAATGAAATCCTGTTATTTTGTTTTTCTTTTGGCAGTATGTATCCCGTTTGTGGAGCCCGACGTACTTAATCGATGCTTTACTACCTGTTTATATTCCAATCCGTTTTTCATCTTTCAAATTATCCACATAATCTTTTTACTTTTTTTCGGTTTCATATATTTATTTCCATTTGGATATCTTGGGTAAATATGAATGTTTACCTAAATCAAAACATTTATTATACCATGGATATTTAGAAATGTGTATTTGGGTGGGCCGAAAAAAGCTTTTTTTTAGTTTTTCAAACGCTACAGTGCGGAAAACTTGTGCCTATGGTAGATAAGTAAAATGCAAAAAATAATTTTTTTTCAATTTAAATTATGCGTTAGCGCATCGACCTTAAACTTTGAAAAAATGCGCGATTTTCATATTTTTTTCTGAAAAATAAAAAAACAATCAAATAATTTCGGTAAGACGTAGCGATAGGCTTACTTTACTAGAACAAAGTATAAGGAACATAAAAAAATGAAAAAAAAGTTACACATTACAAATTAGTCGTAGAACATTACACTTAAAAAAACACTCATTTTACACAAATTCGCAAATTTCCATTGAAACAAGATATTCTTTCTGCATGTGTAAAATTACAATTTTCTATATATAAATAAACAACATAAAACTGTTGTGATTAAAAAGCTTTAAAATAAATTAATAAAATCAAGCATTTTAAAATCCTTAATTTGACCCATTTAAAAAATATTCAATCTATCAACATCAGAAGTCTCGCGCGATGCAGTGCATAAACATATTCCAATTCTCGTCACTATTTCGCTTCTCTACCCCCAATAGAAATGGGCTGTACTCAACCATAATGCACTGCCAGAAGCGCGCTCAGAATCTCTGACGGCGTGTTCTTCTTGAGATTTTCATTGTTTAAAACCATGGATATGTCAATTAGAGGAGAAGACTAATTAGTTAATTGATTATATTATTATATGACTGTTTACAAGAAAATTACACGCAGCGAGTTTAGTTGCCCGTTATTTGGTAATCCCAAGGAATTACCTTTGTGCAAACTTCCAACTCATGAAGACGTTCTCATGTGTTTTTTCTATGAACATTACAGTTTAGCCTTGAAAGCAAACAGCAGGCTTGTTAGTTTTTTTGCAAATTTCCCCTATTGCGGCAGCACAAGTTAAATCTGTGTTTGATAAAGCTTCAATACCAACAGTAATACTTTACAGAAATGTTCAATTAGTAAATGCATACCATATAGTTAATTTAATTTTATGAAGTCCTTTAATCGAGATAAAGAAAAAGGAAAATTCCAAAAGAGATTTGAAGCATTCAAATTTAAATCTTTGTTACTGTTTGATGTCTCTGCTGTGTAAGTGTGAAATAACATTAAACTGTAAATGTCAAAAAGTCACTAGCACTGACGTTTATGACTGTCCTGTGCCTACGATATGTAGTTGTGAAAAAGCAAAAAAGATACCAATCATTGAACTGAGATTCATGTACTTCCAAAGAAAATATGGCGTAGGTAAAATTGGAACAGTGAATTTAAATGAAACAAAAAAACTCATTCAAAGACATGAAAGGAAGTTGCATGTACATCTAAAAACCAAATCATCATCACAGCCATCTTGTTCTCATGCATGTGATGCAGAAACTTTCTTCTAAATGAAATATATTGTGATTCGTCTGAAGAGACTGATAATGAGAAAGATAAAAATATTGAAGAATTGAATACTAAAATCAAATCACCGGCAGATGCGCATTAAATTGAAAAATACTGCGCTGACTTGTGATTGCTATGTATTGTCAGATAGAGCGACGGTAGCTATCACTTTAAGTTTGTTACAAGATTTTTCTGTCTTAACTGATAATGACCACACCCATGTTATTGATAAAAATAAACTGAGAAGACAAAAAGAGGTTAATTGCTCAGAGTTTCAAAAACAGTTCAAAGAAAAGCATAACCCCACTTCAAGGCCTATATTTTGATGGGAGGAAGGATGACACTCTCGTGATGGAAAAATAATCTCAAAGAAGTTTAGAAGAATCGTAAAAGAGAAACACTACACGATTTTACAGGAAATAGGTTCTGTGTTTACTGGCCATGTTTCACCCTCTTCTGGATCTCCTGAAAACCTTACCAATAGCATTCTTTCCTATTTGGATGAAGCTGGATTCTCACTTCATGAACTGGAAGTAATAGGTTGCGATGATACTACTACTAATACTGGGTGGAAAACTGGTGTTATTTGCCAAATAGAAAAAAGAGTTAACAGACCGCTAAAATGGAGAGTGTGTCTGTTACATTTTAATGAATTACCATTCCGACATTTATTTGAGCATTTAGATGGTGAAACGGCGTGGCCAAAACTATTTAGTTGTCCGATTGCAAACAGCTCAAAAGTTGTGAAAAGCTTCCAGGGGTGAATTTCGAGAGTATTGATTGTGAAATTCAAGAAATTGAACCTACAATTTTAAGCAAAGATCAAAAATACCTGCTAGAAATAAGTTTTTCAAGGAAATGTTATTTCAAATTACCAAATAAAAAACTAAAGACAAGTAAAGGTCTACATTTAATTGCAAATTGACTTTTAAAAAATCAGAAGAAAGCTTCTGCTTTAATAGGAATTCTCAAATGTTTTTAATGTGTGAAAAACTACTAAAGATTTATATATTTACCTTTATTATACTTTATTTTACTAAAATATTACTACAGCTACTTATTTTTTTTTATAAATATTTGATATTTTTACATTTATTAGAAAAATGAAACTGCCTAAAAAGTTTTTTCGGCCAACTCTAATATACATACATACTTATATATATTATTATATTATGTTATACTATATGATATAATACTATAAAAATTATAATGCTGTTATGCAAGACAAGAAACGAACTACATTTTATGACAAACTGCATTTTTACACAATCAGGAAAAAACCCTTGTTTCAGTGGAAATTTGTAAATTTTTGTAAAACATGTTTTTTTAATTGTCATGTGCTACGACTAATTTGTAATGTGCATTTTTTTGGATTTTTTTATGTTTCCTATACATTGTTCTAGTAAAGTAAGTCTATCGCTACACCTTACACAAATTATTTGACTGTTTTCTATTTTTCAGAAAAATTATGAAAAAAGCGTATCTTTTCAAAGTTTAAGGTCGATGCGCTAACGCAAAATTTAAATTAAAAAATTTTTATTTTTTGCATTTTACTTATCTACCATAGGCACAAGGTTTCCGCACTATAGCGTTTGAAAAACTAAAAAAAAGTTTTTTTCGGCTCAACCTAATGTGTATCTCCTGAGTGGATACTACACGAATTCGTAAGTTATGCCTTTTTAATATATATATATATATATATATATATATATATGTATGTACGTATGTATGTATGCATGTATGTATGCATGTATTCATGTTTATTGCTAGTTAATGTTGTTTTTTAAGATTTTCCTACAAGAAAGAAATGCATAAAATGTGTATTTTCTTCGATATTATTAATGAAAATTCAAAATAATGTCAATGTTTATGATCACTTCACAATGATGATCAAATGTTCATAATGTTAACAGAATCACTTCACGATAATAAATTTTATCTCTATACAGTGCCAACAAAAATAAAAAATAAAAATACTCGCTTTAATTTTGCAGAATAATGTTGCACTTCAATTGTTCGAAAAAAAAAACACTGTCGTTTTTTCAAGAAAATATGTATATGGATAATGGTTTTGCTAGAAAAATTAAACATGGAAGTAATAACCAAATGAAACGCATCGCAATGTACCTAATCCGATGTCAATACGATAATACGCAATATATCGCAGTACGATCATTGAATACGTATGTACCTGTATTAACATACGGGATGCGACTCCTTTTCCCGCTTCAAGTATCGCCTAGACAAAATTAAATGTTCATAATACTATTTATTTTAAAACTGCTTAGTATTATTACTGCAATACTATGAAGATATTTCTTCAATTTTTGTTGCCTGTAAAACTCTTTTTTCTGCAGAAAAAGTTAAAATGCAGTGAAATGCAAACTTAAATATTTACGTATACATAGGAATTATTTTTTTAAGTTAACATGTTATCTATCATATATTATATTACAAATAAAAAAGTTATTCTGGTAATTATTATTATTTCTGTGTATAATATTAGGGTATGTGACGACCTTCCTTTCAAGAAAATCCTTACAAAACACAAATTACGGTCTACGTCTTATTTAAGTTTTACTTAAAAATTTAATAACTGCATATTTTACGTACATTCTTGTAAATTTACTATTCATTTTTTAAGTAAACCCTAAGACATTCGATATTTTTGATCATCTATAACATTTCTAAAAACCATTTGAAATGCTACAAGTTTCGAGCTAGATTCAATCGATTAATATATTCTTAAATTCCAACATGATATAATGTGTATATTTTCTAACAATTTTATTTTTAGGCTAAAACTTGCATTACAAAATTGCTTTAAAATGACTTTTGCAAAAAACTAAAATTTAAGATTAAATAAAGCTATTTTTACACTCTAAAATTTATTTACATGTTTGAAATCCCTCTTATGGAATGAACCACTTCTATAACTCCAATTATCTAATTTTTAAAATTATAGTTTTTACCTTCAGAAAATCATGAAACTAGTAGACAATTCATTGCTTCAAACAAAAAAAATTACTATATAGCGATATTCGTTACAGAGCATTCCATAAATCTATATCTTTATTGAGTTTTTCCTGGAAAAATTTTATAACTTTCAAATCAAAATTTATAAAGTAGCATATTTTAAAGATAAAATCGTTAAAATCTCAGTTTGAGAAATAGCAGAAACTACATTTAATCTAGAGTATAATCAAAATTTATCTAGATTATCTAATACTGGATTTTATCTATGAAGTTAACAATATTAAAATTTCTGCATCTTTGTTCCAAGAAAGATACTAGAAAAATCCAAACTGATTTAGAAAGCTATAACATCAAAGTTTAATACTAAGCCAAAAATCTTATATCTATTCAAACACCGCATTTTGAAATTAGGCATGAACCGATATAGATATATGGCCCCCTAGAATATATAGATCTAGATTCACAAAATGTTCAGATTCAGATGAGATTATGTTTATTCGTCCTCTCCCTTCTGAGATATGGATAACATCAGGGACAGGGAGTATATTGTTGCAGAAAACTCTCCTAATTCCTGGGTTCGTCGTTCTAAAGTGCAGTTGGTGTAGAAAGTTCCAGTAAAAATTCACTTGTACAGGATGGAAAATGAACTTTATTACTTCTAGGACTTTGTCGAACAATCAGCTGTATAAAACCCACAACCACAAACAGCTCGTAACGTGCTTATAACACAGTCCGCTTAATACAGTAGGTTCCACAAATGCTGTATTTCTCTCACAAAACAAAACACTTCCACAGGCAAAAATTCAGTGGAAATATACGAAGAAAACGTATACGTTCTCTCAAGACACATCAATGAAGAATTTACACACAACACTTAAAAACAAAGCTTGAAAAAGCAAGCGAAAATGCAGCTTCTATGGCACAATACAATTCGCAGCGTAATGCAGCGAACACACTCAACGAATGCTCGGTGAGAAACTGACTCAAACTCGGGGATCCCGCGCTTTTATAGTCTACGACGAACACCGTGGCAGGATCCAGAGAGAACCATTCGTGGAATGTACTAGAACAAGATCTATTTTCGTTGCATAATAAAAGAGTAATAGAGTAATATTAGACTATTATGTCATGTAAATGCAGTAAAACAAACTTAACAAGCCCCACTGCGGAAAACGCGACAGATGACCGAAATGTTGCGAAGCTTGGCGACTTTCTGGCGGAATATCGCCAAATGTGGCACTCAAAATAAGACTTCAAGACTGAGGTTAGGGAAGGCCGAGGACCAATATTTCTCGAGATTTCGAGAAAATGCTATACTAACCAATAGGGAAAAAATAACTCCGTATCTCGCGTTCTAGTTGAACGAATTTGATGCAACAAAAAGCAAAATTTAACTATTTGACCCGTAGAATACGAATTTTCAACAATTTTAAACCTCAGAACAGCGGTTTGCCTCAAAAATTCATTACAATGTGTAATCTGTTCTGTATATTCCATTTTTATTATGAAAACTGGCATATTCTCAGATGAAATGACTGCAATGTTTTGCATATCAAAAGCAACCATTGATTCAATACATACAGACATTAATAGGTGATTGCAGCCCTTAGACACCCTCCTTGAAGTCGTCTGTTAGTTACAGGAATTTCACAGAGAGGAATTGGCAAGTTACTGAGTTTGTGTTTAATGTTAAGGAAAGATTTACGAGGGTTATATGCCTGCGGGATTTATGCCTTGCTCAGGGGTTTGAAACTTTCTTTCAAAAACCATATGAGAAGGATGTAAACAAAACACTTCAAAGGAAATTTTCCAGTGTCGCATTCGTATGATCTAGATGATTTACAACAAAACCATTTTATGTATATTTATTTCAGAAGTTGAATGTTTTAATTAATGTAAAAGTTTTGTTATCTGACTTCTTAAAAAAATAATAAATGACATTGTAGATGCATATGCACAAAAAGCATTTGCTCTTGAAATTATTTTTACCATAACAGATGTTCATTAGTCTTCCAACAATTATTCAGTAATCTGTAAATAAAAATAGGAAAAAAATAAATGAGTGTCGAAGGGCTAGACGGAATCGCATTAATTATAAACCCTATGAAAATGCATACAAATCACAGCCAGAACTTAAAGAATAGTTTTCTTCAACATACTTGCCGTATTTATTGTGGTTAACTCTTGTAATACGCTACTTAATAAACTTTTAGCCACTTTAAAAAAACTATCATTTTATCTGGTGTCCCAACTTTCATAAAATTCCTTTAGGCTTAGAACTATTACAATGCGTCGCACACTTAATCATATACAAGTGGTGAAATAAGATTTTTGCATGCAGCGTGCATATTGCATATCCTATATTTTATTTTATTTATTATTTTTTCAAAATACTCAGTTTTCCTTAGTCAAAACGTAAAGGGGAGAATGTGAACTCTTTGAGATTCTTTTAGTTTCATGCCAAGATTACGGAATATAATTAACCACTTTTTGTGAACAGTAATTTTTTTTAATAATTTTACAAAATATTTACCAGGTCAGGGTTTAAAATCTGATATTTTGCTATATTTTAAACAGAAAATTACCGTTCACAAAAAGTGGTTAATTATATTCCGTAATACTTGGCAGCTATGTTATATTCATATTTATACACAAATGTCTAATAATTCACGCATTTTTTGCGATACAAAACACTTGAGCGTTATCAAAACCTTATTACCTTTAACAGAAAACGAAACATTTTTGTAAGTTATACATGAAAAATGAAATGCATTTCCATACTTAAATGTGATTTTTTTTTGTTATCTTGCAAGACACAATCAAACTTCTCGACTATACGTTCTAAAAGAAAAAAATCATTTCAATCTAGGTTACCTCATAATCTACGTGCTAAGTTGTCGCTCTGCTTTTATAGTATTTAACATCACCTCAAAGATTCCTTTACTAATTGAAAACGTCAGATAAATTTGTAAAATGCACTGTAAGTCTTTATCAAATACGATTGGTAATTTTTACAAACCAGTGCACGCACTGCATATTTTGGTCCACAAGGATTCACTAATCTTTTGTAAAAAATTAATACATGTAATTTTGAATTGAATTAACTCTAAAAGTTTGTCACACTTTCCCAGGAAATGTGACCCAATGAAAGATGAAAAGTGTCAGATGTATATAAAATAAATTGCAGGAACAAACATATAAGTTAAAAGTAAAGCACTTATTTTGCTTCATCAATCTGAAGGAAAGTTTTAAAAGAATTCTCTTGAAATGAACAGTGTTTGTTTACAGGCATATTCCACACGCAAGAGAAGAAAATATGTTTATACCATTCAAAGTAAAAGCATAGCTTGGGAAGAAATAAAACTTTAATATTAGAAGAAATATTGATGTCAAAAACTTTATTTCAAACTCCCCCCTTGGTATGATAAATTACTGAACTCTAAAAATTTTTTTTTAACACAAACAGTCACTTTAAAAATTGTATATACAGTAATTCAGGTGTATATTTTTACGAAATAGATGAGACTTTTGAAAGTCATTTAATTTCGTATGTGTATATAAATATTTATTTCGGATAAATCATTTCTATATTCCTGATATTATTGATATTCGTTTTTTGACTTCTATGCTTCTATTGATATTCGTACTAAAGACTGTCAAACGTATGACTGTAAGCCTGCTCAAGTTGATACCATGCTGTTATTTTGAGATCTTTCCGGTTAAAATATAAAGGATGTAATTTAATTTTTAATGTTCTCCAGCTATGGGTAGAAGTGGTTAAATGCGTCATTTTGCCGTCCATTTATGCAGCTCCGATTCCTGGTATGGTTATGTGATATCCCTATTAGGGGAAATGATAGACACCCATTTTATGCGCCTTCACAAATGGCCATGAAATTATTCGGCGCAATCCGAAGACTAGATGCGTCCCGCCATTCAAAAAAATATATGCACAGATTATTTGTAACTCTTGGGTGAAATGTAAGGGGAACAAAGACCATTGGGGAACAAACAACAATGTGGGGTCTGAAACGTAGCGTTGAGCCAGTTAATAATCTCCCCGGAAAGTGTGTTAAATATAAGCCCGTTCAGGTGGTGTGGGAAATGTCGGAACTCCAGTGGATAAGGGGAGATTTTTAATGGTCACTCTTCACTCGCAGGGCATTGTAATCGAAAAAATTATTGTCTTTTAATGACCAGTCGGGATTCATCGAGAAAAGCTAACCCGTGAAATCAAACATCCACGCCTCCCACACAATGTACAGACTTGACGGGAGATTTCTCGGAGACGGCACAGAAGAATACATTGATGTACCATAGGAATTTGTGCCCTTGCTCCCACATCTAACGGGGATTTAATAGCGAACTTTCCGTCCATGTTTTGCTAACAAATAATGCATCTTTCACAGGAAGCACGTGACTAAAATTGATAATTCATAGATTATATCTCGATTCACGGATAAAATTGTAGGAAAAAGCCTATTGCTTATTAAAATCGACAAAGAAATTAGAGGAACGCTTCAAAACTTCTAAAGTGACAGATGAAGACGACGTTTCGGACACAACAACGCTATGTGACTCTGAATCGTCTTTGTAACTCTACCACCACTTGCATTTCTTTAGTTACGAATCACCCTGTATATATATGACGACAAGAGAAAATTGTTCGAGTCGGGCACGGAAATGGAAGGAAATCAGTTGGAGACATAACTTTTTGCATGTCGAATTCTACTTCCTGGATCCCAACTTAAGCGGCTTCGTGTGCCTCGCGGACTATTGCACTGGCTGTCGACGTCTTGAATAAAATCGATTATTTTCGTTATATATTTTTATTTACACTCATGTCCATAAATTAAGGATAATGGAGTTCAGGCAAAGAAAGAGAAAGAAGCAAAACAAATTTGACTTATTTGTAAAGTCTATTTATTAAACTAAAAGTAAAGAGCAAAAAAGATGCTATATGTTTGACATAATTAATAAAAATTGCAAGTTTTATTCCCTTGACCAAATTTCAAAAAAGAACCTATTTACAAAAAACAGTATAACATGGTTAGTAGGATGGTTAATACGGAGTATGTCTCCCGGACGATGCAATACAGGCCTGACAACGCCTAGGCATGCTGAGTATCAAATGATCAATCTGATCTTGGGGAATATTACACCACTCATCAAGCAATGCACTCCGAAGTTCCGGTAGACAGGTGGGAGGGGGTTGACGGGCTGCAATTCGTCGGCCAAGCATATCCCACACATGCTCTATTGGATTCAAGTCCGGTGAGTATGCTGGCCAATGCATACGGGTGATATTCTCCGATTGAAGGCATTCGTCTACAATGTTTGCACGGTGAGGACGGGCGTTGTCATCCATAAACACAAATTCAGCACCCATGGCGCCCCGAAACAAACGTACATGTTGTTCCAGAATGACATCCCGATAGATGTGGCCTGTCATCGTTACACTCTGAACATGCAGGTCAGTTCTGGAACCAAGAATAATTCCTCCCCAAACGAGCCATCTTGCACCACCGTAACGGTGTCTTTCAATGGTGTTCTCTTGGTGGTAACGGGTACCTGGCGCTCTCCAGATGAATGTCCGGCGAGAATCAGCCTCCAAACTGAACCCGGACTCGTCGGAAAACATCACACAAGACCACTGTTGCGGTGTCCACAATGCATGCTCTCTACTCCAGGTTAATCGCAGGCGACAGTGAGTTGCGGTAAGTGGAACACATCTGACAGGCCTACGAGCATATAGACCAATGTACCCCAAGCGTCTGCACACGGTCTGCCTTGAAACTGTCGTACCGGTAGCTGAAGAGAGCTGACGAGACAGGTCTGATGCTGTACTCCGTCTGTTTCTTTTGGCAGTAACTGCCAAATAGCGGTCCTCATTCGGCGTTGTAACTTGGGGGCGACCTGTGCTGTAACATCTACTCACATTACCATCATCTTGGAATCGTTGCCAAAGCCTGGAGATGACACTCTGGGCGATTCCAAGTTCCTCGGATACTTCCAGCTGGGTACGTCCACATTCCAGTCGTCCGATAATTCTGCCACGTAAAACATCATCCAAATGCCTCCTTTGTGCCATAACTATGCGGTTTTTGCACTGAAAGGCTTTCACAGCGCTTGTGAACAATTTTACTTCTTTGCCACCATTCCTTATATACCCCTCTCTTACACTCTCGTCATTGTGACGTACCATCCACGCCATCTGGTGGTTTCCTGTAATTTGCATATTCTTCTTCAAGATGTGTGTGATCATTCCACAGGTGAAATTTTTATTTTAGAGATCAATTTCTGTGTGATTCTGAATTATCCTTAATTTTTGGACATGAGTGTATCTTACCATAGGTTAACAACGAGACATCATGTCAGAGATATCACAAAAAATCTGCGTTATTGCCTATATCGAGCTATTAAAGGTTTTTTTATGACCATCAACTCGGTCAAATTTCCAATTTTTTTGCACTTATTGGCTATTAAAATGCGAAGGTCTCGGCTCCATGGAAGTTTCTAAAAGCTTGTCATTACTGATAGTATTAATGAGAACAGAATTTTGAAGGGATATATATCAGCCGTTGCTGACGAAAAAGACAGGCTGAGGTGCTAATACTTTGGTTTTGCCAACCAAGAGTCATGTGGCTTAGAGGGTGTGGCCATATTACTGTGGCTATCTCGGATTAAGATGGCCACATCCTCTTGGTCACATAACTTAGTTGGCAAATGGGTGTGACCAAAATCTGAGCACCGCAGAAAGTCTTTCTAGTGAGACACGATATGAGCCCATTAAAGCCCAAGTTGTGTAACTCCATTCGATTTTATTTTTTAGGATCACAGAACTTTTCAAAAAAGGGCATTTTATTAAGAACACAAATGACGTAAGTTGTAATTCCCTTAGCAACCGTGTAAATAGCAGTACTAGTGTCTGAATTTACCATGATAACCCTAAGAAAACCTCAAAAATCTCAAAACTATAAAAATGTGATTCAGAGCACTTGGGCTCTAAGGGGCTCATATGCACAGTCTTTTATTAAATTTAGATCCTCAGTTAAATTCTTTGTTGGAAAAAGAAAGTCGCTGCGCTTCTGTAAAATTTCTAAGGAAACTGGTGGAAAATTGGTACTTCGGAAGGAATTTTAGTTTCATATTATTATACTAGAAGTCCAAGCCTGTTGTCTAGACAAGTACAGCGGGTGCTAGAAAATTGAACATTTGACGAAAGCATGTCTTCACTCAACATATTTAATCGTCGCCCAACTAAAATAAATGACTTCATATTCAATTTTTATTATATACCCAAATCGAATTCCATGCTATTCTAGAAACGCGCGGAAACTTTTCGCATTCGAATGATTTCGTTTAGTGTACACAGCCCCCCTTATTTCAATGCTTCAAGCAGACGATCATTTTAATGAAAAAAGAAATTAAACTATGTTATCTGGAAAAACAATTTTTAGCGAACTGGAATTGTAATTTTTTCTTCAAAGACTGATGATCGTGATTTCAGTATGACGTCATTGTCACTTGGAACAGCTAATTCTGTCAAGCAAATGATTCACTTTTTATATTCTCGTAAATAAAATTCACCTGAAAAGAGCGAAAAATCACTTTAAAATGAAGGAACTGGGGATTTTCAGATAGTTTCAAGTAGTTTATACATTTCATCATCCTGAGAAAAAAACTGGGAAGATAAAATCGGAATATATTCAGTGAAGCTCAAAACATTCTTCTTTTTTTCGACATTAGCAGTTAGGTATATGCTACAAGCCTTTTTGTAGTATTTATTTTCATGAAATGTAAATTTTTGAGTTATAGAATTTGTAATCGTGGTTTTCGTGTTTTCTTACACGCACAAGAAATTGCAAGATTAATCGAAAAAAAAAATTCTTTTCCTGTAAAATAAAGTAGAATAATTCTTAAAGACGCACACAAGCATAACGTAACTACGAGTCTTTACGGAAAATAATCAACCATTTTCTGTAAACAGTATGTTGTTTAAATATTTTTCCAAAATAGCGTTAAGGCCACCAATCTTGAGCTGGTCACAGAATGTGACACATTTTAGTAAAATTACACGATTTTTAGCAAGAAGGGCTGATAGTGTTCTGTAAAGTTTGACAGCTGTGTTATACATATATTGCAGTGGATCAAAAAATACCTTTTTTTGAAATATTTATCAATTAAGGCCTTTAAACTTGTATATGGATACCTGTGAAATTTGAATAGAATACGACAACATCTTGAGGTACGCATCGATCTTGAAATCCAGAAATATTTGAAAAAAATATATATTTTTTTAATTGATCAAAAAAAAATTCCTATCCAAATTTTCAGGCTTCGGAGGTCTTCAAAGTTGCATATTTTATTATGAATAATGAAAAATTTTAATAGCTACGACAAACTCCACGTGACTATATATTCTAATCGTTTAAAAGCATGTAAACGCTCGACCACTCTTTGTGTGTAAATAAACGTGCTATTGTAAGATGATATTTGTAATGCATACTGTATCTATGTTTCATATTTATGGACTCACATACTCTTAAAAAAACGTATTTTCGGCATAAACAGATTTTCTGTTCTCTAAATATGAAAATATTCGATTTATAAATAAGTAATTTTACATCCCGGAATCTCACTTATCGTGATAGAGTCGAGAACGGATTAACCACGATAAACGAGGGCAGACTCTTATTATACTGCTATTCACCTTTCAAGTCCGCAGAAATAATGGATTTCAAAAAATAAAATTCGATCGTAGCTAATACATATATACAGGTTTGCTGAAATTCGACATATTTCTGGTAAGATGCGATAGGGAAGTCAAAATCCTATACTTTTAACTCCTGAAAATCAATAGATTTTGGGAAAATTGAATTTTAAACTTTTTCTTTAAAAATCCAGAATTTTACATTCAAGTAACAAATAAGTAAATAAATTATAAAATTACTATTTAAATGGTTTCATCCGAATTTACCTTCGTTACTGGCATTTTAACTAAAGCATGTTAAGGTTATAATGAAAAGGAGAAATATAGTTCAAATTTAAATTACTGAGGCATAGCGCGTATTTTTTTAAACTTAGTTTACATGTTTCCTTTTAATACTACAAGGCGCCTGGTACCGTATGCGAGTAACAACCACTTAGTTATTCCTCTACGTCTATAAAATATTAATATAGACATCTGTCGGTTTTTAAGAGTATTTATACATAGATTGATATAATTCAGGCTGTTGCATGTAGATGTACTTACTGTTCATATTATTGCCAGAACCCGGCGGCCGAGGTTCGACCCCCGACTGGGCGTGGTTGTCATTGTCTCCCTCCCTTTATAGGGGGTAATGCTGGCCATCCACTGCGTGCCCCCATAATAAAATAGCCACACTTTCGGGCAGTTGCATGGGACAATGCCTAATCGGCAAGTTCCTACCCGTAGAAAAAAAAAATCTTTGGTCACAAAATGGGATATATTTTTAGTTAGACTGCAGAATATTTTGCAAAATGGCTGATTGTATTCTGTAAAGTTTGACAGCTATGTATATATTAGGGTGGATCGAAAAATATTTTTTTGAAATATATATAACTTGAGGCCTTTAAACTTGTATATGGATACATGTGAAATTTGAATAGAAAGCGACATCATCTTGAAGTACGCATCGAGCTTGAAATCCAGAAATATTTGAAAAACAATTTTTTTAATTGATCCAAAAAATTGCCTATCCAAGTTTTTAGGCTTCTGAGGTCTTCAAAGTTGCATATTTTATTATGAATAATGAGAAATTTTGAGAGCTAGACAAACTCTACGTGACTATATATTCTTATCTTTTAAAAGCAAGTACCGTATATACTCGTGTATAAGCCCACCCGTGTATAAGCCCACCCCCCCAGTTTTCTCCCAAAAATCTTTCATAAATGACTGACCCGTGTATAAGCCCACCCTCCCAACTTTAAAAATGGACGCGTCCGTAAAATACTCCCCCTACCAGAATTCGACTGGCTTTCGGTGATCACGTGATTGTTTTGCGACGCAGGGTCAACATAATTGGCGACTTACAGCACTCAAAGACCGGCTTCGAAACTTCTGGAACGAATGGATGGCTTCCGATAATGTACAGACTACAAAGACAGGCAATCTAAAAAATACAAAAACTTAATGTGCTAGATCTTACTTTTGTTTCCATAAAGTTAAATTGGTTGCCCCAAATGCATGGGCACCGGAAGGGAGGGGGGATTGATATGCCAATTTCCGGGACCATGGTTTTCCCATTTACATAATATACATATTTGCGCGTATGTGTGTAGATGTTTACTGCTCCCTAAACATTGAATTTCCGATGATCAAATTTTGAAATTTTTTTTGAACCGTGTATAAGCCCACCCCCCCACTTTCAATCCAAATTTTTGTCAAAAAAAAGTGGGCTTATACACGAGTATATACGGTAATCGCTGGACCACTCTTTCTGTGTAATTATCTTAATGTATCTATCTATTTCTGTGTAGATATCTTAAATAAAAAATTAAAATTAAAATACCTTTCTCATACAAAATTACTCATTCCGATCTATATCCTTATCATATTATCTAATTAGTCTTGGATGAAAACTGCCATTTGTCATAAAATTATATTTTTTATCTCAAATTATTAAAATATCGTTATTTATGAGTAAATTCACTAGAAACGTTCTATAGTTTTATTTTATAAAAATAAAACATTTAAATGTAGGCTGAATGATGACGTCAAAGCTCGGCGACGTAGTTGTTGTTAGGCTTTCTTTATCTAGGAGGTGTTGATTTCTCTTCGTTACTGACTTTTCAACAGAAACATATTATTGTTATAGTGAAAAGGAGAAATATACTTCAAATTTAAATTCAAGGGGCATAGCGTGTATTTTTTTACACTTAGTTTACATGTTTCCTTTTAACACTACCAGGCGCTTGGTTCCGTATGTGGGGAACAACCCATTTAGTTATTCCTCTACGTCTATAAAATATTAATATAGACATCTGTCGGTTTTTAAGAGTATTTATACATAGATTGATATAATTCAGGCTGTTGCATGTAGATGTACTTACTGTTCATATTATTGGCAGAACCCGGCTGCCGAGGTTCGATCCCCGACTGGGCGAGGTTGTCATTGTCTCCCTCCCTTTATAGGGGGTAACTCTGCGTGCCCCCATAATAAAATAGCCGCACTTTCGGGCAGTTGCATGGGACAATGCCTAATCGGCAAGTTCCCACCCGTAGAAAAAAAGAATCTTTGGTCACAAAATGGGATATATTTTTAGTTAAACTGCAAAATATTTTGCAAAATGGCTGATTGTATTCTGTAAAAGTTGACAGCTATGTATATATTAGGGTGGATCGAAAAATATTTTTTTTTAATATATATAACTTGAGGCCTTTAAACTTGTATATGGATACATGTGAAATTTGAATAGAAAACGACAACATCTTGAAGTACGCATCGAGCTTGAAATCCAGAAATATTTGAAAAACAATTTTTTTAATTGATCCAAAAAATTGCCTATCCAAGTTTTTAGGCTTCTGAGGTCTTCAAAGTTGCAAATTTTATTATGAATAATGAGAAATTTTGAGAGCTACGACAAACTCTACGTGACTATATATTCTTAGCTTTTAAAAGCAAGTAATCGCTGGACCACTCTTTCTATGTAATTATCTTAATGTATCTATCTATTTCTGTGTAAATATCTTAAATAAAAAATTAAAATTAAAATACCTTTCTCATACAAAATTACTCATTCCGATCTATATCCTTATCATATTATCTAATTAGTCTTGGATGAAAACTGCCATTTGTCATAAAATTATATTTTTTATCTCAAATTATTGAAATATCTTTATTTATGAGTAAATTCACTAGAAACGTTCTATAGTTTTATTTTATGAAAATAAAACATTTAAATGTAGGCTGAATGATGACGTCAAAGCTCGGCGACGTAGTAGTTGTTAGGCTTTCTTTATCTAGGAGGTGTTGATTTATCTTCGTTACAGACTTTTTAACAGAAACATGTTAAGGTTATAGTGAAAAGGAGAAATATACTTCAAATTTAAATTCAATGGGCATAGCGTGTATTTTTTACACTTAGTTTACATGTTTCCTTTTAACACTTCAAGGCGCTTGGTTCCGTATGTGCGGAACAACCCATTTAGTTATTCCTCTACGTCTATAAAATATTAATATAGACATCTGTCGGTTTTTAAGAGTATATATATAATTCAGGCTGTTGGGTGTATATGTACTTATTGTTCAATTTATAGGCAAAACTGATTGACATATAAACACTAATCTTTCGAATGTGGTTTTGTGTATTTTAGAAAATTAACAACAAATACTTATCAAAGAGTTTTGACCCGGAAAAAAATACCATGTGCTGGGGTTCCTCAAATTAAAAGAAATGATTTTAATACTAAAATTTCCAAATAAATACCAAAAGAGTATAGCTAAGGCCCAGTGTACCGCATATAAAACTGAAATAAAAAAGAGATTTTCTAATAAAATATTAAGTTATTATTTTTTTAACTATTTTTCCTCAAATAATAATCACTAAAATTATCATATATATTTATTTCAGACAAAGAAAAAAATTGAGGCTTGTAGGATCAAAATGATGTTGTACATTCCAAAAAGTATTGTGGAAGTAGACGTAAAAATTAGTATTTTTTTAACTAACATTTTATGATGAACAATAGAATGTTCAACCACAAATTCAATTTCGTTAAATAATTATACAAAATATGGTTACAGAGAACAAGTGTCCGTCACTTAGCATTTCTCTGCATGATCAAGAACGTGCGCGGAAAAATCTCTCGATTTCATGCGCATGAGAACCTCGAAATCACACTGTCTGCTGCGCGGGAGGATGCTAATTTGTGGAACGCGTGTCCCTCCTACATAGCATGCGATTGCAGTGCCGTCTGTTAATTATGTGTTACTTTGAATTCCGTTATTCTGATTATTCTGAATGAGAGTAGTACCCAAGCTTAAGTCGGGAATCGATCGCTTACATAAGGCGTGAAAAAATTATTCTTTAACCACTACCCACCAAGGGGGCGCAGTTGAAGTCTGACATCAACAATATTAAGTGATTCGTGTTAGAAATTGATTATTGAAAATCGCTTTTATCAAGAATTCATGTCATGAAAATATATTTATCGAGTGTAAACACAGGTTATATTTTCAAATCGTCTTCTCAGTAACATTTAGAACCATGACCTTGTGTTTTGGCGTTATAAGCCCATTTTCCATACAAGCGAGCCCTCGGTATAGGAATCAAATATAATGATATTCTGAACACTCAACCTTCAATACTTTAAATTCCTTCAGGATCTAAAATGAACAAAAAAAATTCTCTCCGTTTGCAATATGTTCAATACTCCACGAAATACGTGCACTTAGCTTCGAAAAGCTCTTTATTTTGCGGGTATCACTTTCCTACCTCTTTATTAAAATGAACATGTTATTCTACGAAAATGGCTAGACAGCCTTCAAATAACATTCCAGTGTTTTAAATATCTCACCACTCTGAGAAAAGTCTGAATAGATAAGTTCGGAAAGACTTTCAGTAAAATATAAAACTTTTATCGGTCTGCAATAAAGTCGAGTTCTGGGAAGAAAAATTTAAAAAACGCTTATGTGTTTCTAATAGTTTCGTTGACTATATAGGAATAAAAAAATAATATTTGTAGTCTTCTAACTTTTTCCATAATTTTATAATTATAAGTTTTAACCCCGCAAATTTTAGCACGGCAAATGAATCGCTGCGAACTCTTACAGAACATGATTAACCGCTTTTTCTAAGCAGTATGTTCTTCGCTTGTTTTTTCGAAAGAAACACGAGACCAGCTATTTAAGCAAGTAATTTTTCTGTATTTTGTCCGAAATTACGGTTCAGAAATTGTGGTATTTTATGTTCCGTAATAGTTGGCAGGTTTGGATTACGCATTTCTTGTAGAGTCATATTTGGCGTTGGCTAGGCATAATTATCTGTCATATTTAAAAGGTAAATCTACAGTTCGTCCTAAATTAAACGACCCTTTTTAAAGTTGTCTACAGACGAAATTATTTTTGATAACGTTAAAAAATATTGTGTTGGACTTAATGCAGGTATGGGAATTCGTTTAGGCGTTAAAAAAGCAAATAGTTCCAATATTCGCCACCAGGGGCGCTTTAAATGAATTACACACTTACGATCACCAGAACTCAATCCATGCGACTTTTGGCTTTGGGGGAATTTGAAATATTTGGTAAGTTGAGATTGCCTTATCATCAAGACAGCATTTCACAACATGTTCGTAACATTAACCAAACACACAGTTGTCAGCTGTAGAACATGTTTTGTTATGACTCAAGATGGTAGCGGGCCGTCGTCATGTTGAACATGTTCTGTTGTAATAATATTTGTAAACTACCATAAATATATGTTAAATGGGTAATTCATTAAAAACGCCTCCTAGTAGCGAATATTTGAACTAATTTTGTTTATTCACTTAAATAAGTTTCTATACTTTCATTATGTATTACACAAAATTCCATAACTTTCTTAACAATAGTTTCTTTATCTAGGAGGTGTTGGTAAGGGTCTGGAGGGAACTTTGTTTGTTTGTTTGTGGGATTATGGCCGATTAGCTACGCGTGGGCTTTAGGCCGAAGGGTGGGGTGCCCTCCGTGGAGTCTTTCTAAGGGGTCCTAACCCCTATTTACGCTAAGTTTCGGAGAAAACCACGGAAAACTCCGAACGGTTAGGTCGACGGACGCGTGATGAGACCCGAACGAGGGACCTTCACACTTCGCCCGTCTACCATTTCCAGTGATATAACCACTGTGCCATGGTGAGGCCTGGAGGGAACAAGGCGCACGCAATCGGCCCGAGTACATCACCGAACATTCCGCGGAGGAAGCATCATGGTCTGGGCAAAAATGTCGTTGGAATATCGCACCGACCTGCACATCTGCAGGCGAAGTTCTGTGACGACTGTGCGGTATAAAGATGAAGTCTTATATTCCACTGTGAAACTGTACACTGCAGCAATTGACCCATCTTTCGTTTTAATGGACGATAATGCGCGTCCCCATAGAGCTACCACCGTTGACGACTTTCTGGAGAGTGAGGGGATTATGTGAAGATTGTTGCTGGCTTACACGCTGGACCTTAATCCAATTGAAAATATTTGGATGCCCCCTGCACGTTTCCCACTTCCGGCAGCACCTCTTAGCTAAAAAAAAAGCCTGAGAACAGACACTTTTACGTCATCACTAAGTCCACTAGAATGCCGTTAACACACATTTGTTTTCAAATAGTAAAACTATTCAAAGTTTATGGTGAATTTTTCCCGAATAAATGATTTTAATGATTTAAGATAGAAAATTTAATTTTAAGACAAATGGGATATTTTAACTATCACTAATTATATAATATCGTATAGAAATAGATCGTAATAAATAATTTTTATATCAGAAAGGTATTTTATTTTTTATCTTAAGATATTTTGTGAAATTTGTATCATTGACCAGAAATTTGAAATAGTTTTACTTTGTGAAAGGAAAAATGTGATGACGTCATCTTAGAACACCTAGTGATGACGTAAATGATTCTGTTCTCAGGCCTTCTCTGTCTAGGAGGTGGTGGATTAGTGGACTTTGCGGTGGTTGATCATCTCGTAACAATCATTATCACACGCTGCACAGTTTGTATGATGGTGAGGGGTGCTCAGATACCCTATAAATGTCGTTTTTTCTTGTTTGTTTTCAAGTAAAGTATTCATCTAACGCCTCTTAGATATAGAAAGCCTTACAACTTCTATGTCACCAAGCTTTCACGCCATCATTGGACCTTCTGTTAAAAGTTTTATTTTCACAAAATATAAGTATTTAAAAACTTTTGGTGAATTTACCGATGAATAGCAATATTTTAATAATTTGAGGTAAAAAAAATATTATTTTCCGACAAATGGCACATTTTAAACATGACTAATCAGACAATATGATAAGAAAATGGATCAGAATGAATAATGTTTTTTTGAGAAAAGTATTTTAATTTTAATGTTTAATTTCAGATATCTTTTAATATTTGTATCATTCACCAGAAATTTTTAATAATTTTATTTTGTGAAAAAAAAGAAACTTTCCAAATGTAAGCCAAGGATGGCGTGAAAGCTTGGTAAGGTAAGAGTTCTAAGGCTTTCTGTATCTAGGAGGCGTTGATTCATCCCATTAGCACAGCTGAGAATTTTAAGAGGTAAAATCAACCCTTTTTAAAATGAATTTTTCAAAATAGTTTGAGCTCGTATGATATATGGAATACACATTCATATAAAATATGTATCAAAGTATGATATTCCGAAAGCATGTTTTGGTGGTTATTTTCAGTAAGTCGAGTACTAACTGTGAGAGCAGAAGCAATATGTTAAATGAGCTCTTAGCGCGCTGCCTAGTATTACGGAACATAATTGGCACAGTTTTGAGAACGTTATTTTCTGCATAAATGTTAGCAGAATTTTCGTGGTAACGCAACGATGCTCACTGTTACGGAAAAATATTCAAGAAATTTACGGTTTAGGAAAAGTGGTTAATTATATTATGTAATATTTGACAGCTATGTAAGCCCATCTTGCCGAAGGCCTACATGAAGGAGTTATGGTTACACTGTGACCATGTAACCATAACTTGAGGGTTACATGGAGACAAATAAACATTTTTTCGATTTATTAGCGTAACTGCACAAAAATAACAACCAGAATGTTAGAAAGGGAAATCAAAAAATGATGTATGTAATGCAAAACGAACAAAAGGCGTAAGCAACATGTATAGATATTTTATATTTATTTTAAAGGAGTATTTGAAAGTTGAGTGTTGTTTGTCCACTGTAGGCTGTTTATTCAATAACATATTTGTTTGGAGCAAATTCGATTATTTTATTCTATTCTCATGAGTTGCATCTCATAAAGTGAATCAAGCTTTTAAACGTTACCTATGAAAAATGATGTTTTGAAAGACACGGCATGAAATTCCACATACTGAGTAAATAACGATAGATTTAACTTTTTTTAAACATAAATAGTATTTTTTTAATATAAAGTGCTAACAGGATATTGATTAACTTTTTTAGGTTTAGGATGCATTTGTTTTTACTTCAACATACAAGACTCAAAAAAAAATAATTTTGGATTTTGTAGGACCACCAGAAGAGAATTCGAATGTACTAGAAATTAAAATATTACTACGTAGATTGTGAGATTCCATCGTATTCTGTGCGAGTCCTCACGATAACTGAGCAGCACTGCTCAAGTAATTTCTGTGAAAATGAGATCGAAATTCAACTCTGCGCTCACGGTACACATTGTCCTTCGAGGTCCTTTGCAACACTTTTCACAGGAGAAAGGGCCAAACGAAGAAAATTGAAGCCCTGCATCCGTGTCACATAAAGGGAATGTGCAATTTTTCACGCGAATTCAAAGGTATTCAAAAAGTCGAGCAAATAATTTTACGTTCTCACCTACGGTGCAAAATGGTATTCGTCCACAGAACGTTAAACGACGTATTTCGCATCACGTAAAAGTGGCGCGAATTTCCTTCAACAGTGCATTCTCAATAAAGTAGTTTAATGCCTCATCGTAAAATGGTCCTAAATTATCTTTTTGTATAGAAGGCCTGAAGCATGGTTTGGTAACTGATCAAATTAGGGTGAAAAATTGCATGTTGAAACTACGTCCACAAAAAGATCACAGCTAATGAAAATAGGAAGCACCTGAAGAAAATTCAAGCACATAGAAATTAAAAAATTACTATTTTCCTTGACATGTAGACAAGTTTTGATTTCTCGATGCAAAAATATATTCGTCCACATAACTTTAAACAATGTCTTTTTTTCACCCAAAAGTGGCGAGATTTTGTTTCAACATTGCATCGATTAATAAAGTACTTTAATGTCTTATCATAAAATGGTCCTAAATTAACTGTAAATTTCTATAGAGAAGGATTGCATTAGCATTATCACAGTTGCCAACCGTTCCGTTTTTATTGCTACGGATAAACTTCTGGTGGGAAATGTTCTGATGAAACAGAGCAGTTGGCAGCTACGGAATTATGTTCATTCAACTGATTGAGGCTTTCGTAAATGCGTATTCTTCCGAAATTCTGAAAAATGAAAGACATTTATTGTTCATAAAAGATGTTTCAATAAATGCTGTTCAAAATAATTCTTTAAGTGCTGTATTGTATTGGCAATACGTACAGGGTGCCCAGTGATTAACTGAAAATTTGAAACTGCAAGTTTATCAGGCTGTCATACTAACGTAACATTTGTTGACGCAACACTACGCGGCTTAAAATTTATGAAACGAATTTAAACGAGTTTCAATTAATACGAGCTTTCATTTTGTGCTATGATGCAGCACTCACAGGCAGATACGAAGTTGCAAGCAGTTTTCAGTAAAAGTTCGCGTCTTTGCTAGCCGTTTGCAGTATTAAAATGGCGAATGTGACCATCGAACAGAGGATTTCTAATTCGTGCTGAGATTTCGGCCATCACACTGTGAACTATTCATTCAGTTTTGAACAACTGCCTCCTAGACACAGAAAGCCTGAGCGCTGAAGTTTTGACGTCATCATTAGGCCTTCAAGTGATGACGTCACCATGCTTTTATTCTCATAAAGTAAAACTATTTCAGTTTTCTTGTGAATGCTACAAATATTAAAAAGTATGTAAAGCTAAAGATAAAAATTCAAATACGTTTATGATACAAAACAATTCATTGTGATCTACTCCCTTATTACATTATATAATTAGTTACAGTTAAAACTGCCCTTTTTTGTAAAATTTTGTTGTTATGAGAGAGTAAATTCACCAGAAATTTTGAATAGGTTTACTTTATGACAATTAAACTGTGATGACGAAACCATTGAAAGGCCTAATCATAACGTAAAGGTTTGGTGACGTAACAGTGGTTAGGCTTTGTATATCTAGGAGGTGTTGACTGTACTCTGGTTTCGGGTTCAACTCCCGGCGGCCGGGTTTCGATCCCCGACTGCGCGTGGTTGTCATTGTGTCCGTCCCTTCATAGGGGGTAACGCTGACCGCCCATTGGGTGTCCCCGTAATAAAATGGTCACACATTCGGGCCGGTGTAAGGGACAATGCCTAATTGGCAACTTCTCGGCCGCTATTAAAAAAAAATGACAACTTAAATCTTGGGCTTCACCATATTGATGCAAGTAATGGAAAGCGCATCAAATCTCTTGTGCATTAAATCGGAATAAGTCTACTTATACGTGAAGTAAATATATTTCTTTTTTCTCTTCTCAAACTCTTATACTGAACAAATCAAATTATTGGCTAATTCCTGGGCGCCTTGTATATCTATGTATATATATATATATATGTGTGTGTGTGTGTGTGTATAATTTGTCTGTCCCTTCATAGGGGTTAATGCTGACCTCCACCATTATAAAATGGCCAGTAACTCTGCCTTAGTATTAGCGAAAGCTTGATGAGAAAGTGCCCACACTTAAAACATATACATATGTGGTATAAAACAGCAAAGCTTACGTAGTATGGATATCCTAATAATCCTTCAAGCAAGTTATAGCACATAAAAAAGTATTTAAAAAATAAAACAAAGCTACAGAACTAAGAATGAAAACATAAAGGTCACGTATAGTGTAAGAAAACAGAGCTACCAAAGCTAAAACGGTAGCTTCGATATACGAAAAGGGATCTCGTTGGACTAAGCCTAACTACAAAAACCCAAACAAATGAAAGATGCGGATGTTGGAATCGAAATTTGAAATAGAGAATGCTACATTATGAAGTGCCACCGCATTGATATTTCAATTTAAAAAAAATAGCATAAATAACTAGGTTTCTCCAGGTTTCGTGAGAAAAGGAGTCATAATAGTAACCCAAGGGTATTACACTCTTCAAAAGAAGTATTCGAGCAAGAGAGAAATTTCCTACGCTGGTTTCGTATATTAACAATTATTTATCAAAGAATATGAATTAGGCTATTTATAAATATGACTTTCTATATTTCTATCAAGTTGTGCGTTTTTCAAAAACTCAATTATTATTCGCAAATCTAAATTAGGAAATTTCTCTCTTGCTCGAATACTTTTTTGGGAGGGTGTACATTAGCAAATGGAAAAACGTGGTAATGTTCCACACATGTAAGGAAAAGATCAGAGATGATACTTATACTACTAGAAATCGAAAAAGGTGATGCAAACATAGAAATTGTACATCTAGGGTGAATTAAACTGTGTAATCTTGTGCGACAAAAATAAGCAGCAAATCCAAGGAATAAAAGAGAGAAAAATTAAACAACCAGATGATTTTGCAGCCAGAACAATGTAATTAAGAAGTGAGAATAAGTAACAAAAACAGTAAATAGGGGTCTAAGAATTATAAAATACTAAAAATCTACAATAGCTAATCAATCAGCAAAAAAATACGAGCTGAAATAGCTAAAGAGTACTAAAAGAATCATAAAATAAATAAATAAACGTAATGATAAAAAAATTAAAAATTAAATAAAAATTGAATTTAAAAAAGTGTATAACACTGTTTTCAGTTCATGAAATTAAAATATTTAAAATTAATAACAATAATAATAATATAGCAATAAAAAATTAATAATATTGTTTATATGTAAATTAATCACTTTATTAGTCCGTATACTACTCGATAATACATTTGTAACAATGCACTTAGTATGGCTTGTATCTGCATCAGTAAGTAAAACGAAAAAAAACACCCAGAGAAGAAAAGGTAATAGTAAAGAAAAATTCTTTTTCCTTTTCTATCTTCTTTTTTTTGTATAAAATATAGAAATAAATGAATTTAAGGATTTTTGTACTTAATTACTTCTTTACATACACACACACACACACACACACATATATATATATAGATAGATAGATAGATAGATAGATAGATAGATAGATAGATATTATATTTTAAAACAATATCTTATATTTGATTGGCTATACTATCTATTTTATTCAATAATTTTAATTTATTATTATTCTATGTATATTTAATTATATTAATATACCTGGATACTCTTAAAGTATAATAATATTACCATATAGTATTTGGCAACTCCTATACTTTCTTCTTTCCGCTTTTCCACTTTTATTTTGTGGCAACACCATTTTTTACTTTTTAAAATTCTTAACATTGGCAACACATATAACTTGTTTAAATGAGTTTTCCATGTGCTCAAGGTCTGGTATGTAGATTTATAATTGCTATTTCTATTTTTGTTATCTTTTTGATTCTTTTTTCCTTTATATAGTAGGGTAGGGGCCAGAACGTAAGGAGTTAATATCTCTTTTGATATGCCACACAACCGAAACCCTACTATTTTGTGTGCTTGTAATTATAATCCACTATTTGTGGTCCCTGAAGATGGTGACAGTGGTTATAATTTCCGTTCCATTCTGTTTTCACATTAATTCTTGGACTTTATTTGGATTTGCTTTTATTTTTATTTATTTATTTATTTATTTATTATTTTCTTTTCAAAATGTTTCTAATTCTTGCTTAAAGCTGTTATATTTATATGCGAAGTATGTCTTGTCTGCAGTATGTTTTGTGTTTTACTTATTACTTATATATATATATATATATATATATATATATATATATAACTAATAAGTAAAAGAAAATATATACTGCAAATATGACATACTACCTCGCATGATAAAATATAACAGCAGATGCAATAATAACAAACCACAAGTGGATAAAAAAATAAAAATAGAAACTTAGCCAATTAAAGTACAAAAAACAATGTGATAATAGAATGGAACGGAAATTATAACCAGGTCAGGAGCCATATCCAGTGGATTATAATTAAAGACAAACAAAATAGTAGGATTTCGGTTGTGTGGCATATAAAATGAGATATTCACTCCACACGTTTTAGACTCTACACTACTATAAAAAAGGGGAAAAAAGGAAAACAAAAACATATCAAAATAATATAAAAAGCACTGAAAATCGACATACCAGTCTGGACTGCTAGAAAGCACGTGGAAGTCGAGTACCAAGTGTTGCCAAAATTAAAAATTGTAGTAAGTGAAAACTGGTATTGCCACAAAATAAATGTGTAACAGTGGAAAGAAGACTATATAGGTGTTTCCAAATACCATAGGGTAATATTATTATACATTTTTAATATCCAGATATATTAATCAAATTAAAGATATATAGAAACATTATGAATTTAAAATTATTGAATAAAATAGATGGTATGGCCAATTAAATATAACATATTGTTTTTAAAACTATAAAGATTATTAATAATAAAAGTATGAATAATTAGTTAGTTTATATCAGAAGTTCAATATATATATTCTACATTCGATTCTATTTCCTTGTTGCCATTAGAACAACTAAAAAAATGTATCCTTATTGGAAATTCTTGGTCGGAGCGGTTGAGGCTTGGTTGATAGCTTGATTCTATAAAAGTGTACAAAAAATATAATAAAAATAAAAAAAGGTCCGATAAATTTTGGCTACTAATTAGTAGGTTTATTGTTCTCTCAAGTAATAATAATAATAATAATAATAATAATAATAATAATAATATAAGAGTTTAAATTTGAACTCGTATATTGTTTATTAAAAAAATGAACAAATGATCACGGGTAATATTCAAATGCTCTTCTTTAAATTAATATAATCTCTAGGCATATTATGCAAATAGTGAGCTATGAGAGTAGTTAGATATAATCCCATTAAAATATTATAAGCCTAATCTATCTCATGCTATTATTCTTTTTAATATTACTGATATTTCTAGAATATTTCACTCTTAATTTCTTTATTTAATATTTAATTTTTAATTATAGCTCACATTCTACTTATTTCCCTCTTAATTTATTTAATATTTAATAATATTTAATTTTTACTTTTTGTTCAACTTTTAGGCTAAAATTCTGGCAACATGTATTTTTTCCTCTTCAATTGGCAACAGCCCCATGAATGAGCCATGCCTTCATGCTGAATGCATATGGACATGTAGTCTAATTTTTTTTCTTTTTTATTTTCATGCTTGCTTTTTAACAGGATAGCCCCGTAGTTACACATTTAGCTTCCTCTGTGCTAAGTAACTAGAATGAATTTCTGTTATTTTGTTTTCCTTCTTGCAGTAAGTAATCGGTTCGTGGGGCCTGAAGAGCTTTATCAATGCTTACTACCTTTTTATATTCCAATCAGTTCGTCTTTCCGTTTGTCCACATACACGTTAAAACATTTATTATTCCATGGATATTTAGAAATTTCCATCTGCTGAGTGCATCCTACACTGATTCGTCAGTTAAGCCTTTTTACTATATGTGTGTGTGTGTGTGCATGTATTCCTGTTTATTGTTAGTTAATGTTTTTTTTTAACTTTTCCTACAGGAAAGAAATGCATAAAAATATATATTTTCTTCGATATTATTAAAAAATTCAAAATAAAGTCAATGCTTATGATAAAACAGAATCAGTTCACGATCATAAATTTTATCTCTATACAGTGACGACAAAATTAAAATAATACTCGTTTTAATTTGGCAGAATAATGTTGCAATTAAATTGTTCGCAAAAAAACCTATCGTTTTTCAAGCAAATGTGGATATGGATAATGGTTTTTCTAGAAAAATTAAACATGGAAGTCATTAACAAATGAAACGCATCGCAATGTATGTAATCCGATGTCAGTACGATAACACGCAATATATCACAGTACGATCATCGAATACATATGTACCTGTAAACTGCAATTAAAATACAGGAAGCGACTCCTGATCCCGCTTCAAAGTTTCGCCTAAACAAAATTAAATGTTCATAATTAATACTATTTATTTTATAACTGCGTATTATTATTACTGATACTATAAAGACATTTCTTCAACTTTTGTTGCCTGTAAAACTCCTTTTTCTGCATAAAGAGTTAAAATGCAGTGAAATGTAAATTTAAATATTTGCGTATACATTGAAATTATTTGCGTTTGTAACTGCAATTTCTTGCGTAAATTCATGTAAATTTACTATTCATTTTTTAAGTAAACCCTAAGATATTCAATATTTTTGAACACCCATAACATTTCTAAAAACCATTTGAAATGCTATAAGTTTCGAGAAAGATTCAATCGATTACTGTATTCGTAAATTCCAACATGATATAATGCGTATATTTTCTCACAATTTTATTTTTAGGCTAAAACTTGCATTACAAAATTGCTTTAAAATGACTTTTGCAAAAGATTAAAATTTAAGATTAAATAAAGCTATTTTTACACTCTAAAATTTATTTACATGTTTGAAATCCCTCTTATGGAATAAACCACTTCTATAACTCCAATTATCTAATTTTGAAAATTATAGTTTTTACCTTCAGAAAATCATGAAACTAGTAGACAATTCATTGCTTGAAACAAAAAAATTACAATACAGCGATATTCGTTACAGAGCATTCCATAAATCTATATCTTTAAAGCTTTTCCTGGAAAAATTTTATAACTTTCTAATCACAATTTATAAAGTAGGATATTTTACGATAAAGATAAAATCGTTAAAATCTCAGTTTGAGAAATAGCAGAAACTACATTTAATCTAGAGTATAATCAAAATTTATCTAGATTATCTAATACTAGATTTTCTGTATGAAGTTAATAATATTAAAATTTCTGCATCTTTGGTCTAAGCAAGATACGAGAAATATCTAAACTGATGTAGAAAGCTACATCCATAGAAGTTTAAAAGTTTAATACTAAGCCAAAAATCTTACATGTGTTCAAACACTGCATTTTGAAAGTAGGCATAAACCATATATATATAAATAACTAAATAAAAAAATAAATAAATATATATATATATATATATATATATATATATATATATATATATATAAACTGTATTACAAAACTGTATTACAAATTTGTAGTTAAAACTGTGTGTGTTATAGTAAAAACTGTATACAGTGTTTACTATAACACATTTCCTTGGCAAAACCTTAGACTGTGAATCAGAAACCTATGGTTTCGGTGTTGTGCATTTCTCCCTCTGAAGAGACAATGCATTTTATGCTTTAATTATATAACAACAATGGCTGTCCAGGGGGGCATTTATCTAGTAATTGCTAAATAATATTATACACGTGTTTTCCTTTAAGCAGCTTCCATAAGCGCTATGTAGCGTGTGTAACCACAGTATTTTTATTTGCTTTTACATAAGATTTGATTATATATATATATGTAACAAGTCAAAAGTCCATGAAAAACCCTATTTTTTGGAACTACGCAGTTTAATTCAGTTGGTACAAAAAAATCCGCGTCCGCGTTGAAAAACTACAATTACTACACGGACGCTTATAACTCCTTTGTAATTTTGTAGACGGTCCCGGCAGCCAGCCATAAAGGCGTCTTAAAAGTCATAACAAACACTTCTCAGATGACGTCATCACAGCTTTTCTTTCACAAAGTAAAACTATTTAAAATTTCTAGTGAATGATACAAAGTTTAGACGATATCTTAAGTTGAATATAAAAATTATAATACATTTCTGATAAAAAATAATTTATGATGATCTATTTCTACATCATATTCTATAATTAGTGATAATTAAAATTTCCAATTTTAAATCATTAAAATGCTTTATACGAGAGTAAAGTCACCACAAACTTTGAATAATTTTAGTTTCTGAAAAAAAATGTGTGTTGACGTCACTTTAGTGGACCTAGTGATGACGTAAAATTTTCTGTTCTCAGGCATTGTATATCTAGGAGGTGTTGGTTACATGCCTGCGGGATTTATGACTTGGACGGGGGTTTGCATCTTTTTTTCAAAAACTATATGAGAACGATTCAAACCAAAAACTTCAAGGAAATTTTCCAGTGTCACATTCGTTGGATATAGATGATTTGATTTACAACATAACCATGTTATGTATAATTATTTCAGAATTTGAACGTTTTAATTAATGTAAAAGTTTTGTTATCTGACTTCTTACAAATTAATAAATGACATTGTAAATACATATGCACAAAAAGCATTTGCTCTTGAAATGATTTTCACCATAACAGATGTTGATTATTTTTCCAACAATTATTAAGTAATCTTTAAATAATAATAGCGATTTTTTTTAAATGAGTGTTGAAGGTTACACAGAATCGCGTTTAATTATAAACCCTATGAAAATGCAGCCGAATCACAACAAGAAGACGAAAGAATAGTTTTCTTCAACATATTTGCATTTGCCGCATTTATCATTGTGGTTAGTTCTTTTATTGCGTTATTTAATATACTTTTAGCTACATTAAAAAACTATCATTTTATCTGGTTTCCCAACTTTCATAAAATTCCTTTAGGTTTAGGACTATTACAATGCGTCGTACACTTTAATCACAAACAAGTGGTGAAAAAAGATTTTTGCAGGCACCGTACGTACTGCATATCATATATATATATTTTTTTTCAAAATACTCAGTTTTCCTCAGTCAAAAAGTAAAAGTGAGAAGGTGAGTGCTTTGAGATGCTTTTAGTTTTATGTTTATATTCATATTTATACTCAAAAGTCTAATAATACACACATTTCCGCCGATATAAAATACTTGAGTGTTATCAAAAGCTTATCACGTTTAAGAAAAAACGGAGCATTATTGTAAGTTATACATAAAAAGTGAAATGTATTTCCATACTTAAATGTGATTTTTTTGTTATCTTGCAAGACACACTCAAACTTCTCAAGTATAACTTACGTGAAAAAGAAAAAAAATCATTTCAATCTAGGAGATCTCATAATCTACGTGCTAAATTGTCACTCTGCTTTTATAGTATTTAATATCGCCTCAAAGATTCCTTTACTAATTGAAAACGTCAGAGAAATACTGTAAAATGCACACTAAGTCTTTATCAAATACGATGGGTAATTTTTCAAAACCAGTGCACGCACTGCATAGTTTGTTCCACAAAGATTCACGAAACTTTTGTAAAAAATTAATAAATGCAATTTTTAGTTGAATTAACTCTCAAAGTTTGTCACACTTTCCCAGGAAATGCGACCCAATGAAAGATGAAAAGTGTCAGATGTATATAAAATAAATTGCAGGAACAAACATACAAGTTAAAAGTAAAGCACTTATTTCGCTTCATCAATCTGAAGAAAAGTTTTAAAAAATTCTCTTGAAATGAACAGCGTTTGTTTACAGGCATATTCCACACGCAAGAGAAGAAAATATGTTTATACCATTCCGAGTAAAAGCATAGACTGGGAAGAAATAAAACTTTAGTATTAAGAAGAAATATTGATGTCAAAAACTTTATTTCAAACTCTCTCCTTGGTATGATAAATTACTGAAATCTAAAAATAATTTTTTTAACACAAAGAGTGACTTTAAAAAATGCATATACTGCATTTTGTAGTATATTTTTTAAATGAAATAGATGAGATTTTTTAAAGTCTTTTAATATCGTATATGTATATAAATATTTATTTTGAATATACCATTTCCATATTCCTGATATTAGTGATATTCGTTTTCTGGAACATGTTTCGATTTTGCTTTATTTTTTAAAGTAAATTCTAATATATTATGTTGCCCAGACTGTATCATGGTTAGCACACAACGCACTACTATTATGAGCCCGGTTTCAACAGCCCACTTGTGCTTATCTGACATTTCGTCTGTCCCCTCATAAAAAGCAATTTTTGCATGAAAGGAATACAAGAATTTTGAACGTTGGGTAAACTGTTTCTCACAAAGTTATTTAGAGTTGTCTTGCTAGTTGAAACATGAAAGGCACTTAAAATAAAATACTCCTTCCACAAGCCAAGTTTTTATTCATTTAACGTAAACAAGTTAAATATTTATCTCTATTAGATCTTCCGTTTTATCAGAAATATTCAATTCGATTTTATTACTAACATGTTTTGTGTGAAATAAGAATACACTGTCTACCAATAAGTATTTGGACACCTATGCAAATGACGATACCTGCGGTCTTGAGGTACGTCACGGCTTCCGCCGGTATATATCGTGTAGGAAACAGCATCGGCATGAGTCGCATGCAAGATAGCGCGCAGTTCGGAGCTCTCTGATTTCGAGAAAGGTCAAATTATCGGTTATTACAAATGTGTCCGATCCTTATGGGACATATCTAGCGATCTGAAGTACCCAAAATCGACAGTGGCCTATGTGATTAAGAAATGGAAGGTAAACGGTGATTGTCGGAATGTGCTCCGAGTCGGCAGACCAACGAAACTGAGAGATAGAGACCGACGAGTGCTGTCCAGAGAAATTCGGAAGAACCGCACCCAGCCGATGGCCCTCAATCGCTAGGAGTTTCAGCAGGCATCCGGGAGTATTATTTCAATGAATACCATACGTAAGGAAGCACATCTGCTTGGTTTTCATGTTCGTGCTACTGCCCATAAGCTTTTGATCACAGTCCAACCGCGCTGCTCGGTTAATGTGATGCAAAAGCGCATCGAAATTGGACCGTAGATCAGTGGGAACGGGTACTTTGGAGTGACGAATCAAGGTTCACCCTTTACCGTTCGGATGGCAGGGTCTGGGTCTGGCGTCTACCTGGATAACGTCTCCTGCCAGAATGCATTGTGCCATCAGTCAAGTTCGGCGGAGGTGGATTTATGGTCTGGGGGTGTTTCTACTGGTATGGACTGGGACCCTTGGTTCCCATTCATGGTAAGCTAAACGCCGATGCCTACTGCACTATTTTAGATGACAATGTGCTTCCTACGTTGTGGCAGTTTTACGGGTTGGACCCCTGTTACTTTTAGGACGACAATGCCAGTTTTCATGTTTCGAGGTTACCCAAGGCTTGGTTGGTGCCAATGGAGTTCATCGAATGGACTGGCCTACCCAGAGCCCAGACCTGAACCCTATCGAGAAACTCTGGGAAGAGTAGGATCGCCAAATTAAGGGGTGCACTACCCGTTCATAATCGGTGACGGAATTTTTATGTGTACTCCAAGCCGAGTGGAAGATTATACTACTAGCTGTAAAACAAAGACTTGTGGAAAGTATGCTCGGAGGGTTCACGCTGTAATTGCCTCTCGTGGTGGCTCTACCAACTATTGATTTTAAATAAAGTTAGTTTTTCTAGTGTACATGTTGGATCTTTTCCAATAAAATTGCCTTAGCATAATAATACATTACCCCTTTTTTAAATCCTTGCAGCGTGTAATGTTGTCAAAACAAAAGAGGTTCTGGTGATTATTGAATTTAAGCTTTTCTGAATAAATAAACTGTTTATTTTATGCCGAAACGGCATCATTTTGATACTGAATATTGGAGTTTACAAGTAAGTGTTTTTTTCTATAAAAGTTAAAGGAGACACTGAGATTGGATAAACAGTTCAAATGAGATTAATAATTTACTTGAAGCTATGCAAACAAAAACATATATACGTAAGCTAAATTTTGAAACTATTTTATTGTTATCTCAACGAGTTTCAGAATTATATAGGGTGTCACAAAATGGTGGTACCGGTCTTTAATTCTTTATTTATTAGCTATAAGTGGACAGTGCAAATTGAAAAAAAAAATATTCAAAATAAGGTCGGAAATAAAACTCCGCAGAGAAAAAAATTCTCTCGTTAATTTTCTAAACGATACACTTTTTAAATTTTGATACGAACCCCGTAAGATACAATTTCCAATTAGTGAAGTGTGCCCCATACACTAAAGAGGTGGCAAATAAAATTTGAGAACTATAACTTTAAAAGTGTCAGAGATATGAAGGTAAATATAACGCTGACTTAAACCACTTTTCTTTGGCTCTCGAAGGGAAAACATCGCGTCGAATGATTGTATTTCAGGGGTCGTACAAAAATTACGAAATAAAATCTTTTTTTCTTCCGCTCTAGGATTAACCTTTCACATACGAAATCATGTATAGTCCACGATCACCTTTCTTTAAAGATATCTCCTGTTACGATGAAAGGCTCAAATTTGGTACACCACCTCAGTGGTGTTTGGCGCACATTTTACTAACTGGAAATGTTTTTTTACGGCGGTCGTATAAAAATTTAGAAAGTGTAACTTCTTAAATATTAAGGAGATGAAGTTTTCTTACCGGAGTATTATTTCAGACCTTATTTTGAACATTTTTTTCAAATCACACTGCCCCCTTATCTCTAATAGATAAAGAATTAAAGCCCGTTACCACCTTTTAGGACACCCTGTATAGGGAAATTTTACAATAAGTTATCAGAGAACCATTACTATGAACTGTCGAACTAATGTAGGTCCAACTCAGGTTGACACTACGATTTCACTTTGAGCTCTTTCCGGTTGAAATTAAATACATTGCTCAAAACAATTAAAGGATATTGTAAGTTTTATATAAAATAATTTTTTTCTCGCCGAAAATGACGAAGAAATGAAGAAGAGAAGAAATGAAGAAGAAACGAAGAAATGAAGAAGAAAATCACAAATGCAATTTTTTCTGATTTTCAAACTGTGGAGTATGCTAATATTGAGTTCGACGTCAAAAACGTCACTTCAGCGGCAGCGAATGAAATTGGACTATCAATTGAATAAAAGACTATGAAGATAAGGATGATCGGTATTCAGTGACTGCTTTGTTTCGATGAGTGCGATGTCTCAGCGAAGTCATGTAACCAATTCAGAAGCTTGGAGAGTTGTCGGTAGGTTAGAAGGGGACCAAACTCAAGCCGAAGTAGCGCAAGCCATTGGAGTGTCACAAAGTGTGATTTCCAGGATCTGGAACCGGTTTTTGGCGACTGGAAGTGCAGGCCGAAGACCAGGGCAAGGTCGTAGACGGGCAACAACGCCCAATGAAGATCGTTATTTAGTATTAACGGCTCGGAGACACCGGAATATGAACGCTATTCTTCTCCAACAACACCTTCGCTCGGCTACTGGCAGCACGGTTTCAACTCAGACTGTCTGAAACCGGCTCCATGGTGTAGGCCTGTATGTTCGCCGACCGATGGTATGTGTTAGACTAACATCAAGGCATCGTCGCGACCGCAGGGAGAGGGCAACAGAGCATGAGAACTGGAGGAGAAATGAATGGAGCAATGTTCATTTTTCTGACGAGTCCCGTTTCTCAGTTCATCCTGATAATAGGAGTATTTTCATCTGGAGGGACCGTGGCAATAGGAATAATCATGCGTGTCAGCTTTGGTGTGTGCAGCGTGTCAGCACGAAAGTGTCAGCTTTGGCGGTGGGGGAGTGTCGGTTTATGGCGGCATCTCCATTGACGGACGCACAGATCTTTACATCATTCGAGATGGACCTCTGACTGGTCGCCGATATAGGGATGAGATCCTCAGACCTATTGTAGTCCCTTACGCTGCAGCAATCGGAGATGACTTCATTTTAATGGACGATAACTGCAGGCCACATCGTGCTAACCTAGTGGAGATTTCCTTTTCGAGGAAGGAATCGTTCGAATGGAATGGCCAGCGTGTTCTCCAGACATGAATCCAACAGAGCACGTTTGGGACGCTCTAGGAAGACGAGTTGCTGGCCGCCAACCACCCCCACAAACTCTCCAAGAACTGGAAAGAGCTCTTCTGGAATAGTGGGACAGGTAGCTAGAAACTCGTGATTAATAGCCTCATTGGCTCCATGCCTCAAAGGTGTTCAACGTTGCTGGCTGTCCGTGGAAACCATACCCCATACTGAAAATGATTTCCTGTGAACAAAACACCTTATTCTTTTAATCTCATATGCAGAGCTGCCAAGTCTCCGGCTTCTTTCAGGAGATTTCCCACCACTAATTTTTACTTACAAATTTATGCTTAAAATAAGTCCAAATATTTAATGCAAAATAAAACTGTCTAAAAATTGTGGTGGGTATTCTCCCGAAAAAAGCCGGAGACTAGGCAGCTCTGCATATGCAAAAATTGTGTTTTTTCCTTTTCTACACAAATGCGCAATAAAATGCATTTTTTTCTGCCAAACATGTGTAATTTATTCTCATATAACCTACTACGTCTGTCGACCATGTATCAATCAGCTAAAATGTTTCCCAGCCACAAGATCCACCTAAAACTGCTATATATCCTTTAATTGTTTTGAGCAGTGTAGATGCATTTTAAAATATAGGGTTTGTTCCATAATTCACTGATTGTTTATGCACCGGTGCTTCCAGTTGTAGTGGTTCTTTGCCTAAGTGATGTCGTTGTCTTAAACCGGTTATACCGGAACGGCGATGCTACGGCGATGCCAAGCCAAGAAAACAACATTGCCACACGCACATCCCTAAAAATCGCAATAACCAACACCTCCTACATATAGAAAGCCTAACTGAAACTTTGACGTCATCACAGTATTACTTTCAAAAAGTAAAACTATTTAAAATTTCTGGTGAATGTTACAAATATTGGAAAATATCTTAAATAAAAAATTAAAATTAAAATACCTTTCTCATACAAAATTGTTCATTCCGATTTATTTCCTCACCATGTTATCTAATTAGTCATGACTAAACACTGCCATTTGATAGAAAATTATATTTTTTTATCTCAAATTATTAAAATATTGTTATTCATGAGTAAATCCCCAGAAACTTATTATACTTTTATTTTGTGAAAATAAAACATTTAACTGTGGGCCAAATGATGACGTCAAACCTTGGTGACGTAGGAGTTGTTTATCCAGGCGGTGTTACAATAACCCACCTCGCTAGCAAGGTTATTCTGTTTGCGATCTGATCCAACGCCTCTTAGATATAGAAAAGTTTAACAACTACAACGTCACCAAGCTCCGACGTCATCATTAAGATTGCATTCAAAAGTTTTACTTTCACAAAATAAACCTATTAAAAATTTCTTGTGAATTTACCAATGAATATCAATATTTTAATAATTTAAGATAAAAAAATAATTTTAAAACAAATGGCAGTTTTTAACCATGCCTAATTAGATAATATCATAAGGCAATACATCATAATGAATAGTTTGGTATGTGAAACGCATTTTCATTTTAATGTTTAACTGAAGATATTTTCTAATATTGATGCCGAATATAACTATGAATATAACTATGATGCCGTCTTTTACGTAGGCCTGTTGGTGACGTTAAAGCTTTGTGATGTACGTGTGGTAAGACTTTATATATCTAGGAGGCGTTGTCTGGTCACGCTGAGCAGACAACCACTACATTACCGAAAAACGTTTAGAACATGCTTATTTTTAGGGCTCCGACCAAACCTCCACCTTTTCGAACTCTCAGCATGCCTTTCGAACTCTGGTCATGTGCTGGTATCACCGGTGGAGGACCGGTAAATTATCGAACTTGCCCTTTATGTTTTCACTATTTAATGCACCAATGCATCCGTTAATGCGCCCTTTTGCCGCGCATTTAACTAGATCCTATTCTTGGTAGGGGTTTGGGTAGCGGATCCGATTCCTGGCATGGGTTTGTGATGTCCGAGTTCGGCGTAATGATGGAGAACATGATGCGCCTTCACAAATGGCCATCACATTCTTTGGACAGATCCCAAAGCTAGATGTGCCGCTCCAAAAATTATCCATACAGGTTGATTTTTAACTCTAGATGAAAATATAAGGAGTGGTAAAGGCAACCATGAGCGTTCAGGATCGAATATCAATTTTGGGCAACGTAGTCTTGTACCTATTGACCCATAAGCGCCCAGCCATTTTCAGTGCATTCTCCAATTTATGCTGATGTCTGAAGTAATAAATTTATTTCCGACATTTGTGGGCCATGAAGAATGCATTTCTTTTTTGAACGAATGAATGAAAAATTCACATTTTACTTTTAGTTATTGCTGTGTATTTTGTGGCAATCAAGTTCATTATTCGAAAAAGTAAAGTAGGAGAATAAATTAATGCTTACCTATTTTCGCAACTGTCCTCAAAAAATAACGGTGGGTTTTAATGGGTTACTAATCGTTTCGGAAAGTGTATTGAAGTAATAGTGAACTTTGCGGACATTTTTTTTTTTTTTTTTTTGCTAATGCATCTTTTATAGAAAGCACTTCACTAAAATTAATAATTAACAAATTACATTTAATTTCACGAATGAAATTGTCTGGGAAAAGCTTAATGCTCATTAAACCCGAATAAGAAATTAAACGAACGCTTCCACACTTTTTCTAAAGTGTTTACTAACAGACACAGGAAGACGACGCTTCGATCCAACATTGCTATGTAACTCTGAACCGTCTTTGTACCCTCTGCCACAGACTAACATTTCTTTCGATACGAAAACGCTAATATTTGTCACGTGTTTTTATTTCTCTTACCATAGTTTAATAATATCAGACATATCACAAAAAATCTGCATTCTTGCTTATAGCGGAGCTATTGAACCTCTTCTTTTGTGACCGGCAAGCCGGTCAAATGTCCAATTGTTTTGCACTTACTGACTATTAAAATGCTTGGGTCTCGGGTCCCTGTAAGTTTCTAAAAGCTTGCCACTGCCAATAGTATTTATGAGAACAGAATTGAAGGGTTATATATGAGCCGTAGCTGACGAAAAAGACAGGCTGTGGTGCTGACACTTTGGTCCTACACTTTTGCCAACTAAGAGTCAGGTGACTCATGTGAACTAAGGGGTGTGACCATTTTAATCCGATATAGCCACAGTAAGATGGGCACACCCTCTAGGTCACGTGACTCTTAGTTTGCAAAAGGGTGTGACGGAAAATTCAGGACCGCAGCCTGTCTTTCTCGTCAGCCACGATATGAGTCCATTTAAGCCCAAGTTGTATAACTCCATTTTTCGGTTTCATTGGGTTAGTCGCAGAAATTTTCAAAAAATGCCATGCTATTAAGAGCACAAATATTGTAAGTTGTAACTCCTTTAGCAACAGTGTAAGTACCACCACTAGTTGCTATGTAATGCAGAATTTAATATGATAACCCTAATAAAATCTCAAAAATCTAAAAGCTAGAAAAATGTGAGTTACACCACTTGGGCTTTCAGGGGCTCATATTCACAGCCTTTTATTAAATACACATCCTCAGTCGAATTGTTTGTTGGAAAAAGAGAGTCGCTACGTTTCTGTAAAAATTTTAAGGAAGCTGGCGGAAAATTCGTATATTTCGAAAGGAATTTTAGTTTCATATTATCATTATACATATATAATAGGTACATTTTCGCATGATGTAATTCATAGTAACATTGAATTGCCCATTGCACCCGTGGCTGATGAGAAAGACAGGCTGTCGTGCTGACATTTTGGTAACACCCTTCTGCTCCAAGAGCTATGTGACCTAGGGGGTGTAAATATCTGAATGTGGCTCTCTCGGACTAAGATGGCCACATCCCCTGGGTCACATGGCTCTTAGAGGGCAAAAAGGGTGTGCACAAAATGTCAGCACCGCGGCCTGTCTTTCTCTACTTCGACCTGTCTTTCTCGTTTATACTGCAGATATAACAGATAAAAATACATACTTTTGAACTTGGAAATATTGGCGCTATATTTTTAGCTTCTGTTGGCGAAACATTATTGAGCTCTTATAGCATAAGTAATAACATAAAAGATGAGGAAATACGATACTTCTTTGTCAAAATTTTAAACCTCGACTAACACGTGATATAATAAACTAGGTACGTTATTATCGTTAAATTGTTGGTTTTGAGTATTGTATTTTAAGGCAAAGCTAATCGAGGGCTATCTTCCTAGGAAATGGTGCCTTGGGCAGGGGGAATTTTTAAGGGAATCTAATGCGTATTTAATGTTACATCTGGACAAAAGCACCCAAAACACCAGACCGTCAGATCGATTCCCGAGCAATGAGGTCAAACACGGGTCCTTACCACTACAGTTAATCGTTGAAAGTAAAATCCTATAACAAAATTAAATTTGACAGAATACTTTTTTCTGAATACAATATTTGCAGTATGCTCATGTATGAAAAAGATTTTATGCAAAAAGTGTTACTTCTCTGAAAGATCATGGTATCTTTTATGAAATTTTGACAGCAGTCTTTTAATAATATCCAAGTGCTTTATATAGTTCACCATTCTGCGAATAAAGCTGGGAAGATAGAATCGGAATATTTTCAGTGGAATATTGAAATTCTCATAGGTCTGTAATAAAGTTAGATTCCAGAAGAAATTGAATTTTTAACACCAGGCTTCATTGTTGTTTTTTTCAATAACTGTTAATAAGACTGTATTTTAGTTCAGTTGAAAAAACATTTTTGATAGTCTTTTTGTATTATTTATTTTTATAAAATACATATTTTAGTTATAGAACATCTAATCGTAGTATTCGTACGAGCTTACACACATAAAAGAATGAAGATTTAATATAAAAATACTTTTTTCTTGAAAAATAAAGGACAAAATTATTTTTTAAGTCACACACATACACATAACGTATCTTGCAATCTTTGCGGAATATAACTAGCCACTTTCTCCAAACAGTATGTTGTTTGAGTATTATTCCAAACGAGTAACATATCCAAACTTTAAGTCAGAATATTTCCATGTTTTATGTCGAAATTTGCGGACGACATCGACAGAAGCTAAAAATTCAGCATTAATGTTTCGAAAGTTGGAAAGTATATAATTTCTATCTGTTGTATTTGCAACAAAGCGGAACAATGGTGCAATGAGGAGCTTAATTTTATTCTGTATTACCTTATGTGAAAATGTACCTATTACATCATCCTATAGTTACGCTGACCCCTGACTCTAATAATTCCGCGCAGCCACTCCAAGATAAAACTTTTACCGTTATTACTCCAAAAAGATTAAAATGTTCAAAAAGATTAAAAGGCACAAAAATCGTTATAACATCTACACCGTTGTACGGCCCACTTGAAAGCTTTCATAATCATGTAGTATAAAAATATAGAAAACAATCTGCGTTGCTTTAAAAATCTGAAAATTCACCCGTTCCCTCATTTTTAAGCGATTTTTCGCTCTTCTCAGCTGAACTTTATTTCCGAGAGTTAAAAAAGTGAATTATTTGCTAGACAAAATTAGCTGTCGCAAATGGCATGATATCATATTGAAGTCACGGTCATCAGGCTTTGAAAGAAAAGTTGCGATTGTAATTCGTTATAAATAGATTTTCCAAATTACATAGTTATTTTTTTTTCACAAATAAAGTATATCCTCTGCTTTGAGCATTGATATAAGAAGGGCTGTTTACACAAAACGAAATCGTTCGAATGCGAAAGGTTTCCTCACGTTTCCAGAAGTCCGTTGTACTTGCTTCCACAACAGGCTTTATCTTTCAGTCTAGAAATATTTGAAAAAAAAAATCTGTTTTTAATGGATTTTTGTTTCCAAAATTGCCTAGTTTGCTATGAATAACAACTATGCAAAATTTGTAAGAGCTACGACAAACTCTACATTACTATACATTCGTGCACCTCAGCTAATCATTAAAAGCAAATGTAACAGTACGACCACTCCTTGTGTGTCATTAAACTTGCAATTATAATATATTTGCAATGTCTACTTTGTATATAATTCATACTTAGGAACTCTGATACTGTTAAAAAAACCGTATTTTCGGCGTAAGCAGATTTCTTTTTCCTAAGTACAAAAATATTCGATTTAAAAAGAAATAATTCTACTTCACAGAAATTACCTTATCGCGATGGAGTCGGGAACGGATTAACCACGATAAATGTGGCTGTTTATATTGATATTCGACTTATTTATATTGATATTCGACTTTCAAGGCCACAGAAATCAAAGCTTTCACAAAATAAAATTCGATCCACTTTAATACATATATACAAGGTTGCTGGAGCTTAACGTATTACTAGTAAGATGTGATAGGGATGTCAACATGATGCATTTTTATTCCCCTGAAAATCAACAGTTTGCAAGAAAACTGAATTTTGAAGATATTCTGTAATAACCCAGCATTTGAAATTCAAGTAAAAAATAAAAATAAATGAATTATAAAACAACTATTTAAATGGGAATCATCTGAGTTTACCTTCGTAGCTGACTCTTTGTGTTTGAAAATTTCAAAAACATGTTAACATTATCATAAAAAGGCCAACATTACTTCAATTCAAATTTACGAGGCATAGGGTCTATTTTTTACACTTAATTTACATGTTTCCCTTTTAAAAAGAAATGTTGTTTATCCCCAAATATACTGCGGAAGTTTAAGTAGAGTTACCAGCCACTACGGAATGTAACTAATAAGTTTTTGAGTACAGTAATTTTTTAAAATATTTTTTTCGAAATGATAGCTTTTAAATAACGTTCCAGTATTTTAAACAGCTCACCACTCTGAGAAAAAGTCCTGATAGATGTATTGGAAAAACTTTCAGTGAAATATAAAGCTTTTATCAGTCTGCAATAAAGTCATGTTCTGGGAAGAAAAATTGAAATTTTAACACTGATGTTTCTATTAGTTTAGCTGACGATATAGGAATAAAAAATAATATTTTTAGAGTTTTCTTGTTAATTTTTTCCATAGTTTTATAATTATAAGTTTTAACTCTGCAAATTTTAATAGAGGTGGAAAGGGGAAATTGTGTTTATTTGAGAAAAGTTTATCAAAAAAAATTTTAATCCATTAAATTAATGTTGACTGATGTTCACTAATGCATTTATTCAACGCAAACGCTTATTTAGCCCTTTGAGCTGTAAGAGAACGAAAAAAAAATTACTTACATTCTTTTCCATGGTGTTAAATGACTGAAGTAACTGTCGCGATTACTTCGGTTTAAAATTAAAAGTTTTTATGAGATTCGTTTAAATATTTATTTAAGTTATTCATTAACAGTTATTATACTTTAATTTCAGCGATTCGTGACGAGGTACTTATGCTCATGAACCGCTTTTTGCGAACAGTAAATTCCTAGAAGTATTTTTTAAAGAATGTTACCAACCCTCAGGCCAAATTCAAAATGTCTGCTGTATTTTAAGCCTTATCTTCCTGTTAAAAAAAGTGGTTAATGATATTCCGGAATAGTTGGCAGCTGTGCTTATGATAAACGCTTACTCTGAAGAATATTTAAAGTAGCACTGTGTATAGTCGTTATTGGGTCGTGGTTTTAAATAAAGTTTAAAAGTTAGTTTTCGTAATATACAGTATTAGCCGACAATTATTAATTTTTATATGATGCGTATAATTTTACTAAAAATTACCGTGCTTAAACTATCGACAGTACTACCCATAGCTTTTTGACTGTACTTCCACCTACTATACATCCTACTGCTAATCCTTCACAAGCTGTTACAGTAATCTCAAAACACGAAAGTAAAAAAATCTCCTGGCTACGGTAGCATTTCTAATTTCATGATAAAAAATGTCCCTGCTAACATTCTAAAATATTGCTACTTTTCTTATTGTTGGAAAACGGCTGTTATTATCGCAATCCTAAAATCGAGTAATTTTGCACTTCCGTATAATATAGGCCTATTAAAATTCTAAACTGCTGAGAAAGATCGCCGAAAGGCCTATTCTAACTTAACTAAATGGTCATTTGCAGCTCCACGATACTATTATCCCCAAACAGATTGGTTTCCGCCCAAACACGCGACTTCTCGCCAACTGCTCAGAGTGGTTGAATTTGTGGAGACGGTCTAAACAGTAATGATTTTACCGGAGCATTCTTCATGAATGTCGCTAAGGCATTTGACGAACTCTGGACCACTGTGCTACTTTACAAACTTATTACAAGTTCCTGCTACACTCATCCACTTGCTTCATTCCTACCCTAGTGAACGGTCGTTTACCGTCCATATAAACAACTCTCTCCCACGTTACACTTTAGTTAAAGCAGGCATCCAGCAAGGATCACTCCTTGGCCTTACCCTGTTTAACATATTTTATCAATGACATTCCCCGAAGTCACCGCCACACCTGCTAAATATGTCGACGATACCACCATACTTTTGAAATACGTCCACCCTGACATTATGATTAAACAATCAAAGCTCCAGATATATATCTTAGAAACCTTGTTTCAATAATGTAAAATTAAAATTAATCCTGCTAAATATAATGCGATTCACTTCACCAATAGCAGAAAACAGTTTACAAACCTCTACATACATAACAGTATAATTAACTGACCAGAACCTGCAAGTACTAGGGTATCTTGGATTGACTCCCGACTCATATGGAAGGCACAGATGCTTTATGTCCGAAACAAAATGGTGGGGGGCACAAAAATCTAGAGTAAGCGCTTTTTCAAAATCTGCTCAGCCGCCAAAATAAAGTAAAATTATATAAATGCATAGTGCTTCCTGCAGCGACCTATGCCAGCCAAATCTGGAGCTACACTGCGAAAGACAGTCTAGATATATTATCGCGCAAACACGACGCAATTGTCCGCAGAATACGTCATTGACACAAGTACCTGACCAAAGTTTGGATCTAACTACTTTTCGGAAATTTTGTGAAATTGATGCTAATAATCCATCTCCTCCATTCCTGTAAAGCATTCTGACAGTTCAGTTAGCTCTTCGGGGGAAAGCCAACTTTAAAGTAAAAATAGTGTATTTTTTGTAATAACTAAAAATAATTACAAATAATTAAATTCAATACCTGTAAAAGTTATTATTGCTGATATGAATTTATGTAACCAATTAGAATGCTAAATTGTTTATCAAAAGTATGCTTATATTTGGACACAATCTGACAAGAAAAAGAAACTGTTAAGTGGTTAAGAAAATATTCCCAGAGCTGCCACGTCTCCGGCTTTTTTCGGGAGATTTCCCACCACAATTTTTAGACAGTTTTATTTTGCATTAAATATTTGGACTTATTTTAAGCATAAATTTGTAAGTAAAAATTAGTGGTGGGAAATCTCCCGAAAGAAGCCGGAGACATGGCAGCTCTGTAATCCATTATATTACTGGAAATTTCTTCACCAATATCGCTAATGTTCCGAATGAACTATTGGCCGAGCTGCCAGATTACGATTTACGAGAAGTAAACTGTAAAAGGACCAAAGCAGTCTTACTTTTGGATTGCTGTTAGCAACTTTACATCCATTATTTTACTTACTGCTCTTGTGTATTTTGCGTCCAAATATATCCATCTCTTATTATTTATATTGTTATCTCATCTTCATCTATATGCATATTGCTAATTTCTTATTTACATTCTAATAAACAATATTTTTTCTTGACTTGGAAATGTCTCACAGGGAGGCCTCATTTATTTAATGTATAATGCATATACAGGGTATCCCAAAAAATTGGTAACAAGCTTAATTTTTCATTATCCATGAGAGATAAGGGGACAATATAAATTGGAAAATGTTCAAAATAAGGTAGGACAAAAATACTACATATTTTAAATAAAAATATAAAATAAAATCTACTCCTTAATTTTTTAAAAGTTACACTTTTTAAATTTGTGTACAATCCCTTGCAAAAAAAATATTCTCAGTTGGCAAAATTTGCCCCGTGCTCAAGAGAGATGGTGGACAAAATTTCAGTTTTTCATCATAAATTGTCTCAAACATATCTTTAAAGAAATGTGATCAGAGGTTGTACATGACTTTGAATGTGAGTGTACAATGCTAGAGTGTGAGAAAGTATTTTCTTCGTAATTTCTACGCGAACCCTAAAACACAATCACTCGACTCAATTTTTTCCCTTCGAAATCCATTGAAAAGTGTTTTCAATCAGCATATACTTATCTCCACATTGGTGACACTTTTTAAGATATAAGTCTCATATTTTTAACATCACCTCATTTTCTCCTTTCGTCATCTATTTGGGGATTTTTGCCGAGCCCACACTGCAAAAAAAAGTCTGTCAAATTTACAGAAAAAAACTGTTAGCCAGGATGCCAGTTTATTTCCGTTTTTTTTTTACAGAAGCCTTCCGTAAATTTTACAGATTCTTTGTTTATTTTACAGAAATATTCCTCTTACGGGAAAAATTACGGAAGATTTCTGTAAAATATACGGAAATAAACTGGCGTCCTGGCTGACAGTTTTTTTCGTCCAGTTTAACAGACTTTTTTTGCAGTGCAGGCAGCTCAGAAAATCTGACCAAGACAGCAATCTAGGTTAGCATATGCATGCCAGCTTGAGAATGCCACTGACTCATACAAAGTGCCTTATTATGGGACTAAAAAAAAGAGACATTTACTGCAAGAAAAGATTAAGTATGCACTCTTTGTATGATGCGCGGCATTAATTTAAAAATAAGATTTATGTTTTTGACACACCAAGTTTAATAATGTAGTTCAATAGTAATAGACCGTAATGTATGTTCAATAACGCTACGAGCATAAAACGTCTGATTAAAGGTAGGTATAGAATATCGTAGATCACACGAGTTATAAATGTTCTTCAAATTTTTATAGTTTAATGATACATCTGTTCTATAAGACGACCCCAAAGCTGTCAAGAGCTTATGATAGGATAAAAAAAAGGATAGGTTAATCCTGTTTTGAAAAATCAAAGCAGACTTCATGTAACAGTAAAATATCCATTAAAAATATTTTTCTAATACGGTGGATGGAACTGATGACGATTAATTGTGGCACAGAGATGAAGAAGTGAAATTTGAAATTGTTTAATATATAAGGGGACCCATATGCGAGCTTTCAATAAAGAAAGTAAGCATGTGCGAGAGAAATAATTAGTATTAGACGATGTAGAATAAGAAATTTTTGGCGGAATTTCAACACATTTGCAAGTGTTTTGTTTCGTTCGTAAGTCCAACAGCTCAATCTAATTTTTTGTACCTGTCCTATAAGACGATACTGAATTTTGAGGTTATTTTTTATGTTTCAACTATAGTATTATATGCGGAAACATATCAACGTAAAAAATATGTGTCATAAACGAATTAAATACTTCATTTTTCTGTAAAATTAATGTATAATTTGAAAACAACAAATAAATGAACATATCAAATATTTTCATAGTAGTTACGTTTAATTTCAGAAACACTGCGTAATATTTGATTAAACTTCTTAGGTAGATCTATTTTAATAAATACAACATTTTAGTATATGCGATAATCCCCTTTAGAAACATTTCACAAAACAAACGCAGAAAATTTATTTCCCTCTTCGATCATACTCAAAATTTATATTTACAACACATCCATTTTACGAGAACAATGTGCGTTTACCAACACATTTATAAACATGCATGAGTTTACGTAAAGAAACTTTCATTTATTCTTCCTTTTGTATATTTTTGTTAGGTACAGCATTCAACGAGAAGAATACAGTAAAATTTATTCGAGGCAGTTATTCCGTATCCGTTCAAAATCCACACAATTCCAACTTTTCGCTTTTCAAAATACTCAATGTTTTTTATTACTTTCATTTATAATAATTCAGATCAATATAATTTTATAGTTGAGTTTTTCTGACTGTTTAGGATAAAGCACGCCTGTTTCATATACATATATACATATATATACGGCGGTCAGAAATCAAACGACCTTATTTTAATATTGTCTACAGACTAAACTAACAAAACTATTGGATTTTTTTTTTCAAATTTTTGAGCTTTTGAATCATAGAAAAATATCTATCGTCCAACTGTGCTCCCCCCCTTCCCTATATTATCTCCAACGCACAGTATTTTTAGTAAAAGATGATGTTATGCGAGCAATTTGTGTTTATAAAAGTGCGAATTATCATACAATTTAGCAATGTTTGTACAAAGATTTTTGAAAAGAAAACCACGCCAAAGTTAAAAACGAAAATTAGCTGGATAACATTGTAGACTCAAATAATCTCAAACGAAAAATATGAGCGTCTTACAGCCTTATTCACCAAACGCTTGTCACGAGAATTAATCCAAATACGTGTGTCAGAGTCATTGGCAAGATATCTTACCTATGACTTTAACAATCGCGTGTCAAGTGTTTGGTGAATAATTCTGTTTGTCTCAGCAATGAATTAATCCAAAGTTTCATTTATACAGGTTGTCATTAATTAAACTTGAAATTTGCGAGCAGTCTGTAGTAAAAACTATACAGCGGAATAGCATGAAACTGGGATAATGGCCGAATGTAATGATTGTAAATTTAGCGAGAAAAAAAAAACAATGAGTTTCAAAAACCACCACTAGATGCCGTTGTGCAAGGCAAACTATTGGCATATGCAAATTTTATAACCATAGTAATCCTGTACGCGCGCACTAACCTACGGGCCGTAAAGATGCGAGAGGTGAACTGTAACACCACCGGATATAGAAGGCCTGAGAATAGAAAATTTTACGTCATCATTAGGTCCACTAAAATGACGGCATCAATCAGTTATTTTCACAAAGTAAAACTATTCAAAGTTTGTGGTGAATTTAATCCCGCATAAAACATTTTAATGATTTAAGATAGAAAATTTAATTTTACGTGAAATAGGAAATTTGAACTATCACTAATTATATAATATGATATAGAAATAGATCATAATAAATATTTTTTATCAGAAAGGTATTTTAATTTTATCTATAACTTAAAATATTTTCAAAAATTTGTATCATCCATCAGAAATTTTAAATAGCTTTACTTTATGAAAAAAAACTGTGATGACGTCATCTTAGAAGACCTAGTGATGACGTTAAAGCTTCAGTTCTCAGGTCTTCTATATCCAAGAAGTGGTGGCTGTAGCCAAACTCGTTTCCAATTCCAGTAACATGACGTTACCACATGTTGCCCGTTACGTTGGCCACATCCAAAGCTGTGCTAACATCCTTTAGATACAGAAAGCCTTACAACTGAAGCTTTGACGTCATCACTAGATCTGCTTGCGTGACGTCATCACAGTTTTACTTTCACAAAGTATACCTGCTTTAAATTTGAGGTGAATTTTCTCTCATAAAATTTTTTAATGATTTAAGAAAAAGACATAATTTTACGACAAATGACAATTTTTGAGTATAACTAATTGTATAATATAATATAGAAAATTTAATTAAGATATTTTCTAATATTTGCAGCATTCACCAGAAATTTTAAGCAGTTTTACATTTTAAAGGTACAACTGAGAGGGCGCTAATAAGATTGGTAGTAGCTCCCTTAAATCCTACTTTCAGTCAGTCAGTCAGCCAATAAGATCTAGTTTTGACGTCTAAGCTTTAGTAGTTAGGCCTTCAACATGTAGACGGTGTTGATGTGGCGAGCGACGTTATGTCAGGCAACCATCAATGAGCTCATTGACAACTTGCCCAACCGGACTGAGACCTGTATAGTGAACGAGGTGGGCGCATTACTTACTGAATGAATTGTTTCATGATGATCTTATTTGTCTGTTTCTTAATCATTTGCATATCAATCTCACAACTATTGCTCCTGAAATTTCCATGACGCTACGTGCATTATTTCTTGGTGTCGCAATGTCGCTTTTGAGAATATAGAATCCAGTGCAAGATTAGCAGTAGGTAATAATATACCGAGATATTCAAGATTGGTAGGCAGTATGCAGACTAAGTCAACTGTTAATTCTAACTACAACAACTAAATTTAGATAAAAAAGCTTTATTTTTATATATTTTTTATGTATTTTTGATTATACGGGCATCCTTTAGTAGGTAAGTACATACTCTGTACTTAGTATAAGTTATAATAAATATTGTAGACCTGTTATTTAAGCTCACCACACCTATATCACTGGGTGGACCGCAAGACTTTGGAAAAATTAGAAGTAGCCTGTACCCTGAAAAAGTCTGCCCCCCCCGGATTAGACCATTCAAAACCATTCAAAAACAACAATTTATTTGCTTTTTTCCTTGTATTGCTATGACTCTTTTTAACTCGATTCCGATAATACCGATAAAAGATCCTGACATAAATAAAAAACAGAATTTTCTTGGAAAGAATTCAAACATATTTAATAGAATAAACCATGTTTGTTCATCACAGAGATATCATTTCTATAAAACATTTTTTAAATACGATTCTCTAAAAGTATTCCTTGCCACGTATTTCTAGGAACAGAATAAATAAAAATACTTTTAGAAAACTCCAATGCTTGCTTATTGATCTGTTTTTTTTTTTCAAAATGTATTTTACATTCTTTATAAGGTTTATTTTAATTTTCTTTGATAAGTCTACCAAACAAATCTGCAATTGAAGTCAGATTCTTTGATAATAAATCGCTTTTAGAAAGGATTTCAGATATTAATCTGTTAATAATTAAAATTTATCACTTTTTTTCGTAGATTGAAAACAGTTTTATGAATTGATTTCTCATTAGGGAAATTCATACCCAATATTCAAAGGAAATTATTCGTCCATAATTATTAATTAAAATTACTTTTTTGGTGTCATTAAAACATGATTTCTTTTAATAAGCTTGCGCAATCGGATTGCACGTGTTAGAAAAACAAACAAAGCTCCTCAAATCAAGGTTTTTTTTTATCTCACTTTTTTACATTCTCAGTAAACATAAATGAATTCGCAGAGTAAATATAAAAATATCTATCATGTGCTACGGCTGTATCAACAGTTTTTATAATTAAAACATAAAATCCTACATACATTTTCATGATAAATTTTATAAGCTTAGTATTCTTTTTTGTGATACCTTCTTTGATCATTAACTGTCGCTGTCATAGCAAAACTCAATTCCAAATAAAAAATAATATGTCGTTGTCAACTCGCAATAGTTTGGCTGATCAGTGTAAGCAGACCATTTAGAAATTTTTGCACAGGGGAGCACGCCCCCCACTTAACTTGGTTACAAAATCTTTTTATTTAAAATATTTGCTTGTAATTATAACGAACAATTATCTTTTCTACACTAGATTTCAATATATCCCCCCATAAAAAAAATTAAGAAATAAATCTGTTCCCCAATCAGTTTGAGGTACCCCCCAACCTATACAAGTTTTATGTAAGTAAAAAATAAACAATTGGAATGCAAGGAGAATACTTGAACAACTAACTTTACACAATACAAATAATATAGAAAAAAATGTTTATTTTTTAATGAAAAGAATTACATATCATAGCGATAAACTCGCAGCCGATGATTGTTATTTACTCACGGCGTAACATGCTTCCTTGTAAATAGTCAAAAATGCATAACCATGTGACAAGATGAGCCAATAAAGCTACAGTCTGGGACGTTTAACACTTTTAAAATGCATAGCACATAACGCATTATCAGATATCTATACGAATTCAGAGCACTATTGAAGCATCCTGAAATCGAGAAGAAATAGCGCTGTGCTAAGCGTTGTCTTACGTTTTTGTCATATGTTGGGACTATTTGCAATGTGTCGAGGCGTCACCTCCGATAAACAAGGCCTACGCACTGAATACAGGAAGTGGCACGATGGTGCATTCCATAGTCCCAGGCTCCGTTGCTTTATTCACATGTTTACATCTAGTTTTGACGTGCTCGTGAATATACTCTCTGTCTCTAGTGTTGTCTTGTTAGTTATAAGCTCTTCGTTCAGAAGCTAATTTCTACAGGGAGAAGGTAAGTGGGAGTGATGGCTCATATATCATTTTAAAGATCTCTTCATGACTAGCATTTTGATACCAAATTTATTGTAAAAGCATAAAAATTACCTAAACTATGAATGTTCAAAATTCTGTTCAAAAACGCAAAAAGATTTTATATCGTTATTTCCATTATTACTAATTGTATTATGACAATAGTCGACAAGTTATGTGAACTTCAATGATATAGTTACAATATTTAATGGAATTATGAGTTAAAACTTGGCATGATTGTTTGCCATGATACATTGATTTTGTTTGTCCGTACTTAAATAACATGTAATCTTACTTTTAACATTGCTCGTGTGTTAGAGTTATTTATATTTATGAGCCAAATGAAAATTTTTAACGTGGTATTTCCAATGGGGCTTTCTTTTATTTCTAAAATGGAACAGACTAATAGCGCATTAAAATATTTTTAAATATTACTAACAATGCTCTAAAAAGAGCTTTTTATGGTGAATATATAAATTTATTTGATTTTATTAAATGGTTTAACAGGTATATAGAACTTAGATATCTGGAATTTTGTCGCCACACACCAATAAATCTCAATATAGAACTTTTGTTGTTCTAGCGACCTCTAGGCTCATAAGAATAGCAACTTTTCTATAATTTCATGTCTTCGGCATTTATTTTGGCGGAAAATCGCTCGTCTTGATGGACCGCCGGGATAATACGTAAATGCCTAAATTTACATATATTCTTATTAGTTTGGAAAAACTCTTGAAATAAAAGCTGTATTTATGCTCAAAAGGGTATTTTTTTCTACTCAAATACAATAAAAATTTGCATTTTGACTATTTAAACTGGTATTCAATAAAAAAAAGTGTTTAGTATAAAAACATCATTCCTTCTTGCAAAAAAGCTGAAATTATGTTAATGAAATATCGATTTTTATGGACTAAGTATATTCTATAAAAAGTAATAGTTTTATTTGTTTAACCCACAAACTTAATATTCTTTAGAGGGCTTTTCCAATATATAATAGTTATACTTAATGTAAATCGAATTCCTCTGCTACATAAGAAAGTTACTATTGAGTTAAGGGGTCTCAGGAGGATTAAGAATCCAAAAATTCTATTTTTCAATTTTAATTTCATATGAAACCTTAGTTACTTCTGAGCATTTTGACCCCAATTTCATGCAATAAATCCAACTAGAACCGGAGATACACATAAAAACGTTTTATTGAAGCTTCATATTTGAACGCAATAAGGTAACTTTAAACTGCGCTTTCACAAAACGCATTTTTATGAACTATCTGCAAGATAACAAAATTTCCATGATTCGCATCTTCACGAAATTTTGTATAGTTATAACTGGTATCAGTATCTACAGAATGAATTAATATTAAAAGATTGAATTAATATTAAGAATATTAAAATTGTATTTGAAATTGAAATGTGAAAAAAAATCATACTTCACCCTTATATTTCTGTTAAAATTTTCAAAAGTTCTTCTCTCTCAATTTTAATATCAATTCATTCTATAGATACTGATACCAGTTAGAACTATACAAAATTTCGTGAAGATACGAATCATAGAAATTTTGTTATCTTACTGATAGTTCGTAAAAATGCGTTTTGAGAAAACGCAGTTTAAAGTTACCTTATTGCGTTCAAATATGAAGCTTTCATAAAACGTTTTTATGTGTATCTCCGGTTTTAGTTGGATTTATTGCATGAAATTGGGGTCAAAATGCTCAGAAGTAACTAAGCTTTCAAATGAAATTAAAATTGAAAAATCGATTTTTTGAATTCTTAATCCATCTAAGACACCTTAAATAAATCCCCATGAAAGGACGTTGAATTTGATGTAACAAATTTATGAAGCGGATATTTTTTTTCAACTTAAAGTGGTAAGTTCTTATGAAGATTTTTTCTATTTTGATAAAGGCAGTTTCATCTGAATGGATATTTTATTTGCTGTCCAAAAAGAAAAGTTTGGGCACTATTTTGCTCAAAACTTATTCAAATGAACGCAGAGCACTGGACTTCAGAGTCGGCCATTTTGAATTGGTGGGGAGGCCTTCACTATCAGAGGTGACGGTAGAGGACCTGTGCTGATTTATACCTTAGTATTTAATTTATTAAAGGTGCTGGCAAGGTTCATTTATCAAAGCCAGCTTATCTTCGGTTTACAGGCTGGTTAAAATTAAAGTTCCCCTATAAACAGTATTCTACAGATGAAACAGATGAACCGATTGTCACCAACTTTGGCATGCGGGCTCTGCACGAGCTGCGCTCAAGGACGTTTCTTAAAAAGACCAGTTCAAAAAATGCCCACCAGGTGGCGCTTTGAATGATGAAATCACCTTTAAAATGACCCAAAAATTTAAAAAGGCTAAATAACTATTGAATAAATGTTAAAATTGTCTGTACATATCGAATTGGCCATTTCCGTTGATAATTTTGCTGTTTTTCATTCAAAGCGCCAGCAAGTGTTCATGTTTTGAACTATTTTTTTTTTCGAAACTCCTTGAGCGCATCTGCTGTATTGTCTATGTAACAAATTAAGTTACAATTCGCGCACCCGATTTAGGCGTAGAACCCTGTTCACAGGGAAAATTTAATTATAACCACCCTGTATATGTCCTATGAGTTTCAATAACTTCTTAAATCTATATTCTCTACATTAATTTTTCATTCATACATGACCTGTCCATGATATTTTCAATCTATCTAAATTATAATGATAATAAAAATAAAGTTTATATTCTTTTTAAGTAGTTAGTAAGCATTTGACGATTTTTATTTCGTATAATACAAATTTAATTAAATTACTTTTATCAAAGAAAAATTTAAAAAGTATGTACCACTTATAAGGACGGTAAAATAAAATAAAATGTGCGCAGCAGCGTAATTACAGCAAAAGAATGTAAAACGCTACCCATTTACTCCTGAAAAATAGTTATCAATAAAGTGCGTTAATTGCGATGTCAAAAACACGTGATGTTTCTTTCTGGGGAAAGAAGCAAAAATAAAAACTTTCGCAATTTAAAATTTGATAAATATTAATTACTAAGCGGCTTTTAGTAGTCTTTTTTTTTCGAACCTTGTTCAATAGTTACAGTAAGATCTTTTAAAAGCATAAATTTTGAGATTATAAATTAACAATATAAATAGGCAGCACTTATTTGCTGAATTTATGAACTAACTCTCAACTAATAAAGACTTTACCCCATTGTGCGAGCCAGAAACAATGAAAGAAATGAAAATATATTTTAAAAACATTTTTAGTATAAAGTTTTGAGAGTATATAGCTATAAATATTTATATAGGTAGTGCAAAAAGCGGTATGTGCACGCATTTCCTAAGGATCAATAATTTGTTTATTTTATGTAATGAGCTAATTCAAACAAATACTCCTGAATAAAAGATGTAATAAAATAATTATTGCATAGGTGCCAAACACTAAGGAATATAATTAATCACTTTTTATGAACAGAAAATTTCTGTTTAAAATACAGAAAAACTTCTCATTCAAAAAAGTGAGGTGGTTGTTACTTTGAAAAAATATTCAAAAAATTTACGGCTTACAAAAAGGGGTTCATTATATTCCGTAATACTTGGCAGCTATGTTGCCAACTACATAATTAACCACTTTTTGTAAGTAGTAATTCTATTTAAAATAAATTTTCGAAATAGCAACCGGGACAGTCGCTTGACCTCCAAATTTTGCTGCAACTTAAGCCAAAATTTATTGTTTAAAAAACGGTACAGTTGGCAATTGTATTAATATGGATAAAGTTTACATGAAAGCAGGTAAATTTTTTGAATGCAGGAGGTACGAGGGTTGTTTTTATTCAACCTCCGATATTTAATAAAGGAAAGACAAGAACAAAGATTTTATTACCAAACGTTATGAATATCCGAGTGTTTGTCAAAACAGTAGATGAGCTTCCTGAAGACCTCTTCGAGAAACGTTATCGCCAACGATGCGACCATGAGCCTGAACGCTGTTTCGAATATCTCCGTCGGTCCGGAAGCTCTCGCCTCTTAGTGAGCACTTCATTTTAGGTTACAGATTTAAATCCCTCAGTGTTAAGTCAACACCTCCTAGATATAGAAAGCCTTACCACAGCTATGTCACCGAGCTTCGACGTCATCATTTGGCCTACATTTAAAAGTTTGATTGTGATAAAATAAATAAATTAAAAATTTCTGGTGAATTTACCCATGATTGGCAATATTTTAATACTTGAGATAAAAAATATAATTTTACGGCAAATGGCAGTTTTTAACCATAACTAATTAGATAATGTGATAACGAAATAGATCATACTGAATAATTTTGTATGAGAAAGATATTTTAATTTTAATGTTTAATATGAGATATTTTCTAATATTTATAGTATTTACCAGAAATTTTTAATGTATTTATTTTATCACAATCAAACTTTTAAATGTAGGCCAAATGATGACGTCAAAGCTCGGTGACGTAGCTGTGGTAAGGCTTTCTATATCTAGGAGGTGTTGGTTAAGTCGATAGCCAAAATAGTCCAACGAAGGGTTTCGAAACAACGAGATGCCAGGTGATGCAAGATTCACAAAAGTTACTATTCGTCAATGGCTAAGAGCCGAGTGATTTCAGATACTTGAACTGACTAAGTGGCCAAAACAAGAGATCCCAAAGCTTCCAGACGAATAAAGTTCTGCAAAAAAGTTCAGGTTCAATGCATCGCTGTCTACGTTACCCTATCACTGGCGGTAACGTTTGTCTAAGAGAGCATTGGGAAAGCATGTCTGCCGATCTGATAAATGTCCGAATCGTCGTGGCGATCATGTCGGAAATAGGCACATATATACTAACATTTTGAAATAAATTCCTTTTGTTCTTTATAGGTTGCAAAGAAATTACGAACAGAAGACATTTTTTTTTTCATTTTCGCAATAAACGCTTACATTCAAACATAGCCCCTGACCATTTTGTTTAAAAATAGAGACGTTTTATGACATTGTGTGTGATTATGGCAACGCTACACTAGAGCGATCTGCCAAGGGGGGGGGACTTGGTAGGAGGACTTTCTAAGGGGTTGTAACGCATATTGACGTTACATCTGGAGAAAACGTACCAAAACTCCAGACCGTTAGATCGACAACCGCGCGATGGGACCCGAACCCGGGACCTTCACACTTCGGCCATGTACCATTTTCAATGGCATATCCACTGTGCCATGGTGAGGCCGTTTTATGATGAAAGGCTGAAATTATGCAACACCTCATAAGAGGATGGCGCACATTTTATAATTGGTGGTTTTTTTTGTATTGGTTTCGTGTATAAATTAAAAAAAGAAATTTTAAAAATTTAAAGATTATTATTTGATCATTTTTTTCATTTGATCTTATTTTGAGCATTTTTACAATTTGCATTGCCCACTTATCTCTAATAGATAAAGAATTAAAGCGTGTTACCACTTTTTTGGGAAACCCTGTATAAAGTTTTCTCTAAATTCTGTAAACTGAAATGGATATTTCTCTGGAAATTATAAAGACCATTCAGGCGTTTCAGGGATTTGTTGCAAGCATTGCTATTAAACTGTTTTGTACTATCATTATCGTTATACCTAATTTTACTGTGCTTAAAAAAAGTAAAATAAAAAATAAAATCTATAAACTTTTAACGGATTAAAAAAAAATCTTGTATTGAATTACGCGAGATACTCACGATGGAATATTATATCTATATATATATATTTAAAAAAAATAATGTCGTTGGACAGAAATTTATATTGAAAGGGAAAAAAAATTGTATGTATAAATCTTACTTTTCAAGCAGACAGGAAAAAGTTTTATTTTTGAGATACAGAGTAGAAAGCAAATATTTTTTTTAAAGAAGCGGTAAAATTTCATCTCTATTTTGTTTCTACGAACCCTGTATTTATTATTTCAAAGAAAACTGGCCTAAAAGAAAGCAAAATAAAGAAAATATTTGCCTGTAAGCTTTACAGCACACTTTATTTGGACACTTTTTTTTTACCTTTTTCATATACTAATAATTTTTGTTATATCGGTTAAACTGTAAGCAAAATTATATTAGAGACTTTTTGGCATTCTTTCAGATATTGTAAGCATTTGTGTGTGTCGTTTCCAGCAATGAGTCTCAGCTAGTGGCCTTTAGTTCGACAGGGCGTGACAAGTCTGCATGTTTTTTAGATCTTCTTTGCACTGATAGAAACTTTCATTCTGCTGTCTAGTAATTTGAGGAGGATTTAAAAGACTAACCAAGAACGCGGAGCCAAATTAATACATTTTCCATCTTGTAGCATATTTCATATAGATTTATGAATATATTTATGAGCTACATGGCCATATTCTTTACATTATATATGGGCATTTTACATTAGTTTTTCAAAAGATAGAGATCGGACTGAATCTATGACTTGTACGAACTGTAAAAACCATGCTTCAAGAATTGCTTCAATTTTTGACTACATGTTCCAAATAAGAAATTTATTTTCGTAAAATAATGTGATGTCTATTTACGACATTCGACTAAACCTTTGGCATCCTTTACTGTTACTTAGATACATGCAGATTCTGCTTGTGACCTTATATTGGTATATTCCACACGTTTGGCGAGCCCTATTCTTCTTCGGGAATAATTAATGGGTTTAAATATCCATATAAAGACTCGGATGTGTGTTACGCTTACTCTGTAAACTTATAATAAGAACAGAATCAAAATGCGAAAAAGTTGGTTTTATAGTAACACAGGAGGTCTCTTCTCCCTCAGTTGTTCGAGGTTAGTCGTTGGTTAGCATTCAACTTTCCCGAACCAGTTGTTTGCTATCGATTGCTCTAACAACTTTCTGATCTGTTCCTAACGTAGTTCAGTCAATCATAAGCAGCCCGTTAACGCTTTTATGTTAGGTTCTTCCTCAAAGCCTCAAAGCAGGGCGGAGTTAACGACTTGGCTTTTCAACCGATTCGGGGAGAATCTGACCCCCAGACTCTTAACCTCTTCTGAATAAAATAAACCGCTTTTTCTAAACCGTTCATTTTTTGAATGTTTTTTTAAATAAGGGTAAGCAGCTCAATTGCGACGTGCAGCAATTTTTCTATATTCTAAGCTAAAAATAACTGTTTCCAAAAAAGTAGTTGAGTTATAAAGTTGCAAAAAAGTTGTTGAGTTAAAAGTTAGTATATTACTTAGAAGTTGGAAACTATGAGTAACCATAAAAATATCAGAAAACTAACCGTGACCTGAAATATTATATTACGAATTTGTCAATATTATAGAAAGCGTAAGTTCTAAAATATTCCGATGGAGTATATGTATTAATAAAAGCATATAAGCATACGTGAAAAAAGTATTTGTTCTTAAACTTATTTTTAATTCTAAGAATTTTTGAAAAATCTGCGATTGTACTCAATATAACGATTTAAAAAATTAAGCAACATAAAAAGAAAAAAAAATGCTCAATGGAGAAATTTAAGGCTTGTCTACGTTTTCGAATAAATTTAATGATTATTTTGAAGTTAATTTGAGCTTCGTTGAAAATTTACACTAGAAAGAATAACTTTATAAATATTGTAATAAAAGGAATTTAATCTGTTCGACATCTACACAGACAATGTGCGAAAACAAAGAAGTGATCAACAAACTAATAAATAACATTTTCAACCGAGAATCTCTGAAGAATTACTTTTTCACCGTCTGTTTTGTGTTAAGCTTTAAACTTAATTTATTCTGTCAATTTGCTGAAAATGCTTAATTTTTTTCAGCGCTTAAATTATTAATAATTGATTGAAGTTCGTGAGAGCAAAAACGACAAAAAAATGAATGTAACAGCTGACGCCTCGTCATAAAAAGTTTCCTTCATTCAACGAATATTTAGAAATTTCAAACAATTAAAGTTTAACAGGAGTATTATATTAAAAATGAAAGTCAAGTATAAACGAAATATTCTTTTTGTAAAGAAAAGCTCTTCAAAAAATATTTGTATTTTTTATGAGAAGGATATTTTTATATCAGTAAGAGGTACACTATATTATTTTTTTTTCCTTTCAGAAAAATATTAGATGTTTAAAATAACTGTTTTGGCAAAAATTGTGTCTGTTAGAAGGAAATGTATTTGCTTTAGAAACACTAACTAAAAGAAAATTACAGTAAAAATTAATATTTTTTATCGGTTTTTAATGTACGTACATCAGCACTTCTGAAATAAAATACAGTAAAAATTTAAACTGCTGGTGCGTCTGTATGTGTGTGTTCGTGGCGTATATATATATATATATATATGTAATTGCGTGTGTGCATTTTATTACCAAGAAGCATGGTAAATTAATATTACTGCAATAATGGATTGCATGATGTTTTAGAAAAATTGTTGCTTTGTACTATTAGAAGTGCTATCTCTCCGCGTAGCATTAAAACAGTTAAATACAGTGTCTAGAAATGCAGAGCGGCTCATATCGTCGCTTTTGAGTACAGGATATTTCAGAGTGAATTTTTGAATACAAAGAGAAAATCCTAATTTGGCGTTTGAAACACTCATTTTGACATTTTTTTTCAAAGGTATTTACTACGGGTACATCCACTGCCTCCTAGACATAGAAAGCCTAACCGCTGCTACGTCACCACAGATTAAAATTCATAAAGTAAAACTATTCGAAATTTCTGGTGAATTTATTCTCTCATAACAACATTTTACTGAATTGACATAGAAAAATTAATATTACAAAAAAGAGCAGTTTTTATCTGTAACTAATTATATAATGTAATAAGGGAGTAAATCGCAATGAATTGTTTTGTGTCACGAACGTATTTTAATTTTTATCTTTCACCTAAGATACTTTTTAATATTTGTAGCATCCACCAGAAATCTGAAATAGTTTTACTTTATGAGAATGAAAGTGTGGTGACGTCATTATTCGAAGGCCTAATGATGACGTCGAAGCTTCAGCGCTCAGGCTTTCTGTATCTAGGTGGCAGTGGTACATCGCCACACAATCTAAATAAACATAGCTCTGTGTTCTGGTTAAGAAATTCCGCACAAGCAATACGCATTGAGCCACCACCCTCTAGATACAAAAAGCCTTACAACTGAAGCTTTGACGTCATCACAGGTCTTTTAACATGACGGCTTCACAGTTTTACTTTCACAAACTATCTATCTATTTTAAATTTGTGGTGAATTTTCACACTCATAAAGCGTTTAATAATTTAAGATAAAAAATTACTTTTACGACAAATGACAATTTTTGGCCATTACTAATTGCATAATATGATACAGAGGTAGATCGCAATGAATTATTTTGTATCGGAAAGGTATTTAAATTTTTATCTTTAATTTAAGATAGTTTCTAATACTTGCAGCATCCTTAAGAAATCTTAAGCAGTTTTACTTTTTGAAGATACAACTGTGATGACCTCATAGTTTCAGCTGTTAGGCCTTCTACATATAGAAGGTGTTGCTTGAGCCAACATCGTCTAGATATAGAAAGCCTTACAACTAAATCTTGACGTCATCAGAGTTTTACTTTCACAAAGTACACCTATTTTAAATATGTGGTTAATTTTCACACTCATAAAACTTTTTAATGATTTAAGATAAAAAATTTAATTTTAAGACAAATTTTTGACCATCACTAATTGTATAATATGATAAAGAAGTAGATCACAATGCATTATTTTGTATCAGAAATGTATTTTAATTTTTTTCGTTAAGATAGTTTCTAATATTTGTAGCATTCACCAGAAATTTTAAATAGTATTACTTTTTGAAGATACAGCTGTGGTAAAGTCTGTAAATGAAATCTACTGAGGATGTTAATGCTTCAGTTGTTAGGCCTTCTATATCTAGAAAGTGGACATTGAGCCAGATTGTACATCTGGTAGTGTCACTGTTGTTCAGATCTTGGGTGTGTGATGTGTGGTGAAATTGGTAGTTACGAATACGTTTGAAAAGTAATCGAAGGGGCACGAGTTAGAAAGAAAAAAAAGAGAGAGAGAGAAATAAAAATATCAGAGTTTATGAGACTAGATGCTATCTAGGTCCACAGTCAGTAAGCACATACAGCTACGGAGATAAAAGAATAGTCTTAATTTTCTTCACACAGATGGCCCTTTTTTTCTTATTAATAGTGATTATTTTGAAATTATGCCTTTAGTGTTTTTGCAGAAAGTATTGAAACAAGTTCATACTTCTTTTCGTGTTTTCTCATTCAGCAACATCAGCTATATTTGATATTTGCATAGCTGGTAGGCGATGGGCGGAAGGGGCGGCTTCCATTTTAATGAGACCCTGTAGAAGAAAGTCCGACTCAGCTCGTGATCCCCTAATTTTGAGCCAATTCCAAAGGAGGGACTAAGTAACACCTCCTAGACAAAGAGAGCCCAACAACTCCTACGTCGCCAAACTTTGACGTCATCACTTGGCCTACATTTAAAAGTTTTATTTTTATAAAACAAAACTGTAAAACGTCTTTGGTGAATTTACTCATGAATAACAAGATTTTAGTAATTTGAGATTAAAAATATAATTTTATGACATTGGCACTTTTTAACGATGACAAATTAGATAATATGATAAGGAAATAGATCGGAATGAATAATTTTGTATGAGAAAGGTATTTTAATTTTAATTTTTTATTTAAGATATTTTCTAATATTTGTAGCATCCACCAGAAATTTTAAATAGTTTTACTTTGTGAAAGTAAAACTGTGATGACGTCATTACTTGGAGGCTTAATGATGACGTCAAAGTTTCAGTTGTTAGGCTTCCTGTATGTCGGAGGTGTTGGACCAACCCTCTGAAATCAGAGATATCGTTTAACTAGTTGGAAGACATAGGAGCCACGACGGATGTTACGTGCACCCGCTCCCATTAGCGTACACTGTCAATACCACCTAGATACAGAAGGCCTGAAAATAGAAGCTTTTACGTCATTGCTAGGTCTTCTAAGACGACGTCATCGCAGCTTTTCTTTCACAAAGTAAAACTATTTAATATTTCTGGTGGATGATACAAATTTTAGAAGATATCTTAAGTTGAAGATAAAAATTGAAATATATTTCTGATAAAAAATAATTTATGATGATCTATTTCTATATCATATTACATAATTAGTGATAGTTAAAATTTCCTATTTGTCGTAAAATCAAATTTTCTATAGTGGACTAGTGAGGACGTAAAATTTTCCCTTCTCAGGCATTGTATATCTAGGAGGTGTTGACACTGTTACACAGCAGTTGATCCGAGTGGGCAGACCCTCCCAAGCACTGGCCAAGCCGGATCCTGTTTCACCTGCCGTGTTCTCATTGGAACGAAGTTTAGTGCCTAGACCACTGCGGTATTATTTTTAAATTTTTTTTTCCAAATAGTAGACAGACAACGAGCAACGTTATGAGATTTTGTTATATTTTAAGATGAAAATCACTGTTTAAAAAAAGAGGTTATTATCGTATTCCGGATTGGTTGGCAGCTACATATTTGGTACCCTTTTTGAAGTTCGAGAAACTACCTGGTTTCTGAAGTAGAATTAAACAAATGTGTCAAATACACGTATATTTGTGCACCCTATACATAAAATCACTAAATTTATGTCGCGAAAGCCTTTTTTTTTAAAACAATATCGGGCACTTGCCTTTTATAGGAACTGGCCACGACCAAGGCAGGAATTACTGGTCTCTTTATTATGAGGGCACCTAATAGGTGGACCAGCGTTGCCTCGTATGAAGTGACGGACGAAAATACCCTCAATCCCGTGGTGGGAATCGAATCCGGACCTGTGGTGAGGTAGAATTGCTCTCTAACCATTACATAACATGGGTGGCTGTCACGAACAAAATGTCTTATATATTATTATTACTGCATAATACCTATTGTTCCTGATTTGAAATCGAATAACATTTAACATTTTGCTGCTATTTTGTGTGAGTCTTGATTTTTTTGAAATTGCTATATTATTTATTGTTTCAAATGTATTTCGTTAACTGTACTTTTTCACTAATAAACCCAATTAAACAACTGCATATTTTTTCTGTATATCACAAAGTAAATTTATTTTTTAAACGGCTCGCTTGGCCCACTATGATAGAAACATGTGATCAAGAAACTTAGATAGATTTTGTATTTACATGCGTGAAACATTAAGTATTATTGTTCCATTTAAAAGTGTCAGAATTAATATAGTTTTTAAATGCACGAAATCTATTCTCACTAAGTATTAATGCAATTTTCAAAAGATAAATCATTTTTCTAAAATTCACTTAATTAAAGCGCAATGATGAAAACGAACTTTCTTTTGAAAATACAAACTTTGAAATGTAATTAAAAAGTCATATGATTTCAAATCCGCTATTCGATTGAAAAAATTAATTAATTTAATTTTCTAACACGCGTTGAATTGTTTAAAGTACAATATCTAGTATTTCGAAGGAATTCGTGGTAATTATGTGATGCTAGAAATATTGTAGCATTCTCTGTTGCCATAATTTTATTTTTAAAAAAAGGCTTCTTTTCAGAAAGAGGATGGCATATGTGATGCAGTTCATCGCATGCTTTAATTATTTTGTTCTTTGCTTTTCTATTCTAAATTTAATATATATTTCACCACTTTTAAATAACAAAATCATTCCCTAATTTCTTCCATTTTGAGTGAGCTTAATGTGCCTGTTCGTTCAATAATCTCATTTAGCCAAACGTGTCTGTCTGGTTCGAAAAATAACTTCTCTGCGTAGCTGTTGCATGTCCGTTATACAGTGCGTCCTAAAAGCTTATAAACTAGCGTACTTTTTATTTATTCAACTGTTAATCAAACATGTAAGAAAGGCGAAAGAAGCTATGCAAATATGTATTTACTCAACCGAAATAGTAAAATGCTTAACGTACTTCAAACAGTCATAAATTTAATATAAAAAATTAAAAACGAAATAATGCTGTCCCAAAAATATCTAGACAACCGGTGTTAAGAGTTAATTGAAGTATTGATATCGAAATTTGCATTTTTCAAGGTCATTTACTGGTCATTCAATAGCTTTTTGAGATAAAAGCGACACTGTCTTTCTTTCTTCGACTGATTGTGAACATGGTTCGCAACATGCAGTTTTCCGAAACTGAAATTGCCCAAATCTATCGTTTGGATGCTCGTGGAATGGAAGTTGTAGATATTGCAAGAAAACTTGAACACAGTACGGCTGGTATTTATCGAATTCTGTCAAGCTGACAATTTGAAAGCAAAATCTCGCACTGGGTGAACAAAGAAAACAACTAAACGGAAAGACAGAGAGTTCTCCAAGTTAGCTACAACCCAGAACTTGTCTGCGCGGTCAATTTCTAGAGAAGTGACCATTCCAGTATCAAAATCCACGCTGCATCGACGGACAAATGGATATATCAGCAAGACAATTGCTACATTGCCGTCTCAAACTCCACAATGCAGTGGTTTAGACGAAACAAAATAGCTGTTATGGACTGGAGAGCCCTAAGTCCTGACCTGAACCCACTGAAGAACCTTTGGAGAATATTAGCTCGAGACGTGTATGCTAATGGGCGTCAATTTGCAGCAGTTCAACATCTAAAGCTGCAAATTGAAAGAAGTTGGTTTTCTCTAAAGGCAGAATATCTTCTAACTCTTATTTCGAGTATGCCCGATCGAGTTTTTGAAGTAATTAGAAAAAAAAGGTTCAAAAATTTGAAAGTTAAAAAAAAAAATGAGTTGACTATAAATTTTTGGGACACTAAATTTTCATTTTTAGTTTTTATCGCAAAGTCTGTGATTCTGTGATATTATTTTTGTATAGTATTATTATTGTCTTGATGTTATTTATAATTAAAAATACTTTTTGAAAAATTTATTCATCTTTTTCAATTGTAAAATGAAAAAAAAAAAAAAAAACTGTTGTCTATAAACTTTTGGGACGCACTGTATAAATTACTTTACGTTTGCTATACGGATATTTCATTTTCAATCGTTTACTTATGTCCATATAAGGTAATCAAACCTAATAGAAGACACTGGCTTTCATTTTAGGTTACAATAGTTATTACATTATTTTTTTAATCCTTTTGGCGAGTCTGCCTTTTAAAATTCTTTCTATTTGACATCGCTACTGGACTATGGCGCGAGTCATAAACGGATATGTTGTTGGCGTTTTATTTGGCGTCTGTTTAATGATCCTGCCTGGGTTCTCGCCAATTTGGCTTCCTGGAATACTCGTGCTTTCTTGAAGACTTCAATTTTGGATACTGATCTAGAAGGAAGTTAATTACTGCCTATTACCCGGCCGCCATCCACCGCCACCATTATGTATTAGTAGTTAATTAATATTTCGTTTTCTTTTCAATTAAAAGCATTTAAAGTCATTATTTTGAATCATAATTGCTCCGTGTCTTGTTATTGCGACGTTTTGTACTTCAACTACTAGTTACGATCACACCGAAGTAATTTAATAATTTAATCTTTTACGAAACCTGCGCCATAGGATATCGGATAGTATTATCAGAATTTTTAAAAACTGTGATATGCTTGTCTTTTTTAGATATTTTTTTAAGAATACACAAATCTTACAAATAGCGCAAATTAAATATTTATTTACTAAAAATTTTGACTGTGCTTGGTCAACGAGTTCGCTATCTGTTGCGAAATTATTGCCAAGCACCAAAAAATGAAGTAAATTAATACAAAGAACTTCGCCAGTGTGAAGAAAAAAATCTCCCCAATGTACTTTTTTCTTGCGTTAAAAATGTACGCGTGAGTAATTAATAGGTAGCAGATTATGAAGAATCAAAATATTTTTTATTTGCCGGATAGAAAATGAAGCATGTGTTTTTGGCATGTTAATTAAAATAAAAATAACAATTCTAAAATGCAATGCAGCAGATTGGGGTAATTTTTGCATCTGTTTATAAAGATGCGTGATACGGTGGAAATTTCTTATGTATTATTATAAATTTAATTTTATTATCAAATCTATGCGCATATATATACATGCTATTGTAACTACCGCATTATTAAAAGCACACTTTTGTATTTTAGTAGGCCTAGTGATAACGCAGTAGCCTCCGTTCCTAGGTATTCATAAAGCGAAAGGATCGCAGAAACTTTTGCTGCGTTCAATTCGAAATTACAATATGTTCGTGTTCCTACGAGAAATGTGGTGTTGTTGTGATAAATATACCTCTCCTAGAAAAAAAGTTGCGATGGTCACTTGCATTTTTTTTCAACATTTTGGACATATCTGCTCTGAATGATTATATTTAACGCAAATGTCGATATGAGCAGCTATTATGCGGTTCATTTATACGTCAAGCAGGAAAAAATTTTAGTTTGCTAACAAATCAAAACTGGTCAGTAAATTTTCACGCCATGGGCCATTTTTCAACGAAATCAGGTGTAAATAGCATTCAGAAAGCATCGAACAATGCTCAGAGCACGGATTTGAATATAGGAAAATTATCGACTAACGAATGACTGGCGAATTCGCTGCAGTCTCTCAAAAGAAAATACTCGACACCTTTTTAATGATTAACTGCATAAGCGCCCTCTAACAAACAAAGAACTATAAGGGGAGAATAAGTGAAGCTTCCGTTCACTCCTACAAGGCACATAAGCTTAAATCAAGCTTGACATTTCTTTGAATTTCACGTATTAATACAAGCTTGACAGTTCAATTCATTTTAAGCTTGCAGCAAGCTTGGAGAAGTCATTTGAACTGTCAAGCGTGAATACAACTTGATTACTGCTTGAAAGGGAGAGCGTGCGGTGATGGCGCCATCTGTCGCTGTAGGCGAGAAGGAGAATGTCTAGCGTTATCTCAAATTTGCGCATATTAAATAAAGAAAAGTTCGTAAAAGTTGTGTTTTATTTTATTATCATACAAAACCTGGACATTAGAACACGCAAGGGAAAGGAATAATTGGGATAAGCCCCTCTGAAGTGTAACACGAGGGGAGTTTTAGTTTTATTTACATCTAATTAACATTAGTAATTCCATTAACTAATTAATTAGACCTAAAAATAAATTTTAATATAATTAACACAATTTAGTTAGTTAGTATACTTCACTTTATCCGTGGTAGAATGAGGCGCAATCCGCCCGCTACAAAATAATTTATCATCAGTCATAAATGTATTTAACCATTGCATTAAAAAAGATTCTATATTTCCAAATATGGAACTTCTTCAAAATAAAATATAATTATACTACGAAATTGATTTCAAAATCAGTCGTTTGTCTCGATTTTGCCCAGTATTGCCCAACATGAGTGTCGCGATATTGAAAGTTTTAAAACGTGTGCTGCTGTTAAGTTTATATAATGTTTATTTCCGTATTAGTAGAGTCTCTAAATCTCACGTAACATTATTTTAATTTTGATGCATCCCATGTAAAAATAAAAGAAACAGATCAACACATCGGCCACTATCGATCTCTCCAGAAAACGGCGTGATAACCCTAACGATCACTTCAAACTTTAGTCATATCAGCTGAACTCAGATTGGCCGAGTGGTTATGACGCTGGCTTCCCAACCCATATAGATACCGTGTTCGAATCTAGCCGCGGACGCTTGATTGTAACAGATTAAGATAACTTAGAGGGTAAACTGCGTGGTAAAATAAAATATGTGGGGCGATTTCGTCGACCGGAGCCCCGTGTATATAGGAAATTTTTTTTTAGGAAAATTTTTTTAAGCTTGAAATTAAGCTTGCTATGTCAAGCTTAATGCAAGCTGGGCAAGTGTAAACTAGAATACTTGATTCAAGCTTGCATTAAGCTTACACGCTTGAAATTTTCAAGCTTCATTTAAGTTTTTTGACTTGATAAATCAAGCTTGCTGCAAGTTTGATGCAAGTTTGCTGTGCTGTATGGGCTGAACCAAAACACCGTAACCCATACGAGGGTACTGCTGGAAAGTTGCTTTACAGGGTGAATTTTGGTGCGACATAACGGGGGGCACTTGGCATGAAAACTTCAGCGCTTTTGCTGAATCATGGGTTTGTGTGGCTTGTGAATCCATTTCCGTTGGGGCATTACTAACTGCAATGACAAATTTCATTATCCGTTTGCGTCACCTTTGGATGTCGAACGGATTACATTTTGAAAAGATTGTGTTGTGACTGTGTTAAGAGAATGAGTTTATACTTATACAAGATGATCTTTGATTCATTTTGACATGCAGCGCCAGCTGTTGGTTGTGGCTTACACAAAGGGAGGTTTGAAAGGCTCTAAAACCCCATAACGAAGATTTTTTTACATAAAATCGACAAATTTTTAATTTTCCGCATAAGATAGCTATTTTGAACATTAAGATTACGTCCATAACCCCCCCCCCCTTCCTTTAGAGGAAATTAGTGTATGCCACTGCTTGTTAGCAGTTGTGTAACAACTATGTCGAAACTTATGTATAAAACTTACAGGTTGCATAATAAACATACTGTTTCCAACGTCCTTCTATTTTTCTTTATTTTTTTTATTTTTAATTTTGAAATCAGAATATTACTTGCTGGACACCTTGTATGTGTGAACTTAATTGCATTAAACAAATTAAATGAAGTACATTCTTCAAAAAAATACCATATTATATTGAGAACACCCAGAACTGTTTATGAACAAGGCCTTATTCGTACCTAGAGAAAATTTCATTTTACTCATTGATTTATCTGTATATAACATAAGAATTTTACTGTCAAACAGGTGCAAATTTCAAGACAGAAATGTGATATGCGTTTCGAATATTTGACGTCATTGTCATTCACAGCTATCTGCAAAACGAATGATTCTTCTCATTCTGAAAGACATTCCATTCATCCTTCCAGAAGATTGATAGCATCTCCCTCTGGATTTTTTTCGATTTTCTGCAAACCGGGATTATTTTGTTTGGCGGAGCGCTACATCTTGAATAGATGTGCGTGGTACACGTTTGATTTAAACTTTGGAACGAAATTTTAGTTTATTTGTTACATGAAATTATACCAGTGAATGTATGCATATACACATATCTTTTCTTTTTTCTCGAATCTCGAACAAATATTAATCGTGGGCGCACAACTTAGTTTGGGGATAAAAGTCAAATCAGTTAAAAATAATTTACTACTGAGATCTTTTACTAATGCAGTCTAAAATTTGTTATAAATCGTAATTCATGAATAACGTACATGAAAAAGTATTGAAAAAAACTGTTATGTTTTAAATACCTTCAACATCGTATCGTTATGTATATTACTTTCCATGAATTTGCATATACAAGATATAATACGTGCATAAATACGGTGATCCCAAAAAAACTTACCTATCCTTTTAATTCTTAAATATACATCATTGTATAATAAATTACAAAGCTACGCAATAAAAAGATACAAAATTGTTTGCTATTGATTAAAATTTTCATGAGATTAAATGTAAATAAATACAAAACTTAAAATTTTATACAGCCACCGTTCAAAAAAAATTGCCTATTAGTAAAATATGCCCTATAGATTAATTAGGTGACACAAAATGCTTGCCTTTACCCATAAAAAGGCCCTGAGGTGTGTTACCCCTTAACCGTCGTATTATTTTCAAGAAAACGGTCATAAAAGTGCTTATTTCTTTTATTCCAGAAAATTGTATAAAACAAGTGCATATATAGTATATTTATTCATTTTAAGGTTTTGGACATTTTAAGCACTAGAAAAAAAAATAATTTTTAGGAAAAGCCAACATTCAGGGTCATTGTGACTGAATGTGTGTTTTGTAGTAAGCAGGGAATCATTAAAAATATATGTTTTAAACACTAGAAAATTTTATTAAACTTACTACGTAAAATAAGTAAACATTTCTAAAATTTTCTTTGAACATAAATTTAAAAAAAAAGTAAGCTAAGATTGCATAATGCATATCACAAATACACGTGTGTGAGTACTGCTACCATGTATTTAAAAATAAACTATCTCCAAATTAAGTTAAAAGTACTCTGGTATTGCCATCTGTTATGTAAAATTATATATTACAAAAAAATCCGTGCATCAGAATGGGAACGCTCTTATCTTTCTGGCGCATTTTTTTTTAATAGTATTGCCCGGAAATATGACAGGCACGAGAAATAGAGGGAGAAAGCTTAGCCCGTGATTTTGACGGGAACGAAGGTTAAGGGGTTAAACAAAATTGGTGAATCGAGTTACATCATAAAATCACGGTGGGCTATATATATGACACACAGTGTGCTAATGTAGTCATTGTTTACTTTTGTAATTTGTGCGCAACACTTGTAACATTATCATACAACAAGATTTTTTCCCTTCCAGATACATAAAAAAAAAAATGATTGACGTCAATACATACTTTTGTCACACCACTTTCTAGGGCAAAATGTTCAAATTTTGCCCAAGATAATGTATGGGAATTATTTTACTAACTTGCATATTATTTTATTTCAAAATTAATGTTTGTTTAGATTTAATTTTCTGTAAATTTTAATGGATACCATAGAATTCTATACCTTTTTTGCGTAATTTTGTAACTTATAGTATACGTCTATGATCAATATTGTTCCAGCCAACTATGCTTAGTTTTCGGATTCGTCGTTTAAAAGTCCGGTGTAGGTAGAAAGTTTTAGTAAACAGTCCATTTGTCAGGATCAAACACGAATTTTATTTCTTATGGAACTTCGTCGAACAATCTGCTGTACAAATTTACAGGCACTAACAGACAGTAACTTCTTTATAACAGTCCGCTTAATACAGAAGCTTTCACAGATGCAATATATCACACACAACAAAATAATTAATCAGGCTAAAATTCAGTAGGAAATCTCGCAGGAAAATCATAAACAGTTTCTCAGGATTCACAGTGAAGTATTCACAAACAACGTTAAAAAAACAAGCTTTTCAAAACAAGCGAAATCTTACTTCTAAAAGTGCACAAAACACAGAGCCTTATGCTCTCAGCAGAATGACATCTGCTCTCTGCAGCAACTGAACTTCTCCGGCACTTCTGGCCTTTTGTACCTTTCGTCGTTCATTCGAGAAAAATCGGGATCGCGAGAAAGACCTCAAACAATCGCGATGATCGATCGTGATACAGAAAATTCTTGCTAGCTCTATATTCTAGCTATAAAAACATTCTTGCATTTCAACATAACAAGGCTCTGGGGTGTGTTTAAACAGAATTGCTGAATCGAGTTACATCATAAAATCACGGTAGGTTACATTGGTAGCACAGTCGACCAGCTTGTATGGTGGATAAAGCACTGTACTACGGTTTCGGGTTCAATTCTCGGCGGTCGAGGTTCGATCCCCGACTGGGCGTGGATGTGAATGTGACCGTCCCTTCATAGAGGGCAACGTTGGTCCACGTACTAGGTGCCCCCATAGTAGAGTGACCAACAACTCCGGCCTTAGCAATGGCCAAAGCCTCCAAGGCATTGTTTTGGCCCGCCATTGAAAGAAAAAAAAAACATTGTGCTTATGTAATCATTGTTTACTTTTGTAATTTGTGCGCGACACTTTTAACAAGACCATACAACAATATTTTTTCCCTTCCAAAGATCAAAAAGTTTTTGAAGTCATTATATACTTTTGTCACATCACTTTTTAGGGCTATTGCTTAAGTTCTGTCCAAGTTAATGCATGGGATTTATTTTACTAACTTGCATTTTATTTTATTTTAAAATTTATGTGTGCAGATTTCATTTTCTATAAATTTTAATCAATACCATAAAATTCTGTACTTTTTGCGTAATTCCGTAATTTATAGTGCCTATAATGAGTATTTAAGTATTAAAACCTTGGTCAGCTTTTCGGGACGCCACGCATATATATACAGTGGGTAGCCAGGTTACGCGAGGCAGTCACAAAATGATATTTCTGTGCTTTGTTGCAAAATAGAATTGGAATAACGCTATTTGCATAGAATAAATGATTTTATTTTTATTTATCGTATTTCATTATATCAGCTATAAAAACATAGAATTAAAGCGGCAGGTTTCCGAAATTAAACAACCCTATTTTAAAGTAGTCTACAGGCGAAAGTATTTTTCCGAAAGTTATGAAATTTTGTGTAGTGCATAATCAAGGTATGAGAATTTGAGCGAATAAAAAATTAGCTCACATACTCACCACCAGGGACGTTTTTCAATGGATTACACATTTAGCATACATTTATGATAGTTAACAAATATTGCTACAGCAAAGCATGTTCAGCTTAACGGCCATTCATTGTCAGCTACTGTCGGAATCGTAAAAGAGCGTGCTACACAGCAGACTGCTGTGCGTTCGGGGAAATGTAACGAACATGTAGCGAAATACTGTCTTTAATGTCAGGAAAATTTCTTGGATTATCACGACTTACCAAACGTTTCAAACTACCCCAAAGCCAAAAGTCGCAAGGATTGAGGCCTGTGGCCATAAATCTATGCTAAAGGTGCAATTCATTAACACTCCTCCCTGGTGGTAAATATTTGAACTAGTTTGAATATTCATCCAAACAAATTCCCATACTTTTATTATGTCCTGCACAAAATTTCATATCTTTATCAAAAATACTTTCGTCTGTAGACAACTTTAAAACAGGATCTTTAATTTCGGACAACTTCTACAAAGTGGCCAAAATTAAACTGCAAGTGTTCAAGGGGTGCTGGAGAGAAAACTACCAGGAATATTTCAGAGAAACTTGGTATCTACACGTTTCAGAACACGCGCGAGTCAATTAAGCAATAAAAAATCGCCATTTTCACCCAATAGATGGCGCTATATCGCGTTTCAATACTTATGGACGTCATATATGCAAATTTTAAGCCATTCGAACAGTGTAGAAATAAGACCACAGTGAGTAATGGTCAATCATGGCTTTGAATAAGAAGGAACGTGCATTGTTAGTGAAGATATTCTATCAGAATGGTAGCAATTATTCAGCTACTGTGAAAGAAAATCGGCGGGCGTATGAAACGATTAAGAAGAGGTCCAATGAGTATCAGTGAGAATAAATAATCTTTTAATTGTTTCCAAAGCGTCTTTATGAATTGTTTAATTTGTGATCTTAATTTACGTTAATTTTTGATTACATGTTACTGTAAAAATTTAATTACTGAAGCGAATTGTATGGAATTTTGATAAACTGTCAATGATGTTTTATATTGTTTATATGCCTCTTAGAATGTCACTATGCTCTGTCTATCGGTTTTGGAAGTTGTATATGCCACCGGTGAGCCTTGAAATACGGTACAGTGCCATCTATCGGGTGAAATTGACGATTTTTTTGCAAATTTGACTTGCGCATGTTCTGAAACGTGTAGATACCAAATTTCACTGGATTCTCGGTCGTTTTCTCTCCAGCAGCCCTTGAACACTTGCAGTTTAATTATGGCTACCCTGTACATAATATGAAAATTGGATAAACGGATGTCAATCAGTATTTGGGACAACATTTTCTTGGCAACATACTGTTTTATCCGGGCATAGACGGACAAAGCTGATTTTTTCCTGCTAAAACTGGATCGGTTGACTCATCCGAGAAACACAAATTGAAGTTTAGATTTCGTATTTTGAGAAGTACTATTCTGAGTAGCCGAATACGTCAGAACCTTACTATAGTGCCTAAGGGCATAACAAAATTCTTAGTAGAACATAATACACCAGCCTAACCGTACCCTGGGAACTCAACGGATAAGAACCCCTGTCGAACAAAATTGTGGGAGAGAACACAGAGAGAAATCATCAAGGAAATGTGTAAATGTCAATTAATTGAAAAATTTATAAATGATTGCTGTATTGTTATGCCAAACAAAGAAAATGCATGGAAATTGTACCTAAGCATATTGAAACCGTTATAGGAGACAAGGGTACTGACTGATTCACTAACCCTATATTTTTTTTCATTATTATTTACTTTAATTTTACACATTTTTATCTTGATTTTTATCTGATATAAAATATTTTTATCTGATATAAAATAATACAAAAAATAATCTATGTTCAAAAAGTATGGTTTTGTGTTTGACAGTTATAGCTTATCGCAAGATTTTCAGACTTTTTGATCAGATTTCATGAGCACATGCTCCTACATTGTATAGAGATGCACACATACGGGTCGTTGGCTTAATAATAGGAATGAAAGGGATTTTTGTATTGTAAACACTTTTAATTATTTCTGTGATCGCATCAAAACTAGGGAAATTCATTTAAAAATCTTCATCGCATTTTAAAATTAATATTATTTACATTTCTTAACGTGTACCTAGTGATAACTAACTATATAATGTACAGCTGCCAATCTTCCCGATGTCTTCGGGAGATTTCCCACCACTAATTTTTACCTAGCAATACAAGTTAAAGAAAACGCCAAAAATTTAATGTAAAAGAAATCTGTTTAAAAATTGTGGTGGGAAATCTCCCGAAGACATCGGGAAGGTTGGCAGCTATGATAATGTAATACAATGAACGGATGTTTCACTTTGAAACTCCCTTTTTGTAGTTTTTCTCTTATGGGCATTTTTCTACGTGTACCCTGTTCCCGCGCATAAGTGAGAGTTCAAATATATTTTGGAATTAATTCTGAATCCTTCTCAAGCTATACACAGCGCTTCACAGATATTTCTCAAAATGTTTTGTCAATTCGACTATTTACGTATTGGATGTTTACGTAATGATTTTTATAATATTTCCATAAAACTAGCCTTTAGAAATCTGTGAACTCTAATGGCGAAACTGTAACAATGTAATTATTGCTTGGGATTTTCGTATTTTAATGCCATTCTCCTGAATCGTTTACGATATAACAAATACTTACTAAGAGGTTTAAAATGTACGTTTTGTAAAAGTAGATCAACACATTTATTCCTGCACTCGCATGAAAATCGATGGTAGTTATACTACATATGTACTTCAAATGTATTATAAACAAAGCAAATGACGTTTGAGATTCCTACCCTGATAAAAGACTGCCTTAAATAGAAATATTTATTCAGCCTCCAATTTAAAATAAATGTTCCAACATTTATTATAACCTGTCAAAATTCTCTCCTTTACCCATAACTTAGGAAATTCTTCAACTAAAGCTTTCAACCTAACAACGCTGTTTTTTTTCCTATTACCTTGCTAAACACACTAGTAAAAACTAAAAGAAAAGAAATAAAAACAGTTGGCAGACCCAGAAACCGTAGACCCGGGAGCTTAAGCTTAGTCGCTCCAGAAAAAGGATTTATAAAAAAAGAAAGCGGGGACGAGGTAAGGCAGACAAAAATAATGACCTGTTCTTCATGGTAGATCTTATGAGGATCCGTCTGCAAATACTTTTATGCTGTTTCAGTAGAATTTGATAGTTTAACCCTGCAGATTAGAAAGTTATGAATGATACGTGAGTGGATAAATTTTCATCTTATTCTTTGTTTTATCGTGTGGTATTCGTTCATTCATCGGGGCGTTATCGAGAGCTTAGAAGATCCCAGAAGTCGTACAAGCGTCTAGAATTTTTGAAAAGTAACACTGTTGGAGAAATGCTAGAGTTTCCTGAATGGGAAATTTTCAAGGAATAATGCAATGTCGAAAGGGATTCACAGACTGAACTTTTAAAAAACAATAAGCCGAATAGCAAGAATTCTTTTTTTATTGTGGTATATAAAAAAACTAATCTGATTTTAAAAAGTATAACACAAATAATCTAAGATATATGCTCGGTGTATTAAACTGTTGGAGCAGTGCGACACTTTTTAAACTGTTGACTTTAGCAATGTACTTCCTAATAGAAAAAAATTATGCTAAGAACATGCAACAATTTTTGTCATGAATTTTATAACAAGAATATAGGTGCAGGTAACAACGGAATATAATTAACCTCTCTTCGTGAACGGCAATTTTCTGCTTAAAAAATAGCCATCTTTAAAATTAGCAATATTTATTTGTTAGGAACATACGCCCTGCTTAAAAGAGAGCAATTTTAACGATTAGCACTACTTATTTCTTACGAACATGCGTTAGGAACAATTTTGGAAAATATTCAAAAATTTACGGCATACAATAAGTGGTTAGTTATATTCAGTGATATTTGGCACCTATGCAGGAGGTATGCTTTAAGTAAAAAAAAAAGAGCAATCATCAATATAAAAATATCTAAACAGAAAATTCTCACAAAAAACGTCATTCGAAAAACCATTCATCTAAACATATTTTCTATAATCTGAAAAGCATATGCAGCTGTAAATATTAAATACAAATTACCGGTTAACCCTCAAAACACTGACCAACATAAATAAGGTTGCGTTTAACTTGACGCAGGTAAGAACGCCAAAGGAAACAAGTGAATTAAAAATTTAAACAACGTATGCAATGGATCGTGTATTTAAATTTTAAAGTAGTTTTGCACTTTTTATAATTAAGTTAGTTTAGTTGGATTTTAGACTATGAAAATTAATTAAAATGAAAACCACATAGTAGATTTTTTAAATATATTCGCATTTGATTGTCAAATTTTAAGTTATTTAAGAAGAAAGTTTAAAAAACAATTTTCTCATAAAGTATGTATTTTCGACCATAAATATGTGGTTAAATTTATCGCATTTGGCTCCCCTATCACGTGTTACTAGAAATACGTCGAGTTACCAGTAAACCTGTATATTACTTAAATAAAAAAAATAAACTTATAAAATAAATTAATCCACTGAAAAGTATTCGAATACTAGTCAAATTCTGTTTTATCGATACCTGCTTAGTTTTTTGAAAGGTAAAACAAAATTAGAAAAGTGATTGTTACATGCGACAATATTCACTTCTACGGAGGCTTTAAATTTACTTCTAAGGCTCTAATTAGGTTTTAAAAAATGAGCTTGTACTTGTAAATGTGGTAAGCCTGCAAAAGGAGAATCTGTCTACGGGGGCGGTGCCATGGACGGAAGCATGTTTAAGGGTTCGAATGCAAATGAATGATACATCTGGAGAAAATCGCCCAAAACTTCCGACCGTTAGACCGACAGCCGCACCGGTATTCTCGAAAGCTGGACTTCCACACTTTATCCGTCCATTATGTTGACCAAGATAAAGAGGGTCATGCACATCCTAAAAGCCGTGTTTTACTAACGCGTAGTCTTTTGTTTCTACGATACACAAGGTGTCCGAAAAGTCCTTGACACATTTTAAAAATTCACCGAAAATCAACAAATTGTTGTATGAATATGCGGTTCGTACAATAATGCTTCACAGAATCCAGAATTCTTAGAACAGAATCTTAAAACAAATTACTTCAAAAATGTGTTAATAGATGGCGCTGCATCTCCAGTTTTCAGGAATGAGAGCCAATAGGGATTTTTCGTGAGTTTCAAACAGCATTGACGGTGTGGGAGTATTCATTCTAGCTAAGGCGACTGAAACTGAGAACGCGCACTGCGTACGTTGGTATTTCGAATCAAAATCCATAACTACATTTCAGGGAAACCTTCATAGCATGTTTAAGAAAAACCCTCCGAGTCGAAACAGCATTTTGACCTGACATGAAAAGTTTTTAAAAGACTGGAAGCATTTTAGACAGGGAAAGACGTGGTTGGCCACGAAGATCGGATAAGACTGTACAAGACGTTCGGGAAGGTTTCTGTGACGGTACAGCGCCGCCTATGAACACAAATTGGAAGTAATTTTTTTTACGATGTCAAAAAAAAAAAAAAAAAAAAAAATCCGCGAACGTGTGCAGTATTATTCTGCAAACTGCATATTCATACGATAATTTGTTGCTTATCTATGGATTTTTTTTAATGTGTCAAGGACCTTTCGAACACCCTGTATATTTAAAACTTCATTAAGGTTCATAGAATCAATTTTAAAAAATACATTTCTGTAGAATTTATGTGCTTGTATATTTACAAGAACGTTCTAATTTGGATTGGAATATAGAAGGGAATACAAATTTTACACCCATTCAATGCAAAGTAGAAATCGTCTCAGTGAAAAAAATGCAACTTCTTATAAATAGTTAAGTACTCTCTAACTTAAGAGCTACTTCAGCTTGAGAATGTATTGTTAAGAATTTTCGGGGCGACCCGCTGTCCTGGGGTTTAAAATAGCAAAAAAAGAATTCGTATTCTACGTGTCAAATAGTTAAATTTCGCTTCCTGTTGCATAGAAATCGGTCAACTAGAACCAGAGATATGGAGGTTTCGGTTTCCCCTTTCAGTTCTATAGCAGTTTCTAGAAATCTCGTGAAATATTGGTCGTAGACCTACGGTAACATCACTGTTGGGGACTTATTTTTGGCACACAATTTGACGACATTTGGCCAAAAGTAGCATAACTTTGTGGCATTTTGGAAATTTGGCGCTATTTTCCCAATGGGGCTTGTAAAGTTAGTTTTTCTGCAATAACATGCATACTAGTCTAATATTTCTCTTCTAATACGTAATCAAAATTCCCGCTTTACGTGGAATCTTCGAGAGATAACTTTCTTCTAGAAGCTCTTTATAGCATCTGTGACGTCTATAAATACAAGTGTGACAGACAACCCCTGTCAGTGTGGTCGAGCTTCCGATGAGTATTCTGCTTTGCTCTGTAAATTGTTTTGTGCTATAAACGAGTGTTATCGCTTGATTATGAAGCTTTGATTTTAAGTGCTGTGTGTAAATTCTTCATTGGTGAGTCTTGAGGGACTGTTAGTGTTATCCTTCGTATATTTCCACCGAATTTTTACCTGTGGACGTGATTTATTCTGTGTGAGAATGGCAGCATTCGGAAAAGCATCGGTACTGAGTAGACTGTTATAAACGAGCTACTGGCCGTTAGTGCCTGTGAGTTTTGTACAACTGATTGTTCGACGAAGTTCTAGAGGCAATAAAGTTTGTGTTCCATCCTGACAAGGGGACTCTTTTCTAGAACTTTCTACACCAACTAAACCATTAGAACGACAAAGCCAAGAAGCAAGCAGTGTGTTCTGCAACAGTATTTTATCAGTTTCACTTTGGTGGGGCTTGATGTGTGTAAAATCTGTAGACTGGCGCCAAAGCCCGAGACTAAGGCTTGCGCTGTCCATCCATGCCCTCACGACCATGGGCTGCAGGGTGCGGAAGTATATGCCCCAGTTAAATGATGAGCCTGATGAGAAGCCCCGGAACAAGCCGAGACCTCGTTTTATCGGAACGCTCAACGGAAAGAAGCCTGAATATGCCTTGCTCAACACCAGGCCTATCCAACACCTCGTACACATAGAAAGCCTAACGACTGAAAGTTTGACGTCATCATTAGGCCTCCAAGTAATGACGTCATCACAGTTTTACTTTCACAAAGTAAAACTATTTAAAATTTCTGGTGGATGCTACAAATTAGAACAATATTAGAAAATATCTTAAATAAAGAATTAAAATTAAAATACCTGTCTCATACAAAATTATTCATTTCGATTTATTTCCTTATCATATTATCTTATTCGTCACGGTTAAAAACTGTCATTTTTCATAAAATTATATTTTTTATCTAAAATTATTAAAATATTGTTATTCATGAGTAAATTCACCAGAAACTTTGTATAGTTTTATTTTGCGAAAATAAAACTTTTAAGTGTAGGCCAAACGATGACGTCAAAGCTTGGTGACGTAGGAGTTATAAGGCTTTCTTTATCTAGGAGGTGTTTGTCCTATCGAACAACACCAGAAAACAAACGCGTGTAACTGAGAAACATTTCGAGCACAGCAAATGACAATACACTCGTTGTGCTTTTTCTTGAGTCGATTCCTTAAAGAAAATAACTAACCCAGCACCGCACCTTCGGATTATTGTCTGCCTGACATCTATTGTCTGCCTGAATTTTATTTCTGGTAGGTTGCACATTTACAGAACTCTTATGAATGAGGTTTATTATAGTTCCTTATAAATGAGGTATGATGAGCATAGAAACATTTAAATTACTCTAGCTGCGCTTCCAAATTATCATTCAACGTTTGAAAATCGTATTCTATGCGGAAAAATATCCTTTTTTATCTCATACATTTCGGTAGACACTAGATAACCTGTTAATAAGGAGACTGAGCACCTGATTTATGAAAAGGAACTACATACCTGTCAAATGTTGCGAAATATAACTAACCACATTTTGTCAATTGTATATGTTTTTAGATTCTTTTTTAAAAGTACCGACGAATCACTAGTCCTAGTCAAATATCGTAAGGTGTTCTAAGCGTAATAGTGCTTATTATAAGAACAGATGGTTAGCAGTTTGTCTCCAAAAGGCAAATCCTCGGGAAGGCCAAGTCTCCAAATCCTTCCGGGAACAATCCCACTTAAATTTTTTAAACTCTTTTGTCACACTAAAATTCTGGACATATTTTAAGCATAAAATGCTAAGTCAAAATTAGTGGTTTGAAATCTCTCGAAAATATCGGGAGAGTTGTCAGCAATGATTTTGTAATAGTTGGCAGTGCGGAATTCCCATTTTGAATCACTCTGCATAATTATATTGTATACATAAGAGTTCCTGAAAAAGCTCATTGTGAAAGTAGAATGCCCCATAAAAAATGTATCTCCGTAACCCAATATACACTGCACTCTGATTTACACAAAATATTCTGTGAAACTATAAAAAGGTGATCCGTCAAAATTCAGACACTGAAAGTACTCGATCATTGAAAAAGTTTCAGAAAGCCTGACATAAATGATTTGCAACTCTTACGAATGGATTTCTTGTTAGGAAATATTCATTTATTAAAGACGACGTAATAGTATAGCCATTCTGACAAAGTGCTTTCTTTTGTATTAGACATTGCTTAACAATGACAATGGACTTCCTACGATGAATCACTTCATTTTAAGAATTTTTCGGAGTAATGTTGCTATGTTGTAAGGGGCTATGCTATGTTGTAAGGTGCAACAGCTATGTTGTAAGGGCCTCGTTTCCTGTCACTCTAATTTCGAGAAAGTGTTGTTCTGTGTCTACATTCTACCAATAGCAAGTAATAGAAAAATAGGGTGTATGTAAAATTTTCAATTTAAATATGTATACTGTCCCTTGTAATAAAGTATAGGGTATCGGTTAATACATAACAGGTCGATTCCTAAAGGCTTGCGCGGGCTATCCAAATCATCGCGACCATGGTCTCTATCCTACTAGCAACTTTACTCGAATTATCACCGGCCGCGTAGACGGCCGATATACCCCGAGATTGCTGGTAGGTATAGAGTGCGGAAGCATACGCCCCAGGCAGGTAGTGAGCCTGACGCGAAGCCCCCAAACAAGCTGGGTCACATCTTATCGACTCGCTCAACGGAAGAAAATCTCAATGTTCCTTACCAACACGAGAATTGTACACCAGACCTACCGCACAAAGTAACTCTGCCAGCTACGGAAAATTTTGAGCACAGTAAGTGACAATATGCACACTGTGCTGTTTCGTGATTTTTCTGTCGATTTTAGACAATTCAACATACGTTACAACATATGTATTCGGATTTTATTTCTTAAATGCCTGCATTGCAATTCTGGTAATTTTCGCAGATCCTTCATAAATGAGGTTTAGGGTAGTTTCTATAATATGAAGTATAATGAGCATAGAATTTAAATCTCTAGCTCTGCTTTCTCATTATCATTAAACTTTCTGAAATCGCATTTTATGCAAAAAAAAAAAAAAAAAAAAAAAAAAAAAAAATCGTTGTTTATCTCATACATTCTAGTACTTACTAAATAACCTGATTGTACTGAGACAGGGTATCTGATTTATGAAAACGAATTCGATGGCGAAAAACAATTACGATGCATAATTCACAACAATATGTTTTTTGAATATTTTTTTCAAAATAGTGACAAACGTACTGATCAAGCTCAAACAATTTGATATTTCGAAAATTACCGTGGAAAAACCGGTTAATTGTGTTCTATAATAGTTACGGATATGGGATTCTCATTTTGAATTGCTCTCTGTAGTCGTATTGTACAGATAATTTTTCCAGAATGCGCTCATTGAGAAGGTAGAGATTGCTCCACAAAAAACGTATCTCTATAACCCAGTATAAACCACACTCGTATTTACACAAAATATTCTGCGAAACTGTACAAGAAGATTCGTCGAAATTCAGATATTGAAAGTGCTCGATCATGGAAAAATTTTAGAAAGACTGAGATAAATGGTTTGCAACTCTTATGAATGGATTTACTCTCAGGAAATGTGCATTTTTTTATAAACGAGCTAATACTATAGCCATTCTAATAACAGTGCATTATTTTGCATTAGACATTGCTTAGCAGTGACTATGAATTTGATAAGATGAATCACTTCGTTTTAGGAGCTGCAAAGCCTTCAAAGCGAAAGACTTGACTAAAGAAAACTCGACTGTGGTCCTCAGCATGTAAGTATTTTTGATTAAAGTTTTCTCATCATTCTTCCTTAAAATACGCATAGGTGCCAAGTATTACGGAATGTAATTAACCACTTTTTGTGGACCTTAATTTTCTGTGTAAAATATCGCAACATTTCAGTGTAAGAGCTGTAACCTGGTAGCTAGTTTGGAAATTTATTCAAAACATGTACAAAAGTTATATACCGTAAAACTTGGCACCTATGGCTATGTATTAATTAAGGGAATGGGACTTTTGTGATGGATAAGCAGTCTTTACTTGCACTCTGCAGAAACAAATATATTATTTTCATTTCCCACATAAATGAATCCACACAAAACTATTTGGGACGATTGAATATTTCTACGAAACTGTTAAACATGTACTGTGGATCAAAAAAACAATGAAAATATACGTGTGCATGTAAAATCTATATGCTTGTATTTGTAAATACACTCAAATTTGGAGTAGCAAAGAGGCAGAAAC